>JANZLC010000200.1:14618313-14637471 GCA_026413385.1 Erythroxylum gracilipes
TATATATATTGGAAACCCATGATGCAGCTCCGTTAAGACTTATCAGTGAAATATTCCATGAGCTTAAGGGTCACATTAAGAAGAGGTATATTTAAAACTCACTAAATATACATGATGACTTTTATGTTACGTTCATGTTTCTTATTCTTAGTAGGCTTAATTTCATTGTTTGTTTGAATTAAAACTAAGTATGTTAACTTGTATTGATTTATCATTATGTTATTGACAACTTAAATTTCATTTAGTAATTTCTTTTTCATTGTATAGTTAGATGGACAAAAGTTGAATGTCTCATCGGAAATGGTCCACTGAATACTTAGAAGGAGTCAAGAGTTTCACATAATTTGTAAAAGATCAAATGAGTTTAGAATATCGTATTTGTTGTCCATGCATAGATTGCTTAAATGTGAACATTCAAAGTCAAGATGTGGTATATAATCATTTGCTAATTTGAGGCAATCATGGCAAACGTTCAAAAGCAAGTTGTAGTAAAAGTGTTGATATATGTGTTGATGGTAGTTACAATAATAATTAGAAGCTAATGATATTCATGACGATGGTGATGGTGGGATGGAGACTATAAATCAAACCAATTTGCCTAACAAAATTGGTAGTATTATAGAAGATAATTGTGGGAACTTATTGAAAGTTGCTTAAGAAGAATTATATCCAGGGTGCTCAAAATTCTCACAGCTATCTTTTATTGTCAAGTTGTTGCATTTGAAGGTCTATAATAAATGAAGTAACAAATTTTTGACATATTAATTGACTTGCTCAATGATGCATGACCTGTGGGACACAAATTGCGTAAATCTTACTATAAAGTAAAGAAATTATTAAGGGACCTTGTATTAAGATATATATCAATACATGCTTATAAGTATGTCTGTGTTACATTTTGAAGGATAGTAAAGATCTTGAAGAATGTCCCATAAATGGGACATCAATATGGTAAGTGGATGATGGGAACGAGAAAAAGATACCACATAAAATCTTGAGATACTTCCCTATCAAACCACAACTACAAAGGCTTTTTATGTCAACAAAAACAACCATAGATATGAGGTGGCATAAAGAGAAATGTATTGATGATAACATTATGTGTCATCCAACAAACTCAATGAAAAGGAAAGACTTTGATGGAAAGTTTTCATGGTTTGTAGAGGATTGTCGTAATGTTCAACCTGGTTTAGCCTCAAATGGATTTAATCCATTTTGAAATATGAGTACTTCTTACAACATGTGGCCAATAATTCTAGTGCTATACAATTTACCTCCATAGAAGTGTATGAAGGAGCCTTTTGTGTGATTGTCTTTACTTATTCCAGGACCTACTGCTTTTGGTAAGGATACTGATGTATATATGCAAAAACTAATTGATGACTTAAATCATCTCTGGGAGGTTGGATTAGAAATTTATGATGTTGTAGGTGAAATATTTATAATGAACGCGGCTGTTTTGTGGAATATAAATGATTTTCCAGCTTATGGGAATTTGTATAGATGGAGTGTGTTAACCATCAAACTCATTCAATGAGGCTACGAAGTAAAATAGGTTATACCAACATCGTCTTTACTTGGAACATGGGAATAAATGGTGAAAAAACAAATTGTTTAATGGCATGGTAGAATTGGGTGAAACTTCTTTGCACTTGTCTAGTGATGATGTGGTTTACCAACTATCACTTTTGGGTGACGTTACACTTAGCAAACACCCAAGTAATAAAAAGCGATAGCGAAGTGTTGTTAAGCTTAATTGGAATAGTTGAGTTATATTAATGCGGATTGTTGATATTTTAGTTATGTTAATATTTATTATTGATGATTGAGTTATGTTAATATGGATTGTTGATAATTGAGTGTATGTTTGTAATGATGATTGGATGTGTAATGTTAACAAATTTTGTTTTTGTTTTTATAGATATCCAATATAATGACACCTGGTAGAAACAAAAGGAAGAAGGTGGTAGGTATCGAAATTGTTCTTACCCAACAATAACTAGATCAATCAGTTCTTACTAGGGGTGTTCAAGAAAACCCGCAAACCTGTGAACTGGACCTAAACCGCATGAACCGAACCTATAAATAAGGTTAACTGAACCTAAGTTCAGGTTCGGTTCGAACCGAAGCTGAAAAATCAGGTTCACGGTTCAGGTTCAGGTTTCTAACTTGCGGTTCTAGGTTAACCAAACTTAAATCGCACCTATAGCAGTTAATCGAACCGAACCTGATTTATAAGTTTATGTTTAAATCTGAACCTGAAACACCCAAAAAACCTATCATATATTTATATATAATTTAAGATGATATTAATAATAATAAATTCACTAGTATTTACTATATTAATTATTGAGTTAAAAAAAGAAGAAAAGAAAAAAAAACTACTTTAATTTTATTTTATTAAACGTTAATCTTGAACATTGCTATTATAAGTAACAACTAATGCATAACACTCAATACTTCCAATTCAAATAGTAATTAATATGTGTCAAAGTTATTGATCGAAGTATTAAACTATTAATAAAAAATTCATTGACTAAAATAATATAATCATTTAGAGATTAATTAAAGAAATTAATAAGTGTAAAACACATTTATTAAGAAATCCTACAATTTTAGTTTTTTAAGGCAGATATATTAGCTTAGATATTTATGAGATATTATAAAAATTAAACAACCAGGTAATACTGATTCTTAAAAATATATAATATAGTTGCTAATAAATAATAAGAATATAATATTATTGTCTTGTACAAATACAAATATAGTTTTATTTGTTAGAAAGGAATGAAAAATGAGTTGATTTAGTAATAGATTATAGGATTGTATTTTTTATACAGCTACGCTTTTTATATTATAATATTTGAAGTTTTAATTATTATATTAATTTCATTTTATACACTAAGTTGCAATAAGAAAAATGATACTTTTTGTGTTTATTAGTTTTTTTATTTTTTATTTTAACATGATAAAATAAGATTTAATGACGTTAGAAAAATAGTTTTATTATTTTTTTAATCAATGAGATCTAGTAGAGCAATTCGTTCCCTCACTGTTGCATCTGAGTTGGCTTTTCATATAGAAGGTCGAGTGCTTGATTCATTTCATAGCTCCCTTACTCCAAAGATGATGGAGGCTCTTGTTTATGGACAAGATTGGTTGAGAAAATCACAAGCTTCTCTTTACGTGAAAGAGAGATTTAAAGAACTTAAACAAATTAAATCAGGTAATCTAATTTACTTTACCTTATTTTAATATACAAATAAATTAAAAATTCTTTTTTAATTAAAAAAGAAATAACAAGTCTAACTCTTTTTAATTTTTATTTTCTATATATGTGGCTTCATGTATAACAGTGAATCATCCTACCATCTTATTCAAAGAATAATTGTTTAATAATTTATCGTTTTTTCTAGTATGGATCTTTTATAAGACATTGTTTGGCTTATTTTTACTTTGCTTGGGTTTAACATATTGGAATAATCTTTGATGGATTTTATATGCATACTTTTATGAATAATTTGTATTTGTTTTCACCAATTTTTTAAATAATTTTTTATCATATATATTGATATGAATAGGTTTTGGATACCCTGAGAACCGAACCTGAAAATAGGTTAACCTATCCTATAGGTTCTTTAGGTTTAGGTTTAGGTTCAGGTTCATGAAATTGCCGAATCTGACATTTAGGTTCAGGTTCAGGTTATTTATGAACGGGTCAGATTACCCTACCATGAACACCCCTACTACTCAGGACTGTACCTAGCTTGGGTTCTTGGTTTTCGATGGATTATCATTGAAGTCGACTCCCTAGAGGTGATAAATATTCTCTCCCCTTCTAGCCCTCCTGGAATTGACTATGTTTCTTTGCTGGCAGGTATTCAGGGTCTGCTGAGTCAATCCTGGCAGGTGAAGATTCAACATGTCTACCGAGAGGGCAACCAGAGTGTAGATTGTCTAGCCACACTTGCAGCATCGGCCTGCCCCGACCTCCTTTTTCTTCAGGAGCCTCCGACACTAGTCAGAGCTCCCCTGTTCCGTGATCAACACGACTTTTTATACCACAGACATTGCCTTAATTAGTGTTTTTGTGTCGTTTTTCCCTTTCAAAAAAAAGAAGAAGCTGGATATAGAAAGGGTGGAACACCACAACATCATTCTAGAAAGGGTGGAACATTACAAAGACCTTTTAGATCACACTACAAATGCTAAGAAACAAAAGAACCAAACCTACATTGAAGGCCCCAAGATGAAGAAAATGACATTAGATAACAAGAAACCAGCCAAGAATTTGATGGTTTGGGTGCGTTATATATTACACATTATGTCAAAGCAACTTGTTGAGACAAATTAGTCCCATTTCTAGTATGTTAATTGAGCAATGTTACCCCTTTTTTTGTTTTTTGGGTGCATAACTTCACATAACCTTTTTTGTCCAAGACTTGTATCTTTTTTAATCTTTTAACCTCTTTCTTGATTGAGATATAAGAAGAAGGGCATAGAGGAAGGTTAATATAGGCAATCCATGTAATTGCATATATGTTTGGTGTTATGAATAAATAACCAAAGTACTTAGCAGATGACAAAGAAGAGAGAAGAGAATGACATCCAAGATCTAGTATTAGTAAATAAAGAGGAAGCATACCATATCTGCAACTGTTATAACAACCAAGTGATAGATGGGACACGCGTTGTCACTAGACAACTTGTATTCTTTATTAGCTGTTGTAATGAACATATTACGAAATGAAAATTCAATAATGAATTAGCTATCCTTCTTCTTATGTATCTTCTTCTTCTTATTCCCTCTAAAACTCTAACGTCTAGGAAAGAATTAGCCCACTCAATAGTGAGCGAACTTTGTGAGCTAAAATACCGTAATAGTTGGTATCAGAGTAAATGATCCTTAGTAGTAGTTAAATGGTAGAAAACATGAGAGGATCGGAGGTACGTCATTTAGAAGAACGAATGAAGAATCTATTGGAAACACAAATGAGAAATGAAAATCAGATCAATGACATCAAGTCAATGTTCCAGCAACTCATGCAAAAGATGGGAAAGGAAGACATATAAGTCACAATGAGAAAACCAGGAGATAACGGAAACTACACAATGCCTACTAGGTTAAGCAAAATTGACTTCCTTACATTTGATGGTGCAGGGGTGAAGAGTTGGATCTCTCAATGCTAACAATTTTTCACAATCGACCACACACCAGAAGAAGGTAGCATTCTTATACATGGAAGGTGTAGCGTAGGAGCATGGCACCAGTTAATGATAAGAAATAGAATTGAAGGAGAAATGCTGACATGAGAAGAATTTTTAACCATTTTGTGATAGAGGTTTGATGAAGATATATTTGAAGACCCAATTGGTGATTTGAAGGAGCTGAAGCAAGAAGGCCCAGTATTACAATATTGTGCCCAGTTAGATAGATATTTAAACTAATTGTCACTGTCAGAAGTCTATATGGTAGGGTTCTTCATGAAGGGTCTCAAACCAGAGTTAGAACTCACTGTCAAGATGATGGATCCCTAAACACTCCAACAAGCTTACACACTCACCAGGAAATAAGAAGTGATAGTAGTAGCCAACGTTCCCATATACTTTGGAAGAGGAGTGAAGCCATTGGGGTAAACAGAAGGAGGGGCACCAGTCACGTATAAGAGGTAGGGTTACTTCCTACACCAAGAAGCCAAGACGACACTAATAAACCCAATTACAACAAGAATTTAAGGGGAATGAAAGCAATGAGCAGCAAAGAATTCGACGAGAAGAGACAAAGGGGATTATGCTTTTGGTGTGATGAGAAATACACTCTGGGGTATAAATGCAAGAAAAGATAGTTCCATTTGTACATGGTGGAAGATGAAGAAACAATCAAAAGGGAACAAGCAAACAAAGATAGGAGGAAGGAGCACTATTTAGTCCCAACGTATATTTAGAAGCGATGTGGGGTCTAAAAGACTGAGAGGAGTATAAACGTATGAGACTTATGGGAAGCCACCAAATGAAACCTTTGTATATCCTCATCGATAGCGAACATACTCACAACTTCCTAAATGAAAAATTGATTAGGAAAGTAAATGTTTAAGTAATAGAAATACCATCCCTGAATATTACAATAGAAGGGGCTTAAAACTGAGATGCAGACTAATATACGGGATGATTTCATTTGGAAGATGCAAGGGCTACAACTCACCACCTATGTGCTAATCATTAAGTTAGGAGTAAGTGATATGGTCCTAAGAGTTCAGTGTTTGGTAACCCTCAACTACATGCTGTGTAATTTCAAATTGCGCAACATGGAGTTCCAGTGGAAGGGTAGAACTGTGAGGCTAATTGGCAATCCATAAAAAACGACTAAAGAGATCTTAGGTAAAGGCTTCAATAAACTAATGGAAAATTCAAATCAGAGAACACTATTTATGGTATGTTTATCATATCTAGTTGAGTTCCATATGAAACAACTTATGTTGGAAGATAAATCTAATACCAGAGAGGAATTAGAAAACTTGCTAGCTAATTTTGGTGAAGTATTTAAGGAAGCTAAACAATTGATATCGAAAAGAACCCATGATAATAGTATCCCACTTAAACTTGGGGTAGAAACGATAAACATACAACCTTACAGATACTTGGGGAAAAAAAGATGCTATTAAGAGATCAGAGAAAGAATTAATGGAAGAAGGTTTCATCAGGAAGAGTGTTAGCCTATATGCTTTACCAGTGATTCTTTCTAAGAAAAGGACAACATATGGAGAATATGTATAGGCTATAGGGAGCTAAATAAATACATTATTAAAAACAAACTCCCCATCCCATTGATTGAAGAATTATTGGAAGAATTAAGAGGGTCTAGTTGGTACTCCAAATTAGATTTAACATTTGGGTATTACCATAATAGAATAAAGGAGAAAGACATAAGAAAAACAACATTTAGAATGTATGAGGGACAATTTAAATTTTTAGTGATCCTTTTGTGCTCATAAATGCACCCTCTACCTTTTAAAGTCTTATAAATAAAATCTTCAAACCCTATTTGTGAAAATTTCTGTTAGTTTTCTTTGATATTCTTCTCATTTACAACAACTTTCAGTAACATTTAAAACATTTGCGAAAGATTTTACATGTATTACAACATCAATAATTATTCATCAAGGGAAGAAAATGTATTTTTAGAGCAAGACAAGTTGATTGTCTAGGGCATTCCATATCCGAGAAAGGAGTATCCACTAATGTCCAAAAGATAAACACTATTCAGAGTTGGCCACCATCTTAAACATTAAAGGAGCTTCAGGAATTTTTAGGGCTGACAGGATATTATAGACATTTCATAAAGCATTACAAGGTTATTGCCAAGCCTCTCAATGCATTACTAAAGAAATAAATGGCACGAAGATGGAAATGGAAGGAGGAGCAACAATAAGAATTCAATGACTTAAAAGGACATTGATGGGAACTCTAGTCTTAGTGTTACTAGATTTTTCACACCCCTTCACAATAGAATAAGACATATGCGAGAAGGAAATTGGAGCTATGCTTTAATAAGATGGTCATCTTAAGCAAAGCATTGGCATCAAAATACCAAGGACTCTTAATCTATGAAAAAGAATTCTTAGCTATTATTAAAGTTATGAAGTAGTGATGTCACTATTTAAATGGGAGAGTTTTTAGAGTATAAACGGATCATAGGAGCTTGAAATACCTACTGGAGCAAAGGATCTCCAAACCATTTCAGCATAATTAGCTATCTAAACTGATAGGGTATGATTTTAAGTGGCATGGAAGAGCAGGAAGGAGAACATTGCACCAAATTCCTTATCCAAGTTTTCAAGTCTAAAACTGTTGACAATGACTATATCCCACATTCAAACAACTTTAATGGAAGAGATTAGAGAAGAATGGCTAGCTTAAAGTTAAATGAAATTATTTAAAGTTTGGAATAATGTATTCTTAATTTAACTTTATTTCCAAACATAAATTAAAAATTTTAAAATTCAAAATCAATTATTTTTAATATAATTAAGATTAATAATTAGATTAGTTATAAATCTAAATTTATGGTTTCCTAAAATTAAAAATAATTATATTTTAATTAGATTGGAATTAATTAAGTATACTACTTTAGGAATAAGAAAAATGTTTTCTTAGTTAATTAGGAAAGGTGTTTCAAATAAAATTAAATTTATTATCTAGAGAATTATTACTCTATTTATTTAAAAATTATTCCTTTTTTAATTTAAATAATGAGTTTCTTCATTTATTAGAAACACATTTTCTTGATTAAATTTTGGAAAATATTTTCAGTTGTTAATTAAGAAAATTGAGCTTTCTTTAATATTTTAGAAAATAGTTTTGCAATTATTAAGGACTAATTTTCTAATTAATTGAGAAACTAATATTTAAATAAATAATTAAAGGAATTTCTTAATTAAATTTAAAATATTTAATTTAATTTTAAGTTTGGTTTCCTTTAATATTTAGAAAATATTTTTCTAATTAGGGAAAAGTTGTTTCCAATTAGATTGGAAAGTGATTTTCTAAATTATATTAGAATATTTTGTTAAATTGGAAGGAGTTTTTCTAAATTATAATAACTAAGAAGTGTAATTAATTAAAATTTGTTTTCAATTAATTTTATGAGTCAAGATAATTGAAAATAGTTTCCAATTAAATTTTAAAAAATATTTTCAAATTAAGTTAAATTTCTATTTGAAATAGGAATTTAATTAATTTAGAAATTACTAAGCTTAGTATAATTTAATTATCTAAAGAGTTAGAAATATTATATTAGATTATGAAGATTAAATAATTAGAATCAAATAATGCTAAATGTTCATACATACAATTTGATTATATTGTATAGTAAGTTACAAGTTTATATATATATATATATATGATATATAATGTTTGATATATTGTATGCATATATTGGATTACGTGTTTAAATATAT
Organism: Erythroxylum gracilipes; assembly: GCA_026413385.1. Taxonomy (NCBI): domain Eukaryota; kingdom Viridiplantae; phylum Streptophyta; class Magnoliopsida; order Malpighiales; family Erythroxylaceae; genus Erythroxylum; species Erythroxylum gracilipes. Next base: position 14,627,271 of record JANZLC010000200.1, read on the forward strand.
GACATTTTATATGTAATATGCATTTGACGAGACTATTTGCAATTAAATCACTCATTAAGTACATATTTCCTTCCATTATTTAAGACAAAATCATAATTTATTTTTATTGAAAAATTAAATTAAATTTCATTGTACCAAAGATCCAAAGGGGTTCTAAGAAACTAAAGGGCCAAAAAACAGATCCCTTACTCACTACTTTACTAACGAATACAACTATGAAACTAGTGCTTGAGCCTTGAAGCTTAACATGTAAAAGGTGAATGTCAATTTTCTTAATTTTTAGCTGTCCTAATAGATAAGATTAGTAGCACACTTGCATAACACTTGAGGACAAAAGGACTTACATTAATCTCCATCAACTGGCGATGTTTTGACTATAGTTTTGTATCTTTTATGCCAAAAGTTGTTCTTTCAACTAGCTCATTGGTCTTGGATTATTGCTAAATGATATGCGAGTTCCTTTCTTTCCATAAACAGTGAATGATATTAACTAAACATATCTTACAAATATATGCTCTCAAATGCCAAAATGAGCAAGATGATAGGACTAGGCCATTATCTCAGTGCAACTGGGGGGAGGGGGTGAAAAGTTACCAATTTGCAATGAAATAAAAATTAAGAGCATTGAAAAAATAGGTCCTCTATAGTTTCTTCCTCTAGTCTGAACAGTGGAACAAATGATTGAAATGTTTAAGAAACTTATGATCCTATTTATAGTAGCGAGTTTCCTTTGCCATAAAGGAATAGAAGCTCTAGTACTACTGAGTTACGACCAGATTTCTCAATAGGATAGAAGTAAGAAGATGTTTGAGGATATCTCTACGCTTATTGGAAGAGAACATTCCATTAAAGGAGTCTTTCCATCTGCTAGTGTAGTGTCCCTATTGTCTGGATTCAGAGTGACATTTGAAAGAAAATCAATAATAGGAGATATGAAAATTGAACCAAACACTTCAGTTCTGTTGCTAAATACTTCCTTTATAGTAGCACCTTCAAGTATTGTTTAATGGAGAGGAGTTGGATCGTTAATGTCCTTAAGAGGAGCAATATTAGGATAAGAAATTAACATATTCTTAATTTTTAATTTCATTACATTAAACAAATATGTCAACGCAAGGGCAAATATGTTATTATGATGGAGAGACAGAAACCGCAGCTCTCTAGCGTGCGCTGTGGCACGCAGGATTAGAACTCATCCTATGTTAAATCCAAAATCTTGGGAGGCAGGGGGAGAGAGAGGAGGAATGTTTCCGTTTAATAATTGCCTCAAGTTAAAATGGTTCATAGAAATAAAATATACTTGGGGGATAAGTTTAGTTTAATGCATACTAGGATAAGAAATAAACATGCTCTTAATTTTTAATTTCATTACATTACAAAAATATGTCAACGCTAGGGCAAATATGTCACATCGATGGACAAACAAAAACCGCAACTTTTTAGCATGTGCAGTGACACGCAGGATCAAAACCCACCCTAAGTTAAATCCAATATCTTAAGGAGGCGGGGGGAGAGAGAGAGAATATTTTTGTTTAGTAATTGACTCAAGTTAAAATGGTTAATAAAAATAAAAATATACTTGAGGGATAAGTTTAGTTTAATGCGTATTAGGATAAGAAATAAACATGCTCATAATTTTTAATTTCATTACATTAAACAAATATGTCAACGCTAGGGCAAATTTATTGCATTAATGGAGAGACAGAAACCGTAGCTCTTTAGCTTGTGCCGTAGCACGCAGGATCATAACCCACCCTACGTTAAAAATATACTTGGGGGATAAGTTTAGTTTAATGCGTACTAGGATTCATATAGTCAAGAGAGTCACTGACAGCAACAGTTCTTCACTTCTTTTCTCCGTCTTTTGACACCAACGTACCGGTTTTGCTTAAACCCTCTCTAAAACCAATCAAACGTGAAATCTTTCAAACACATTGTTATTGGGTATCTCTTCAATGGCGCTAAGCCTAGAGGGACAAGGCTCTTCCAAGAAAAGAAGGCGCAAATCCATCAGAAGATCCCTCTCCGTTGGCGATAAAGTTGAGGTATTGACGTTACTTTGGAATTTATCTTTCGATATACGTGTTATTGATGGGTTTTTGAATGTTGGTTTTAATTTGTTGATGTTCATATTTTATCTGAGCTACATTCGGTCTTTCGCTCTCCTATCTGCTTGTTTTGTTTGGCATTCATGCAAAGACCAACAATATAATCACCATGCAAATTTGCCTTTTCTATTTAGGATTCCTTTTTTTTTTTTTTGGTACTCGTTTCTTTTGTGGTATCTTGATTTATTATGTCATCTTTTGGAATCATTCCGTGTAAATATTATTTGATTGTTCTCAGTTTTGTGTGTTGTCAATTTTTGAAGGTAAGGAGTGTGGAAGAAGGATTTCATGGGTCATGGCATGCAGGAACCATCACTGCATGTAGAAAACAAAACTGGAATGTAAAATATTTTGTCCAGTACGATAATCTATTAGCTGATGATGGGTCTAAACATCTTGAGGAAAGCTTATCTGTTTTCCTTCTTTGGAATGATATAAACGTTAATGGTGAAAATGGATGCAATTACAGAGGCCGAATCAGGCCATTTCCACCCCGGCTTGAGTTTAGTAAATATAACTTTGCGTATGGGATGTGTGTGGATGCGAATTATAAGGATGGATGGTGGGAAGGTGTGATTTTTGACCATGAAGAAGGGTCAGAGGAGAGGAAGATTCTTTTTCCAGACCTTGGTGATGAACTGATTATTCATGTTAGTGCATTAAGGATTACTCAGGATTGGAATGAGATTGAATATACCTGGAAGCCTCGTGGGATGTGGTTGTTTCTGGAGTTGATTGAGAAATATGAGAGGAGAAATTATATTTCAGTTTCTGTGAAGCAACTTTGGTTTGATTTGAGAGATAGAAAGGGTTTCCAGAAGCTTGGAGATTGGACTTCCTCTTTAAAAGTTTTATGGGAGGAGCTGTTATTGGATACGCTCAATGATAACCTTCTAATTGTGCTTAAAAATCTTTCCCAGGTAATAGGCCTTCCTGGAAGTATGCAGCAGCTGAAGATTGTTAAACCTGTTACTGATCCTAACTTGTATACTGAAACAGAGTCCCTAGAGACTTGTGTCTTAGTACCATCCAAAAATACACCAGAAAGTAAAATGGTTTTGAAAGCAAATGGCTTAACTGATCAATCTATTCAACAGGAACTTAATGCAGAGCCAGTTACGTCCCTTTTGCCCAGTGATATATCAAATTCAGAACTGCAGTTTGAAACAATGTATGTGCAGCCTCAGTCTTTTGATCTCTTACCTTTAAATCTGGATGGAGGTTCTGTTGTAAATTCCATGACCAATGATGAAGGGATATCTGGTTCTGATTGCAATAACTTGAGAAGGAGGTACTCAAGTCCTTTTTGCAGTGAAACTCCTTGGTTTCCTGCTGGCCCTGACTTAGTCCCTGGTGCAGAGTTTTGCCCTGAGGCAGTTGTCAAATACTCACAACGAAGTAAAACAATATGCAGGAAGTCCTTAAAGATAGATGTAAGAAAGCATCTTTTATATCAGAAGTGGAAAATTAGTTGCATGAGGGATAAAAGTAGTAAAAGACTACGCTATACCTCACCTGATGGGAAGCATTACTTTTCTCTTCGTCAGGTATGTCTTGCTTTGATAGAATATGATGAGGAGTTTCTTTGTCCAACCTTCCTAGATAAGGAGAAAATTCCACAGAGTGCTCCAGGTGAGCCATTGACTACTCTTATTGCACCCCTTCCAAACAATCACAATTACTGTTGTTATCGAGCTAGGATTCCTTCAGATGCTGATATTCATGTTGAGCAGCCTGAATATTGCCCTGAAGCTATTGATTTGTGGTACAATTATGGATCTGAGGAGAGATTAAGAAGCAAAAATGAAAAAGGTGCCATTAAACATATGACATCACGAGCAAGAAAGCATCTTTCTGCAGTGGGATGGAAATTCTGGAAAGCAGAACGTAATGGGAGGCATGAATTACGCTATGTTTCTCCAAGAGGAAAGTGCTATAATTCACTACGAGTTGCCTGCAAAGACGCAATTGACCAAAAAACTTGTGAGGATATGACTTCTTGCAGCATGCCTAAGGAAGATTTGGCTATTCGAAGACAATCTTCTCCACCTAGTAAAATAGATATCCAAATGTCAAAGGATTTGTGTCTAGAGTGTTCTTTTGCATTACCATTAAGAAAATCTACAGAACTGCACAAAAGTAGAGATGAGAGAATTGTCAAGGTTGGAAAGAAAAGGAAGGGATCTAGCTTATTTGAATCCGAAATCAGTTCCCATTTGCAAAACGGCAGGATTCAAGAGCTGGAAAGGGGAAGAAGAAGAAGAAGAACAAGTAGAAAGACATCTAAAATGCTCATTGGGCCCCAAAATCATAAAAAGTTTCCTCAATCGACTCATATGTTGAGATCAAGTAAAAGAGTGCAACAGATTGTAGTTCCTAATGCCTCACATCGTTGCCCACGAACTGTGCTATCATGGTTGATAAACAATAATATTCTATTGCCAAGAGCAAAAGTACACTATAGCATGCGAAAGGGTGGACTTCCAATTGCTGAAGGGCGTGTAACTCTTGATGGGATTAAGTGTACTTGCTGTAGGAAGGTTTATACTCTTAGTGGTTTTGAAGCTCATGCTGGCAGCAAAAAACACAGGCCAGCTGCCAATATCTTTCTGGAAGATGGAAGGTCTCTTTTGGATTGTCAAAAGCAGATGATGAGTAATTTCTCCATAAAACATCCTAAAACAGTGAAGGGCAGTTGGCTTCAAGGTGAGAATGATTATATATGCTCTGTCTGTCATTATGGTGGTGAACTAATATTATGCGATCAGTGTCCTTCATCATTTCATAAAAGCTGTCTTGGCATGGAGGTAAGTCTTTTGTTTAGAGATATGTACTTCCCGTCATTGCAACTTTCCACCTTACAAGCCCATAAAGAAAAAAAGAAGTTATGTTCTGATTCTTTCTTTTATATGTTGTACTTCTTTGGGATCCCACAGGACGTTCCAGATGGAGACTGGTTCTGCCCTTCATGCTGTTGTAAAGTTTGTGGACAGAACAAATTGAAAAAAGATACTAAATCGGTCATGGATGAAAATGTGCTTATTTGTGCACAGTGTGAGCATAAATGTAGGTCAAATATGATTGTTTCTTGTTCTATGTGATTATACATTTGAAATGTCTCTGATATGCTTTCTTTTATGTAGATCACATGGCATGCACTGGGAATGAAGGTTCAGATAATCGGGATAACTATCACAAAGAAAATTGGTTTTGCAGCAAAACGTGTAAAGAGGTACAGCTAACCCTTTCTGAACTTTGAAACTCTCAATCCCCCTTATTGCACATTCGATATGTACTGTGGGTTTCTTCATAATTCATATATAATGATTGTTATCAGTTAAGTACTGTTACTATTTATATGTGGCTTGTCTTTCCTAATATAGAGAATAAATAAGGGAATTGTTCTTGACTTACAGGAATTTTCTAGTTGGTCTTTTGTTCAAATTTTCCTGGATACAGTGGCACTAATAGCTTTTGAGTACCTTTCACTATTTTTCTGAATCTGCACTCTAGTTATTCCCTTGGCTTCTTTTGTGCTAGCAAAATAAGTATATGGATCAGGATTAATCTATATATTTAAGCTCCATTTATTGTGAACAGAAGCACAGGTTTTTCTGTTGATGATTTGCAAGCTTATGAGACTGATACTACTGGAACCAAATAAGATGCTTCAACATCTAACCTTTGAGAGATCTGAACCAAATAAAAGATTAAGATATAGTTGAAAGAAGTTGCTTTGGTTTCTTCTGGATTCTAGCCATCTTTGCAATCAAGATGTCACTTAATTGATAGTTCTGAACTTCCCTTGTCCTGTATTTTATTGTGTTTTCATGTGTGCCTCTATATCGATATAATACTTTGACAGTCATTGTAGCAAATGCAATCATTCTTTCGTAAATTACCTTGGTTCATGTACATGGAACTGGATTCAATATAATTTTCTCTTTCTACATTTTTCTTTCGGCTCGTAATGATTCACTTGGTTCAGGACTATGTTAACAGCCTATTAGCCTTATTGGTATAAATCATATGCTATAAATTATATAGTGCACCCTGTGTCAGGAACCTCTGGGGAATAGAAGGTCCTGGTTTCCAACATAAGATATGAAGTGCAACTGTAGTTGCTCCCATATAGCTTTTATCAAAGTTTCATTAATATGATTAATATGGTGTAAGTTTGTAGAAAAGGTATTTCATGATGGGTATTAGGAGTCTTATAGATAGCATGAATAAATGCCGAGAGGACTGTTTATTCATGAGTGGACACAAACATTCAGCTCTAGAAGTGTTTACTTCTATGCATATGGCATGGTAACCTAGTATTTACCATCTCTCCCAGTTTTTGATACATTTGATATAGCATTTGCCATGAACTCTATCAGTGCTCTTTACCATCTAGTGCACGCTGATTTTAGATTTCCATTGCAGATATTCTTGGGCCTCCAGGAGCTACTAGGAAAACCAATTGCAGTGGGTGTGGACAATCTTACCTGGACGTTACTAAAGTCCATCCAGGCTGATGGTAATAACCATGATGCTTCTGATGCTGAGGCCCTGACTGAGATGCACAGCAAGCTGAATGTTGCTCTTGATGTGATGCACGAGTGTTTTGAACCTGTTGAAGAACCTCAGACGGGCAGAGACATAGTTAAAGATATTATTTTCTGTAAAGGGTGAGGAATTACAGCAATTTGCTTCAACACTAGTTGATTTAATTTGGTGACGTACACTATGGGTTTTCCTATTGCATACCTTTAACCACACTACAAACTTAGGCATTTTAGGCGGATTTGTGCAATGTCTATCCATTCCCTTTTCTAGTCGAAGTGTGAAAAGATTGGAAAGTGTTGAAGATCTAAAACGTAGATCTAATTTGAAAAGAAACAAGTGTGAGAGACAAAAAAATTATCTGGCTTTGTAAACCACTTTAAATTAGTCTCTTCCTGTAAAATTTAGAATATTGTAAAGAGTAGTTAGTTGGTCCTAAAGTTACCCAAATTTGAGTGAAAACTTTGAATCTTTTGACTTTCTTTCCATGTATTACATCAAGCATGTCTAGTTTGAGCCTGATCCTTGACATTTCAACCTTTTTAGATCAAAACTAAACCGTTTGAACTTTCGGGGGTTCTACACAGTACTTTTGGAGAAACATGATGAACTAATAACTGTGGCTACAGTAAGGTAAGATTTGTATTCTTTTTACAGAAAATATTACGCTGCATATTTCTGGAGATGTTTCCTGATTTCTTGGCATTTGATCTATTGAGACATGTTAGAATTGTGAATTTTGTTGCAGAATTTATGGAGAGAAGGTGGCTGAACTTCCACTTATTGGTACTCGATTTCAATACCGTCGAATGGGAATGTGTCGAATGCTAATGAATGTACTTGAAAAGGTAACTCTTGCGTATTTTTTAAGACATTGTACTAATTGCATTTAAGATACCCATGTTATTATTTGGTTTTACATCTTCCTTCTTTAGAAACCTTTTGCCTTCATTCTCCTTTCTTTTATTTGTTATGTTTCATTCACTAGTGCAGTTTTATATCTTAATCTCATCAGCCTATTCTACTGAAGATGTTGAATGAAAAGAAGTTAATGACCTACCAACAGAAACTTGATGCTCTTTCGTTTTGCCATTGCCTCACACCATTTTTAAGAACGAAAAAATGCAGAGAGGGTATCATGCCCTCCTTTCTCTCGTATTTTTTACTTCCTAAATCCACAGCACAATTTCCAAAATACAGCAACCTCTTATTGCTTATGTTTTTGCAATTTTTTGCTCTCTTTAGATCAGCATTTTCATTGTTGTTTGTGGTCATCTTCTGCAGAAGCTAATGGAATTAGGAGTCCAGAGATTAGTCTTGCCTGCAGTTCATAGTGTCTTAAACACATGGACGGGCTCATTTGGGTTTAGAAAGATGACCGACTGTGAGAGATTGCAGTTCGTGGATTGCACTTTCTTGGATTTTCAGGGGACTGTCATGTGCCACAAGCAGCTAATGAAGTCCCCTCCTTCTGAATCAAGTCTTACAAGAGGTTTTTAAAATAGTTGATCATTTTCCTTTTTCCAGTGTAGCTAAGGCGTATCATTGTAATAATATTCTTTTATTCTCTTTTACAGATTTGCAACCTGCACGTGATGATGGTGCTTGCAGAAGCAGGGAAAGTATTGATATGGATAGATCTAGTGTTGTATCTGAAGTATTCCAAGTAGATCAAACTGAGGAGATTGGAAATGTAGAGCGAGGATTGGAGGAGTATGTCTCACTTATCACTCACTTTACCTAATTTTTGTAAATTCCAAGGAAAATAAGTCATCAAAATAAATCATCTAGGACTTAAATGTGAAAAGTGATAATAAGCTGGTAAGTACGCCTTGATGTGAAACTAGATTTAAGAGTTGCCTCACAGGAAGGAGTTCCTCTGTCAATCTATATGTTACAAGGTGTGGTTTGTGCGAGATTTAGTGAAGAGAACAACAGGCTGTTTTGCTATAAAAACTTAGATGTACGACGTCAATTAATGCAGTCGGTTCTCAAATTGAAGCAAGGTTTTACAAGTCTGCTTTCTTTACTAATTCGCTGAAAAGGTTTTCCATCTATTAAATTTCTGTAGATGCCACAAAATGCAATAAAAAGCTAACCTCAAGGATCAGGGTAAGTTTAATGGACATTTTCAGGGAAGATGAAGCAGCTAGTTGATAGAACACACCTTTCGTGAACGAAACAATTTTAAATAAGTTTTCAAAGATATTCAAATCATATAGTATAACTTCCAATTTCCCTTTAAGAGATGAATGCACATTCCCTTTATGCTAGAACATTTACAAATATTCTTTTAAGTGCTAAAAGGGCATATACGCTAATTACTTATGCTATTAGTGCTGATTATTCATTGTTTCTTGCCAGCATTTCTGCAGGGCATGGAAGTAGTAATGATAAAAGCCATCAGGTGATTACTGTGGCTCTTATTTGTTTTTGTCTTTTTCTGTTTTGAGCAAATTATTCATTTCTTTTTGTTTTTTTTTTTTTGGCTCAAACAGATGAACCACCCAATCCATCCTGCAAATGAACCTTCCGGAAGCAAAGTCAATCTGGACTTCTTGATTGAGCATTCTGATTTCCAGAATAGACGAATTGGTGATAATAACGATACAAGCACTTTCAACAAGGGGAGTAGTGGTCGTAGTAATGATATTTTGAAATGCTACCAGCGACGAAAGATATTAGTGTGTCAGCACTGAGTTTTGGTTTATTTGCATGGGCTATAACTGACTGATCTAGAACTTATTATGTTCCTGATAACAACCATTCCAGTCAGACCCAATTCTAGCTTGTCATTTTTGAGGATATGTTCTGTCATGCATTCCACCTCAATCTTTTGTAAATAACTTCTTGCACAAATGTGAAGGAAGGAGAGTCTCAAGATCGGGTTTTATTCTATAGTCAACATCAATAAGAGTATGTCTACATATGCAGACAGAAGCTCATTTCTGATAAATGAATCATTTGTACTTGTCACTCATTTGCTCCCGTTGGTTCTTATGTTGTGCAGTTAAACAATTCTCCTGCTTGGTGAATTTGATAAGCTTGCGTACTAGGATACCACTCTTCCCTTAGGAAAGAAATAGTTAATACAATGAGATTTGCTTTGGTTTCTTGCTGATAAAATAGCTTGTAACCAAGAAAAACCCAGACACAAGTATGGCCAACCGATTAGGAGAGACGTGATTAACTGTGATTCAATCTTTCCTCTCCAGTGATGTCTTCTCTGCCTCCGGTCGTTTTAATGACGGCCTATTTGTTTAATGTTAAAATTTCCATTTATCTTCAATTTTAATGTGGAGGTTGTAGGTTTTTTAAAGGAGTTGATCCTCCCATATGCTAAAGAGTTTTGTTGAAGAAGACAAATAAGTCAGACCCAAAAAACTATAATGCTGAAGTTTTTTTTTTTTTTGGTAAATAAAAGAGCTAACAACTAGCTAGAGCAAGCAACAGGAGTAATGTGCCGAATGCGACGAACACCCATGCGATCATCATTGAGAGTTGGCAGTATAACATTCGGGGGTTGTTGAAAAACCACCATACCC
>JANZLC010000200.1:14651550-14671479 GCA_026413385.1 Erythroxylum gracilipes
TATCTAAATCTAAATTCTTATAAGAATATTCAACGAAATACTAAGAAATATAATATTCATGCCCTTATAATTTTTTTTCAAAATTATACCCTCATAAATTATTTTTCACATCAACAGTTAATATTGAATAGTTAAGTTTACCAAATATCTTTAATAAATTGCTGATATTATCCACTGGTCAAATCAGCTGATAAAACCAGCTATTAGCTAACGTCTAATAGAATCAGCTAATAGCTAATACAATCCGCTATTTGACAAACAGGGTCGAAGAAGAACACTCTTTATACGACTTAGATTTGTATTTGAAATATTTTCATTAATAATGGACAACAGTTATATTCTGTTTCTTTCTTCAATAAATGTTGTGTTATTTAGTTGTCGTGCTTTTTGGTAGGTTTAATGGGGTTGAATTTCTGCTAAAATTGAGAGGGAAAACTGTAATGCTCGGAAGGACTCAATGGGAGTCTCTGATTTGCATTATTTTAGTAGCAGCACCTCAAACATCCACAAAAATGAGCAGAGGAGATCCTCTCTCCATCTTCAGATTTATTGTAAGTTGCATAACACATGTAGTGTTATCAGCTTCTTTGTTTTACAATACTCTTGTATAGGATAGGGTTATGAAATGTGAAATTCCCAGTTTGTGGTGATAAAGCTGCCATTTTTGGACCTAAGGTTGTCGCGGTCTGTCGTACACCTTTAAGCAAGAAAAATAATGCATTTTCTTCATTTTCCTTAGTCATACAAATTGGACGGCTACATGGGAAGTAGCGTTGATGATTGTTACAATCTCTATTAACAAAAAGTACAGCATCATGGTGACGTCTCAATGATCGAACTCATATTGCCATTATTTTTGTTGTTCTGGTGTGATAGTGACGAAAAATCTTTGCATGTGGGTCCAGGAAATTGTTGGTAGTAGGTTGTTTCTACAGGCTAATTAGTGTTGTTATTATCTATCTATTATACGAAAAACTAAAAGGTTGTGCTAGAGAGAGAAAGTGTAGCAAGAATAGGGGCGAACAGAGTATTTTTCAAGGACTCAACAATACGTTGAGGTTTCTTTGATTTTTATTCAATATCAATTGTCATACAATTTCTGTGAATACATGATATTTATATCATTTCAATCTACTAACTGTCATCTAACAAAACTGAATCAACTAACTTTTCTTGATTTCTTTAAACCGATTCTTTACGTCATTGCATGGTGCTGCATGTTCCCTCGAGAAACCTTCTTTATGTCTGAATATCTGAGACATTCCCTCTACATACTTCTCCTTGGATCAGAAATTCAACTTCTAAATTCCCACCAATCTTCTTAAGTACTCAAATTGAGAAACATGAAATCCTTTTGTAAACAAATCAACAACTTAATCTTCCGTATGAATATACTCCAACTTTAGCTCTCCTTCTTGTTGTATATCCCTCAGATAATAATATCTGAGCTTAAAGTATTTTGTTTTGCCATGGAAGACCGAATTCATTGAAATAGCTATTGCTGCTTGATTATTAATATATATCACAGTAGCAGATGTTAAGTGAATATGCAAATCCATAGCAACTTTCTAACCTATACAACCTGCTTTGCTGCTGCCGTAGCTACTGCCAGTTCAGCTTCTACAATTAAGAGTGCCACCAGCTCCTGCTTCTTCGAACTCCATGAGAAACAAGCTGAACCCAACGTTAAGCAATAACTGGTCATACTTTTCATATCCTCTGTTGCTCCAACCCAATCGCTATCTACATAACACTTGAGTTCACACCTTCTTGCTCTCTCATACACCAGTCCATATTTCACAGCAACTATATGTTGCTTTCCTGGATCACTCAAATATCTTGAAAGTACATTAATAGGATATGAGATATCAGGTTTAGTGGCTGTAATATACATTAAACAACCCACCATGCTTTTGTAATTCTTACTATCTACCTCATCTCCATCTTCCTTTTTCATCAGCTTCTCTTTTGAACAAATTGGAGTGGACACCTGTTTACACTGATCCATCCTAAATTTCCTCAACACATCATATACATACTTCTTCTAACTCACTGCAATATATTCCTTACGCTGATATACTTCCATCCCCAAAAAATATTTCATCAACCCCAAATCAGTCATTTCAAAAGTTTTACAGAATTGTTGCTTCAGAAATTCAATTTGCTCTCCAGAACTTCCAGTTAGCAACAGATCATCGGCATAAATTGAAACTACAGCAACATCACCTTGTTGTATCAATACATAAAGTGTTGGTTCACTGCAGCTTCTTTTGAATTCGATTTCTAGGAGAAATGTATATATTCTGGAGTACCAACATCTAGGGGCTTGCTTCAACCCATAAAGAGCCTTGTTTAGCTTGTATACACACTCCTCCTTTCCTTCTATCATGAAACCTTCTAGTTGTTGGACATAAATCTCCTCTTGCAGTACACCATTAAGGAAGGCAGATTTCACATCCATTTGATGTTCCTTCCAACCCTTATCTGCTGCAAGCACCAATAACTACTTGATTGTCTCAATCCTAGCCACTGGTGCAAATGTCTCACAAAAATCCACTCCCTTAACTTGTGCATACCCCTTCACAACTAACCTAGCTTTAAGCTTATTAACTGAACCATTTGGATTCAACTTGGTTTTAAGTACCCACTTCAATCCAATGGCTCTTTTATCTGGTGGTTTGTCTACCAAAGTCCACGTTTCATTCCTATTAATCATAGACATTTCTTCCTTCATAGCTTCAAGCCAATTCCAGTTTTGTAAGGCTTCCTGAATCCTTGAAGGCTCCAGTATTGCTTCATTACTTCCTTCATAAATTTCTGCCAAGCTTCTTGTCCCTCTTACTGGCTTATGGCCATAATCATCGTCTAAATCATTTGGAATTTGCTCCCTATCAGAATTCCATTCATTTTGCTCATGTTGAACCTCTAGATCTTCTGCCTCCACAGGTTCTAGCACATTCTGATCATCGTGATTTTCTGGATTATCTGTCACCATTAGTGTATCTGAAGGCAGTGTGGCTATCTTCCTCACTTCCCCATTTTTCTCCCTTTCTCCATACCAGATCCAGTGCTCATTCTCACAGAAATGCACATCTTTACTTACCTTCACTTTCTTCTGATTTGGATAAAACAATCTATAACATTTACTCACTTTAGAATACCCCACAAAGATTGCAGACTCTGTTTTGCTATCAAGTTTATTCCTTCTGGCTTGAGGTATAAGGGTACAACAGAGAGATCCGAAGACCTTATAGTTCCTCAATTTTGGCTTAACTCTATGCCACATCTCATGCGGTGTCTTGTACTTTAGAGCTCGGGTATGTAGTCTGTTTAGTAGGAAGAAAGCAGTCGACATAACTTCTGCCCAAAATTCCTTCGGAAGCTTTTTCTCCTCTAGCATGCATCTCGCCATTTCCACTACGGTTTTGTTTCTTCTCTCCACCACTCCATTTTGCTGTGGAGTGTAAGGTGCGGTTCGCTGGTGCTTGATGTCTGCGTTTTTACAAATCAACTGAAACTCGTTAAAAGTAAACTCTGAGCCATTTTCTGTTCTTACAGACTTAATGCTTAGCCCAGTCTAATTTTCTATCAATGCTTTATACTCCTAAAACACCTTTGCAACATCTCCTTTGCTCTTAAGACAAAATATCCAAGAGTACCTCGAGTAGTCATCTATAATCAACAAGAAATATCTGCTACCATTCAAGGATACTACTGGCATAGGACCACATACATCCATATGTAGTAACTGAAGCTTCTCTTTAGCCCTCCAACTTGACTTTAAGAAAGGTGCTCGTGTTTTCTTTCCCATCATGCAAACCTTGCATTCTGAGTGATTGTATAAAAGTGTTGGTAGATCATCAAACATCTTTTTCTTTTTCATTACTTCCAATCCCTTCATGCGATAATGTCCGAGTCTCTGATGCCAAAGATCTGACTCATAGGTGTCACTCACAAGTGCCCTTTTGTATTTCTTCTGGTCTCATGGAAAAACTCTTATTCTTCATGCGGGTGCTCAAGATTTCTTGGCTAGCTTTGTTAAACAATTTGCAAACATTTGATTCAACGTGAACAGACATACCTTTTTCGATCAACTGAGCCATGCTTAAGAGATTATGTTGAATCTTGGGCACAAAAAGAATGTCAGAAATAATCTTGACACCTTTCTTGGTAGAAATCTCAACTTCATCTTTCCCTTCTACTCGGATGCAGTCTCCATTTCCAAGCTTCATGTTTACCTTCACATTTTGATCCATATACTTGAATAATCTTGAATCTGGAGACATATGACTCGTACATTCATTGTCAATCAGCCACTCGGATGGAAATGCTTTAGCAAGATTGCATGTTACTACGAAAAGTTGCTCTTCGTCTTCTTCAGTGACTTTCACGCTTGCTGCAGCTTGAGTGGCTTGCTTCTTGCATATTGCCTCAATATGCCCCTTTTGATGACATCTTCTACACTCCACGTCTAGTCTTTTCCAGCACCTGAAAGCAAGATGGTTCGACTTACCACAGTGAGGACAAGGATTGTATTTATTTGCCTTGTATCCTCCTATATTTTTTCCAGTATTTTTCTGGTGTGTCTGTGTACTCTAAGAACTTGATCCTCCTTTAGTTCTTTTCTTCTTCTTGGACTTGTCTTGACCTTCAGCTTTGGCAAAGGCCCTATACGCTCCTTCAGCAACCTCAGATTTTCTCATCAAATGTCTTTGCTTTAAGCCTACAAGGCACTTACAACTTCCGCAAGCTTAATCTGTCCAACATCTTTGGAGTTTTCGAGAGAGACAATAGTGGCTTCGTAATTCTTAAGTACTGACACCAGTAATTTCTGAACTAACCTTTGATCCTTAAACTCGGCTCCTAAGAGCCTGATTTGATCTGAAAGTTGAATCAATCTCTCACTATAATTCTTGTCTGATTCATCTTCCTTCATCTACATTCTGCTGAATTCTCTCAACAGATTCAATACCTTCATATTTTTTACTTTCTTGTCACCTTCATATTCACTCTTCAAGAAATCCCAGATCTCCTTCGTAGAGCCAAGACCCATAATCCGAATAAAAATGGAAGGTGCTATTGCCTGCTATAAATAAGATTTCGCCCGAGCTACCCTCTCCCTCAACCACCTTAGCTGAGCAATTGGTGCATCCTCGGTTGGAACCTCGACTGCGTAGTCTTCATCAATAGGCTCCCAAAGATCCTGACCTTATAGGTACACCTCCATCTTGATTGCCCAGATCTGATACCCTTCTCCATTGAAGACTGTAGGTTGTAAACTCTGAGTTGAGCTCTCAGCCATCTCTAAGTATTCCCCTTTCATAATCATAGCTTAACCAGGAAAGGATAACTTTACTCAAGCCAAACCTTGCTTACACCCTCACAAATCCCTTAAAAAACTAGCTCTAATACCACTTTGTTGTTATTATCTATCTATTATATGAAAAAACTAAAAGGTTGTGCTAGAGAGAGAAAGTGTAGCAAGAACAGGGGCGAACAGAGTATTTTTCAAGTACTCAATAATACGTTGAGTTTTCTTTGATTTTTATTCAATATCGAATCGTATACAATTTCTGTGAATACATGATATTTATATCATTTCAATCTACTAACTATCATCTAACAAAACTGACTCAACTAACTCTTTACATCGTTGCATGGTGCTGCATGGCCCCTCGAGAAACCTTCTTTATGTTTGAATATCTGAGACATTCCCTCTACAATTTGTGCCACCTGCAATACACTTCCTGATTATTGGCCCTGGTCCACATTGACGGTACAAAGAACAACTTATACATATATGAAGTCCCAACCTTAAATTATGCAATGGATTAGAGATAGTTGTATGCAATAAAATGTTCGCAGGAATATGACATGAGCATTTCATATTTCCGAGCTCCTTATTTGGTGGACGTAGATGTGATTCATAGGAAGAGAGTTCTAAGGTTGGAGGAAGTCTCTGGCAACACTACCGAGTGCGGAACCCAGACGTTCTTTCTTTTAACATCGATCACTGGTGGAGTCACAAAGGGTAAGCATTCTGAGTGTAGTCGGATTGTTATTATTATTATATAACATTTAAAAGTCTTGGTAACAAGCAGGTGGAAAGAGGAGGCAAGTATTACCAAGACATGGATCGACTAGTTGCTTTGAAGAAACGTCTGAGAACATGGGCCAGCTGGGTTGACTCCAATATTGACACTACTAGAACAAAGGTTTTCTTCATATCAATCTCTCCTACACATTACAAGTACATCTCTCTCTTTCTCTCTATTACAGTATTATAAATACACTTATGGCTCTAAGCACTAAAATGGTTAACAGTTCCAAAGAGTGTAGTAAGGCCTATGTGCAAGTCTTTCATCGTATAAGTTGGCAATTTTATGAGAGTTTGAAACTTGAAAGAACATCCAATCTATCTTTTAATTTTAGGAGTCAGGTTTGGATAGTTTCGACCTGAGATTCACTATATCTAGAAACTTTTTATATTAGTTACAAAGTATAACTCAAATGAAAGAGATATTCAGTAAGGCTCGACTTGTTAAGGAACTTGAATAAGAGCCTAATGCATATGGCAAGTTGTGTGAATTGTGTACTTAAAACAACAGAAGAACAGTAAGTCGCATTTATTTCAGCAAACAACTTAAAGAAAAAACTTCTCATGATATTAGTAGGATATCACTGCAGGACAGCCATAAATTGGTAATGAACTTGTTACACTTGAATGGGAAATGAATGGTCTCAATACGATCGATTTGTGGTTAAAGGCCTTGACGGTGAAATTTATCCATGAAATAAAACTAATATCAGTGTACAACAAGATATGTAATGTGGGGTTGGTTAGTCCATCTAGCTGCTTCAATAGGCTTGTAATAAGGTAAAAGAGCTGCCAACATTTTTTTTCATCAGCAGTTGCCTGTTGGTGGCCTTTCCAACCAAGCAGTATATATTTTGTAATGCTTTCCTGGTCAGTCCAGGACACTGGAGTTCTAGGTCGACGAAAAACGACTATGGCAAGACAACTCCGATATTAAGTTGTATCACTCTCACCAGGAGCTTACCCTAAGCAAACCAAAGTTGTGGCTGATGTTATTAGGAGCATGCACGATCCTCCATACTTGTTGGACATTACAATGCTTTCTGGTCGTAGAAAAGAAGCCCATCCATCAATTTATAGCGGCGATTTGAGCTCTCAACACTCTGTTGATTGTAGCCATTGTATACAAGTTTAATTAATGCTTCGTAATACTAACGTAAGTGTGACGTGATTATTAGAGAATGATTAACTATGTACCGTCCCAAGCCTCCCTCTCTAAATGTTAGACAATTTTTCATAAATTTGGACAATAATTAATTACATTTTATCATTTTTCAATAACTTATCAGTTAAGTTACATAATTTGATATGGATAAAGATAATAAAGTGATTCAATAAATGATTTAAGACAATAGGTCGAAGCTCAGGAGAAAAAGGGCCCCGATTAATGTAGACTAGACCATATATTAGGCTTGTGATGATGGGAAAACCCGATATGGAAGCTATAAAGAGGTTAAGGTCTCCTGCAATTGCTCATGTCATTCGTAAGCATCAAGATTCTCTAACTCATTAGGAGAGCTTACGTTATGAGAAAAATGTAGAAAGGTGTTAACCATGTGCCGATGAGAAGTTCTCGTGAAGTTCTCAATTGATTTGAGCTCAATATGACCTTAGAAAGCTCCTCCGAAGTGTACTGAAAATAGGTATTTCCGCATTTACATCATTTATTTCCCTTTCATGTGTGATCCGAAGCACGTAATAAAATTCATGTTATATGTTACATGTGGTATTAGAGAGGTTACGTGATCAGATGGCTAAAAACGAAAAAAAAATTCAGTTTTTATCCGTAAGGGTTTCAGATGGTTTTGATCCATTTTTCAATTTTTTCACGTGTATGGATGCGTAAAAGTGGACTACACATGTGCAGCATTAAGAAATGGGTCAAAAATGAGTCATAGAGATTAAAAAACCAGCTTGAATCTTGTCAAAAATCACCTGTTGCCGGAAAAGGGGAGGACCGTTGAGATACAACTATAATACCACTCTTAAGACAATTGGTTTGATGCATGCACCGCACACACCAATCAGACACCAACACTTGGGTCCACCACCCAGTGGCGCTCCACACACGGTGCGAACTCTGCGAACTCTGAGTGGCAGCATCAGGATAGGCCTATACATCACACGCGCCTAACACGTGTCTTGAAGCATGGCACATGCGCCCAAGCGACAAGCGCATCAATGCACGTAAGAAGCGTGCACCACACGGGCTTCACAGTGGTCAATGCGTTAGTGCACAGAGGCATGTTGGGCATCTTCGAGTGCAGTGCACGCTTCACAAGTGAACACGTACCCTGACGTTAGCGCACAACGATTGCTAATGTCAGCGCCCAAGAAAAAGGAAAATTCAAAATTCTTGTAAGGGTGTCCCATATCCTTTTAAGTCAGTTTCCGAGCCAAGGGTATTTTTAAAGTAATTTTTAAAAATTTTATGGATTAATTAAGTTCATTATAGAAAAAGGAATTAAGGCATTCTAAATTCGTTTTTGAGTGAATTTTCATTCGTCGAACTTCACATGAGGGAGACATTTAAGGTTTTTGTGTCTTGTGTGGTAGGTTAAGTGTTCGGTAATGCGCGATAGTCACTTAGATTGAAATTTTTTACTACGAAAGTCTCAAATAAAGTTTAATGGCAATGTTTTCAGTGCTAATATGTGATAATTTGACTTTGCATTCAGTTTTTGACATTTATTGATGTTACATTTTCATATACTATATGCCCAGATAGAGTGTGAGGATAACATAAAGACGTATCCTTTGTGTTTGTGGACCTTTCGGGTATTGATGAGAATGTAGCCACCAAAATGACCTTTCTAGTCAGTATTTTGAATTATTCTGCTTGCATGCTGAGGAACGTCTTTGGTCTTATATTTGGCTATTTTGCCTAAAAGAATTGACCTTACATAGGATTTTAAGATGTACATAGAGGCTTTAGATATAGGAAAGTTGTTACTTAAATGATCTATTTACCTAAAGGTGGTAGTGTCATGAGAGTTGATAATTTATACTCTAATTGTTTTTAAGTGGAGGTCTAATTGCATAGATTATGCACTCAGCTCAAAAGTGTTTTATAATATATGTGATTGGATTCTCAATATAGATACTATTTTAATGTTTTGAGTATCACTATTATTCTACATTTGTGCTGATCTTTTCATTATCTTTTTGCAGTCACATTTTCTGTCAACATCAATGCTATTATCATTGAAACCCTAACCGGTTTCAATTTTAAGAAGAGGAAGAAGGATGCCGAGTTTATCTTGGAGATGGTGGACATCAACATAGCTATGCTAACAAAGAAACCCTTTTTACTTACGGATATCAACTCGGAAGATGATAAGGATGCCTTTGCAATTGTGAGCGGCCAAAACATGATGTGCTATTTGACCATTAAGAGGACAATCCTAGATAAACTGCTAGGTGGACTGTAGGACACTACCATAGCGAAAGAATTTATGGACAATGTTTTCCAAAGGTACAAGGTCTCGTCCAATGCTGAGCTGAGTACCTTGATTAAGGATATGTTCTTCATGAGGTATACTGGAGAAGGAGGTAGAAGGGAATACATTATAAAGATGGTCTACCTTCAAAGTAAACTGAAGGCACTGGATGTTCCCATTCTTGATACATTGATAGTGCACCAGGCACTTAATACTCTCCCATGAGAGTTTGAAATGCTGGTCACTTAATACATTTCGTAGGATGAGGCTTGGGATATCAATGCCTTGATTTCCCAATGTGTTGCAATAAAGGAGAAGCTGAAGAGCACTCTTTATACAACCTTGTATGCAGCCAAAGGCAAAGGGAAGGCTAAGCCCCAAAAGTTTAAGGTAAGAAATCCAAACCCTCTCCACATATACAGACTAGTCAGTCTAGCATTGTAAAGGGTTCACAAGACTTAAAGAACATGAGGTACTTCTTCTGCAAGAAGAAATGGCATAGGAAATCCAACTGCCAGAAGTATAAAGTTTGGAAAGTTAAATAGGAGCTGTCAGGTAACTCCTCGGCCTATATGATTTATGAATCCAATTTAGCTATAGCCATATCCAATTCTTGGTGGCTAGATAGTGGAACATCTAATTATGTTGCTTCCACAGTGTAGGGGTTCAGATCCACGAGAAAGTCAACTAAAGGGGGGAGAAGCTGATGGTCGGCAATAATGAAGAAGTAGATGTTTTGTATGTAAGGGATGTAGCTTTGAACCTTGATACAAGGTTTGTACTTGTTTTATGGGACATTTATATATTGTATTTTAGACAGAATTTGATCTCTGTGTCAATTTTGGACAAAGAGGGTTATCATTTTATAATTGATACTTCAGTTGTAAATACATCTATCAATGCAAAACATATCAGAACTACCTTCTTGTCTTACGAATTAAATAAAATATGTCTTACCCCTAATAAAATATATGTTTCTTTTTATTTTATCAAACCTGTGACTCGTAAAGGACCTCTGATAAAGGAAATGTCATACATGATGTGACATAGACATTTGGGCCACATTTCTAGAGATAGAGTTGAGAGATTGATAAAGGAAAACATTCTCCTAACTTTAGACATTGGTGATCTGAAAATATGTGTTGATTGTTGCAAAGGTAAGTTAACCAAGATAAAGGAAAAATGCATCAACTCATACTTCTGGCTTGTTAGATCTCATATATATACCCTATATAGCTGCATTATATAATTCTAGATATTTTATGATGTTTATAGATGATTATTCTCGCTACGATTACATGTTCTTACATAAGGAAAAGTCTGAAGTTCTTGATAAATTCAAGATTTTAAAGACTAAGGTTAATAACCAATTGGGAAAATCAATCAAGATTGTCAGATCTGATTGGGGAGGAGAGTAATATGGCAAACATGGTGTTATAGGATAAGAAACATGTCCATTTGCTAGGTATTTGAAATCAATTGGAATAGTGACTCTGTTCACTATGTGGGGTAGTCCTGAGCAAAACGATGTGGCCAAAAAGCGTAACCGCACCCTAAAGGATATGAAGAGGTCGATGCAAACAAGACTAACCTATGTGATTACCTTTGGGGTGAAGCCAATAAGATGACATTTTATATATTAAACAGAGTCCCAAGTAAGTCAGTGCCTAAGATGCCTTTTGAACTCTAGGTTGGTAGGAAACTAAGCCTTTTACACATTCATGTATGAGGCTACCCTACTAAGGTACAATTATATAATTCTTATGAAAGTAAATTACACCTCATTCTACGCATTACTTTCTAGTAGGTTATCCCGACCACTTAAAGACTACATATTTTACAGTAGAGAAAGAGGAGCTAGAATAGTGGAATCACAAACTGAAAAATTTTTAGAATACATTGTCCATAATGAGAGTGGGCCCTCTCACCCTTTAGCTGATAGCAGGATGAATACTACAATTATTTTGTATCCGCTGCTTGTACAGTTAGGTCCAATGGATCAAGGTCCGAGTACAATGCTTATGCAGGAACATGAATCTATACCTGTGTAAGTAGAGGTTCCTGGGGTACAAGAACCAATGTAGTTACGCAGATCCACTAGAGAGACGCTCTGCTATCTCATTTGATTACATAATCTATTGACGTGAACAAGACTATGATATAGGATATATTGTGGATCTAGTTACTTTTACAGAAGCTGTTTCTAAACCCTATACATACTTGTGGTGGGAAGCAATGAAGAATGAGATGCAATCCATGCATCACAATAAGGTATGTAAACTGGTTGATTTGCCTCAATATTATAGACCCGTTAGTTATAAATTACTATTTAAGACCAAGAAGGACACTTAGGATAAAGTTGGGTGGTTTAAGGCTAGATTCGTTGCCAGAGAGTTCACTCAAAGAGAAGGGGGTTGACTTTAATGTTATCTTCTCTCCTATATCCTCGAATGATACATTTAGAGTGATTATGACAATAGTAGCTCATTATGACATAGAGCTACATCAGATAGATGTTAAAACTACTTTCCTAAATGGTGACCTTTATGAGAAAGTCTATATGGAGCAACCTGAAGGATTTTAAGATCAAGGAATGACTAATGAGGTTTGCAAATTGACCAAATCAATATACAGTTTAATACAAGCTTCCAAATAGTGGCACCTAAAGTTTGATGAGGTTCTGACCTGTTTTGACGTTATGGAAAACAAAGTTGAAAGATGCTTGTACTATAAAGTTAAGGAGAGCAAAGTCATCTTCCTGCTATCGTATGTGTATGATATATTGCTTGCGTCAAATAACTTAACCATGTTGCATGAAGTTAAGCAACTTTTGGCCAAGCATTTTGACATGAAGGATCTTGGTAAGACATCTTTTGTCCTAGGTATACAGATTCAATGGGATAGATCTCAACACTTATTAAGCCTCTTGCAAAGTGCATACATTGAGCGAGTGTTACAATGGTTTAATATGGCTAATTGTAGACCTGTCGTAGTACCTATCTCTCATGGTGAGAGATTATCTTTGGCATAATGTTCAAAGAATGAAGTTGAGAGAGAGGCTATAAGGAATGTTCCGTACTCTATTGCAGTTAATAGCCTAATGTATGCCCAGGTGTGCACTAGGCTAGACATTACATTTGTTGTTAGACTACTAGGTCGATATTTGGCTAACCCAGGTAGACCACTGGAATGCAGTTAAGTGAGTGTTGAGATACCTAAAGGGTACCAAGGATTATATGTTGACATACAGAGGGGTCAACGATCTAAGCCTTGTGAGGTATACAAATTCTGATTTTGCTATGTATCTGGATAATTGAAAGTCCACTTCAGGATACCATTTTATGTTAGCAGATGGTGCAGTATCGTGGAAAAGTGTCAAGCAAACATTGATATCTTCCTCGACCGTACGTGCAGAGTTTGTAGCATGCTATAGGACTGCTTTATAGGCAATTTGGCTTGTAAACTTGATTTCTAAGTTGTCTGTGGTAGATTCAGTGGCTAACCCCATTCGGTTATATTGTAATTATCTTGTTATTGTGTTGTTTAGTAACAACAATAAGAATATCATAGGGTTTAAGCATTTGGAGATCAAATACTTAGCCGTTAAGGAGTTGATACAGAAAGGTGACGTTGAAGTGGAGCATATGATGACTGAGGAGATGTTAGCCGGTCCTTTAACTAAAGAACTTCGCCCACTTGTGTTTGAAAGACATGTATCCAATATATGGGTGTGTTAAAGTCCTTAGACAGTGTTATTTAGGGATCGTTATATTTACTTTATGTATATTTATATATTTTGATGTATTATGACACTATGATTGTTTATTGATAAAGATGATAATCTTTTTTACCTCAGTAATACCTGTTATTGTGTAAAGTCATAATACATGTGAAAGTCTTAAGATCTGTGTTGATCTTAAGCATTTTAAAGGTCATTGGGCTTATATATAGATTGACCTTGAGCCTATATCATTAAGAGACATATAGTTTAATACGGATATCCATGAATTTTAACATGATATAGGGGGATATAAGTTTTAATCTCATAAAGGTTCTGTAATGTAGTTTAGCATTCGGTTAGAGAACAAAAAGATTTTCTCTAAGACAGTTTAGAATTTGGTGAGAGAAAATAAGATTTCTATGATGCAGTTTAGCGTAAGGTTTAGAGAAATCGAGACCTACAAACTAAAGATGATACCTATTAAATCATACAGGTATCATATTAGTTTGTCACACTCCATTTTCTCATTCATGTTAATAAGATATTATTATATATGCATGACTTTATTGGACCTGTGTCACACATGACACATGTGTTTGATATTTTTCGGTATCGAAAATCTTGCGGGACATAATGTTGGACTTTCATTATTTTTTGATCAAATGTTTTTAAGTTTTAAACTTTGTACCAACACAGTAGCGTGGCTTAATCGAATTTTTTAAACTGTTTTAAAACTTAAGTCAATACCACAAGTAATTATTATCCTAGGAGAAGAATATTAGACATTTTTCATAAAGTTAAACAACAATTAATTGCATTTTATCGGCTTTCAATAACTTATCGGCAAAATTACGTAATTTGATCCAGATAAAAATAATAAAGTGACCCAATAAATGATCTAATTCAATAAGTCAAAGTCTAAGAGGAAAATAAACTCCAATCAGTGTGGACCGAACTTATATGGAGCTTGTAATAAGGAAGCCCAATATAAAAATTATATAAAGAGATTAAGTTCTCTTGCAATTGCTCATGTCATTCGCAAGTATCAAGATTCTCTAACATGTTGGGAGAGCTTACATTGTGATAAAATTGACATTAACCACATGCCGGTGAGAAATTCCCGTGAAAGTCCCAATTGATTCGAACCCGTTACGGCCTTGGAAAACTCCTCCGAAGTGTAATGGAACCGAAAACTGGTATTTCCACATTTACTTTATTTGTTTTCCTTTCACTTACGATCCGGACATATAATAAGATTCATGTTACGTGTTACACTAAAAACATATCTGATTGTGATCAAAAGTCTAGTCGTTTTTAGCTATTAATTCTTCTGTTCTCTCCATCCTTGTATAGTGGTTCCAGCGATATTATCTTTCTTCACCGGATAGATTAGCTCATCTTTTAATTGTGCATTAAAAACAGTCCGAAGGATAATAAGATTTTGCATTACAGCTAAAATGACCTTACAACATGCAATACGTAACTTTTTTACAATGAGCGGACAATATGCTCAACCCAACCGCTGGGCCAGGCTCCTAAGGAGATCCAGATTATTCTTTTTACAAGCTAGTTTGGTGAATAGACATAATGCAGGCACCAATTGACTAGGATACTGCCACACACCCATACACACAACAATGAAAAGAAAGAAAAAGAAAATTTTGCACTGACACTTGACAGGATTACATAACATTGGCAACTTCAAAACCTTATATTAAAACAAGAAGGTAGCGACAACACAAGGATTCCATTATTACCAGCCTCGCGTTGGAATTTTCTCGTAACCCATTAATCCAACCAAAGTCCGAACGCCACAACTTTCTACCACAATAACTAATACGTTCAAACTTCTGGCTGCCGTTAGCTTTTGATAACAACTTCTGGAACACTAACTTCCACCATGCGAGTTATGCTGTTGATAATCTTTGGTGGCACCATACCATTGCTGTGGGAAACTGCCTGCTCCTTGTCATAATATGAAAGATGAACTCCCAATGCAGCTCTGCCTGACGGGTCAAGATTGTTCGACCACGCAGCGTCCCATTCCACAGCTTTGGCAGTGCTACATGCTACACTAGCTCCTCCAGGAACAGTCAACCTGGCTGAGTGCTGCTAGAAATATAGCAAGATTAGTATCAGGACTTGACTGTTTTGCTGTAGTGGTTATCAATTTGATTAAATTACCTGTGGGAAAAACCTCTCAAAGATCATTCTGTAGTAGTAAGCTTCTTTGGTAGTAGGGGTGTTATGTGGGAAGATGTGTATAGCATTCTGCATCATTCTGTCTGTCACCTGAAAGTATTATTTAGGATTTTATAAACCTTCTATAATTAACGAAAATTTATGTCACCGAAGGTTAATCATTTATGTACATGTTGAGTAGCGTGAGCCTTAAGACCATCTATCCAGCTGTAGCCCACACCATCACTAAATTGTTCCTTCTGCCTGTATAGAATGTGCTGCAAGAATTGGAAGATAGCATTTTAAACAAAGTCACCGAGTAGTTTAATTGATGTAAAGCAATGGCATATGGTTCTTATGTACCTTAGGCAGATAGGGATGCTCCTCATCATCGAAGGCTTTCCTAAGAACCCATTTTTCAATGTGTCCTTGTTCTGGTTTAATCTGAAATTGAACGAAATTTCTTAAAACCATTATTGGAGTAGCTACAAAATTTAAAGAAAAAAATGCAACTCTAAGAAACACCCCCTTAAATGATGGCGGAATAGAAATGAACGGTTTTATTTACCATCTTCCACTCAGTGTCAATGGCCATTGCAACATTAATAAACTCCTTATCTAGGAAAGGTACTCGAACTTCCAAACCCCAAGCTGACGTTGCTTTGTTAGCTCGCAAGCAGTCAAATTGATGGAGGGCCTTGATCTGCAAAAAGGAAAGAATAATTGAGTAGAATTATCTACTCACATGTCTTTACTTATGTTTCGTGTGGGTGAGCTTGAAGCAACTAATAAGATTACTCCTTTGTGACTAAAATATCACAATTTCGAATTACAGAAAGAGCCTCTTTGTAAAATACAAATAAAAAGTTGCATAAATTGATAACCCTCCTCACAAGACAAAGAGCCTTGCTCAAAGGAAAGAATAATTGAGTAGAATTATCTACTCACATGTCTTTACTTATCTTTCATGGATGAGCTTTGGAGCAACTAATAAGATTACTTCTTTGTGACTGAAATATCACAATTTCAAATTTCAAAAACAGCTTCTTTATAAAATACAAATAGAAAGCTGCATAAATTGATAACTATCCTCACAAAGCAGGGAGCCTTGCGCAATATGCAGCCCTTATGTCTTTACTTATCTTTCAATGAACACCTAAAAAATGTGCCAAATGTGGTTATACAGTTACCTTGAGGCATGTTTCTTGATGAAACTCTTCTTTGTTAGGCGCCTTGTGGAAGTACAGATAGCCACCGAAAATCTCATCAGAACCTTCACCAGAAATAACCATCTTCACTCCTAAAGACTTTATTTTCCTTGACAAAAGGAACATAGGGGTACTTGCTCTAATAGTTGTAACATCATATGTTTCAATATGGTAAATGACATCTTCAATGGCATCAATTCCATCCTGTACGGTTGTCATGTACCAAAGACATACAGTTAATAGTCTGCGGTTGTCTTAAACATATCATGAAGTCGTGTCCTTAACATTCGGGTTTCTAGTACCTGAACTGTGAAATGAAATTCATGGTGAACAGTTCCCAAGTAATCTGCAACTTCCTTTGCAGCCTTCAGATCAGGTGAATCCTGCTTAAGAATAGGAAACTTCATCAAGGATAGAATCTCTTGAAGAAGAGTGGTAATTTTGTGATAATTGCAATTGGCACTCACCTCTAGGCCAACACAAAAAGAATGGAGCTGCTCTCCCCACTGCTGGGCAGCTATGGTTCCTGCTAAATGGCGAGCTATGATAGAGGCAACTAAAGATGAATCTAAGCCACCAGATAGCAAAACCCCAAAAGGCACATCAGTCATAAGTCTTTTGATGACAGCCTGCACGGATTGTATTTGGTGATGAGTTATAATCCCACGGATATCCTCTTATTTGATGTTTTTACAGTAACAGCGTGTGTTACAGTTAAAGTCTGTATCTCATAAGACTCACATTTTCAAATGCACTTCTTAGAGCAAGCGGATCATATGGAGCTGATGGAATAGCCTCTGAGAACCAAGGAGGATTGTACCATCTCCTTAACCCCCCTGACCTGCTGGAATACAAGTGACCAGGAGGAAAGCACTCAAAATGTTCACAGTCATCATTCAGAGCCTTCAATTCGGATGAAATCCAAATTGATCCTGGACACAACAACATGAGATGAGAATTCATCGTATTTTAGAACTTGGAAGACACATAAGCGACCAAAGTGAGTGGAGAAGAAGTTACCATCAAGTCCCCAGCCAATGTAGAGGGAGGTGATTCCAATGGCATCACGGGAGGCAATGAAACTGTTGTCTCTTGTGTCCAATAGCACAAATGAGAACATGCCATCCAACATGTCCACAAAATTTTCTCCATGCTCTTCATACTATTCAAAGATAAGATTTCAAAGGAAAATAAAGTAGAAAATGTTTGAGATGATTATAGGTTGAATGAATATCAAGATAGCTACCAGATGCGCAATAACATCAGAGTCACTGCCCGTTTTGAAATTGTGATGTGACAAACGCTTCCTTAGTTCTTGGTGATTGTAAATTTCTCCATTCACCTGTATTAAACAATTCATTTGAGATTCAGATGTTCTTCTGCAGTAGGAGGTACATGCATAGTTACGTTGGTGTGCCAAAGCAACTACAGATTGCTCCACAAAATGTAGAAAGACAACAGGACCCCCGAGTCCACTAAATTAACCATGGTAGAGAAGGCTACCGTAACAACAATACTTTTGTCCTCATTGAACAGAGGTTGATCACCAGAAGCAGGATCAATGATAGCCAAACGTTGATGAGCCAAGTAGCAGTCACCGTGCTGGTAGAGTCCACTCCAGTCCGGACCACGGTGCTTCAATCTGTTAAAGGTGACAAAGCAATAGCATCCATAATATCAGTTCCTTGCTCCGAATCCTTAACAAATGGCCCCACTTTCTTCCCTACAACCGTGATTATCAAGATTAATACATTCGCAATAACAAGAATGAAAGAGAAATTTGCCTGCGAGACAGCTCCAGCACACGAGCCCTTTTAGCTTGAGAATCATCGGAACATCCGAGAACAGCTAGTATCCCACACATTTTTTAATGTTTCTTGTAACAAGAATGTTTTAAAGGAATGATGTGGGCTTGGCTTGGCTTGGTTTGACAACAAAGAAACAGCAAACAGCTAAGAGAAGAGTGTTATTTTTTTTTGTATAACTAGTCATTTGCGCACCCACGTATTTATGGAATGAAGTAACCACGGAGCTCCCACGAGATCGTCTGTTCCAACACAGGGGACTTTTTTTTTAATTTATTTCTAAATCACTAAGACTAAGACTCAGACTCAGACTCAGACTATAGCTGTAATACGATAACTAAGGAGATAAGTGAAAATCAAAGTAATTCGTCCCGTGTGTAGGGGGTCTAGTCTGGTCGCATTTGTTTTTTCCCTGGAAATGTCATTAATTATGGTTCTGTCGGATTCTGGTGGAACTGCACGTTGCCGTTTAGATCCATGTGTCGTCTGTTTCCTGTGTTGACCTTGACGCTGAGATTCCTGCAAAACAAAGAAGACACGTTGGGGGTTGTATCCCGATTAGCCCCTCCGACGCTCAAGTTAGTATTTTTGGTGAAGGTGAGGATTCTGAACGTAGAGAGTGGCTAGGGTTATGATTGCACGTACCTCTCTCACGATGAGATATTACCTTATATATTAGATGGATGTTAGGGTTAGGTCTTTACGTAGTCTCCTACCTCTGCATGGAAAGATCTCTCTTGCTGATGGGCTTTGGTGAATATGGATCGATCGGCCCACGGGTTGTTATGACCAAGCCTAGGCCTAAAATGGCCGACCCAACCATAAGCCCCCCCTACTCCCCGAGTCTGAGCGAAGAGAAGGGTCGGAGGAGTATGTAAAGGTTTCGTAGCTCGTACATAGGACGGCTCGTAACTGGGGCAATCGATCGGACGCCAAGGTGTAGCTCGTTCGTGGGATAGCTCGGGGGTAGACCCGGTCGGTGGATTCTGACAAATAGCGCAAGACTGGTCGCATTGGGATTGGTCGACTGTGTGTCTCAACCGATCGGCATGGGCGAGTGTTTCAACCGGTCGGCATGGGCGATTGTTGCGTGACAGCTCGTATCAAAGCAGGTCGGGGGGTCATCATTAGTAGGCGCGTGGCGGTGTTAAAAACATTTATTGCTTAACGGCGCATGCCCTCTGACAGAATCTGAAACGTATCGTTCTTGTAACCGTTGTACAGCTGTTCTGCATGTCCTCTCGACCGTCGCGTCGTTACGATTTTCGAACGACCCTGGTTTCCTCGGCTCGGATTGTGTCGCGTGTCTATGCACAGCTCGGATCCTCCACACGCGTCGTGCTTCGATTGGTAGGCTTGTCCGAGTGTTCCCTTATAAACGCCCAGAGTCGACAAACTGCCTGGTTTTCTTCACGCCTGTTTCGTTCTTGCTCACACTTTGCTTGCTCTTTCTTGCCCTTTCTTGCTCTCAGTCCCC
>JANZLC010000200.1:14706283-14723277 GCA_026413385.1 Erythroxylum gracilipes
TAAATTTCTTAACCAATTCTATACATTTTATTATTATCAAAACATAAGTAGGATTAAATTTGTCAACCACCATTGGTTCAACAACAGCTTGTACTCCACTTATGTTATCCATCTCAACTCATCATAGGATCAGAAGCTGATTTTTTTTTTCATATTTCAGGGCTAAGAATTTAATGATTTAGTTTCCCTATAAGATCAAATAAAATATCCTAAAACTTTATGCCGGTTTAGGTAGTAACTAAAACTGCAAAAGCTTTATTTTATGGAACATTGTTTGCAAAACCTTCATAGCACTCAAAAAGATTGAAGCCCTTCTATCTCAAGGTTGGATTATGATTTCATAGTAATGCTCTTTTCAGAATGTTACGTCCACTAGGAGCCAATTTGAGTTTTCATAAGCATACTTTTAGGGAAAACAAATCCCAGAATCTCTTAAAGGTAAAATCAGCAACCTACATAAACATACTGATTGCATTTCTACAACAGCTTTCCAAAGTTTTGAGCATATCATCCACTAACTCCTATCAACTCATTTCAGATATCAAAAGAAACCTTTTCTTGAGCAGAATGAGCATTTTGCTTCCATCACCATGTCAAGACATAATGGATGACAACAAAACAATCACCTGATTTGGGCTAATATAAAGCTTGGGCCCCATAAAGCTGAACTAAAGTGACTGGAAAAGAGGTTCCTTTCTTTGAAAGTTATTCTATTCTGGAGCCAAGCCTGAGCAATTTGGAAGTCCAAAAAATATTGCAAATCCTCAATGGGAGGCTTGTCTGGATGAAACACATAGATAATTAAAACATATGCTAAAACAAAATATAGAAAACAAATTGTAGGCAACATCAATTACATGCAAAATATAGATCTTTTTTTCGCTCAAACCACAATTGCCATTCTATTCTCAATTATCAAGGACATGAAAATTATGTTCTATCCACTAGCAGGACTTGGTAGGCTAAGGTCTTTTGCAAGAAGACATAAAAACTTGACAGTAGCAACAGCTATAGACATTTATATTTTCCATCTGACCTTTCCTTTTACATAACCTTAACAGGACAAATTCATGCTCTTTATTATTCAGTAACCAACTTGAAAAACTGAAATGCTTTAATTGTTAGTACTAACACTATTCAAAATCATCAGGACATATATGGTGAATATCTATGTGTGTTAAACCTTCACTGTCTAGAACAAAAAAAAGATAGCAACTGAAGTAAAATTGGGTTTTTAAGATCAGAAATGAGTATGAAGAAATTGAGTTTTTTTAAAAAAAGAGTATGAACTGTTGCATAAGAACTTACACTCCAAGTAAAACTCAATTGCCCGAGTCAGATGTTTAATACCAGGAACTCTGTCGAGAAGAGAAACAATAGGTGTAAATGTCATGTTTATCATATGGCGCCATCTGTATATTACTTGCCCACTTGGCATGACTCTGCTCAAGGTCATTACCTCCTCTTCTCCTAAAAATGAAAGTTACATCCTGCAGCAAGTAGACCTTCACAACTTGAATATTTACAGAAGTATTAACTGATTACCAAATTTTTAGGTTTAAGCATATTATTGTGTTAACCTTGTCGTTGTACATTAAGGCACTTGCACTTGAATGACTTTTTGATTCCTGAAACCTCTGGTCTGCAATGTCTAATACATAACTCTCAACCTCACTGACAAAGGAGATGACTGATGCTGCCGAACATAAACAACATCTCTTCCACCAATTGTTGCAGATGTGACAATACGCGTACCATAACTTTCGATGAAACTACAAGTAGAAAAATTAATAAAGATATTAACAGACTCTGTCAATCAAAATCAGAAGTGAAATTCTTGAGGTTGTGTAAACAGTTCACTGGACAATTTTCTCCATATGCAAAAGTTTACAAGACATGCATGAGATAATGTTAGATTTTAGAACCAAAAACTAAAAAAGAGATCATGCAAGAGGCAATTTATTGATTGATTACACTTTACATTGACGCCGAAGGCCTAAATATATAGGAAATGAAATAACAAACTTAACTAATATCTCAGTAAAGATTAACCAAATAAATCAAAAGTTTAAAATTTTAAATCCTAAAAAATAACAACTTTAATCTTATATTTACTACTCTATCTTACTACTCCCAAATTTTATCTTTAAGCAAAGACCACATTTTTAACAACTTTGAATCATTCTCCAATATTCCCTCTTGATTCAAAGTTGTAAGACTTATTGAATCTGATGATGTACTTCTCATCACCTTTCAATGATTAGATCATATCTCTTTACAATTCTTTTCTTTGGAGTACTTATCTCCAATCTTCTCAATAGATCACTTCCCTCTATTCTTCAACATAAGCACTTCTCTCATCACTTATCTCCATAAAGCATTTCTTTTTATGATGCGTCTTAGTGCACTTCTTGCCAATTAGAAGAGATAGTCTTCTTCAATCACTTGAACTATATTTACTTATTCTTCATTGTTAAACTTGCAATCCTTTTTCAATTGTCCAAATTGTTTACACCTAAAGCATCGAGACTTCCCTTTATGCCAGCAATCTTTCTCTTCGTGACCAAACTTCTCATAATGGCCACATTAAGGAATGTTTCCTTTTTTCTCATCAACTTATAGATATTATAGCACATCTCTCCACAATTCTTTTTTTTTGGAGCACTTACTCTAATCTTCTCAATATAGCACTTCTCTCTATTCTTCAACATAAGCACTTCTCTCATCACTTATCTCCATAGAGCACTTCTCTTTATGATGCGTCTTGGTGCACTTCTGGCCAACTAGAAGAGGTAGTCTTCTTCAATCACTTGAACTGTATTTACTTATTCTTCATTGTTAAACTTGCAATACTTTTTCAAATGTCCAAACCATTTACACATAAAGCATCGAGAATTCCCTTTATTCCAGCAATCTTTCTCTTTATGACCAAACTTCTCACAATGGCCACATTGAGGAATGTTTCCTTTCTTCTCATCAACTTATAGATATTGGAGCACATCTCTCCACAATTCTTTTCTTTGGAGCATTTATCTCCAATCTTCTCGATAGAGCACTTTCCTCTATTCTTCAATATGAGCACTTCTCTCATCACTTATCTCTATAGAGCACTTCTCTTTATGATGCGTCTTGGTGCACTTCTCGTCAACTAGAGGGGTTGTCTTCTTCAATCACTTGAACTGTATTTACTTGTTCTTCATTTTTAAACTTGCAATCCTTTTTCAAATGTCCAAATCGTTTACACTTAAAGCATTGAGACTTCCCTTTATGCCAGAAATCTTCTCTTCATAACCAAACTTCTCATAATGGCCATATTGAGGAATATTTCCTTTCCACTCATCAACTTATAGGTATTGGAACACATCTCTCCACAAGTCTTTTCTTTGGAGCACTTATTTCCAATCTTCTCAATAGAGCACTTCTCTCTATTCTTCAACATGAACACTTCTCTCATCACTTATCTCCATAGAGCACTTCTTTTTATATTACGTCTTGGTGCACTTCTCACCAACTAGAAGAGGTTGTCTTCTTCAATCTATTGAACTATATTTCCTTATTCTACATCGTTAAACTTGCAATCCTTTTTCAAATGTCCAAATCATTTACACCTAAAGAATCTAGACATCCTTTTAAGCCAGCAATCTTACTCTTCATGACCAAACTTCTCACAATGGCCACATTGAGGAATGTTTCTTTTCTTCTTTGATGACAAAACCTTTTCTAGATAGGCTCCCTCTACCATCTTTTCACTTTCTTGGTTTCTCATTGCCCTCCTTTGCACTTGAACTTACAAAGCATTAATCACTCATAGGTCCCTCAAGATCTTTAAGAGCTCTGATACCATGTTGGAGTTTTTTTTTTTTAAAAAAAGAAGAACTTGTATAAGATGAGATAGATAAAGATAAAGGAATACGTAACACTTAAGTTATTTTATTAATAAACTTGGTTGCCTTATTTAGGAAAAATACAAAAAACTAAAATAGATATTTCAGCCAATAAATCTAGCTTATAAGATAACATTAAAAATAAACTAAGACCTATTCTAAAGGAATTTTAACAACTCTAAAATTTTGAATTAATTCCCAACAAATAACAATCTTGTAATCAGATACTCACTAGCAACTTCCAGGCTCTCATTTGCACTTTGAGTAAAAAGATAAGCATATATTTTCTATTTCCAAATCAAAGAATTTTCGTGTAAGAACTTATTGTATCAAACAATTAGATTCCTCATCTCAATTTAATTCTTCTTTGGAAGTTTCAAATTTTTGAAATATGAAAGGAAACTTCAAATAGGTAATGTAGCTATATTACTAAAGGAGGTTTAACAATGTATTTACCTTGCCAAGGATCCAGGATCCTAGGAGTAAGGGACAACGTACCTTACTTCCTCACGCAAAACCAAAGACGTTTTTCCTAATTGAACCTTAAAAAGTGGGATGAAATGCCCATCCATTGTGAGGGATTTTGGAGTTGATTCATCAAGTTGCCAAGAACTAGTGAAATTGAACATGTTATTGAAGCTTCCAAGTGGGATATGACCTGATATTCCTGATTTCTCATTAAATCGTCCTATCATCTGAAATGAATAAATATATAAGAAATTTTGGATGATGGTTACAACTGTGTGCACATAGAGTTTAAAGAAGCAATCAATAGAGATGAAAGTTAAGGCAATGTTAAACGAGTACAAGAACAGATGGAATACCAATTATGAAAAGATTTGTAGAGACACACACAGAGAAACAAAAAAGAAGGAAGAAAAGACGTTCAGCATCTCATTATAGTATTATGTTTGATCTTGTTCCAAAAGAGTAAAATTATATGGTACCCTCAGTTCACGAAGGGAGTAAGAAGTGTGCACTAGCAATGAGTAGCTTTATGTCATCTTCAACCTAGTCTTCTAACTTGAGGGAACGGCGAATTGGTCACTAAAGTAAATCACTTGTTAATATAGAAATCACATATAATATGTAGAATACACAAGAAGGGGTTGAATTGCATAAAATCTTCAATGATATTATTCTTTAAAATTTTCTTGAATTTCTTTGCAAATTCAGATGATCACAAAAACAATTCTCTTAAGTTGATGAGTAAAACAATCGCAAAAATTATTATCTACTCTTCTAACAACAAGAAAATTAAAAGATAAGGGTTAGAGAATAGATGCCGCAATTTTATACTAGTTCACCATTAACCTTGGGCTACGTCCAGTCCTCAGAGTTTGTCTGAGATTCCACTTTACTCTTCAACGTTACAAGTATTCTTTCTACACTTGCAGAGCCTCTTCAAGTCTCTCTCACAAAGTATTCTTTATCTACTTTCTTAGCCTCTCCAGGCTCTGGCCTTTCTTTCTCTTGGAAAGATATTGTTTGAGCTTCACATTACAGATGTGTTTGCTCTTTTTCTTTCGCACTTGAATACAAAGTTTCTCTAAGTATTGTACAATCAGATTTTCTCTTTTATACTATATGTAGTTATGAAAAATGTTGTTTTTCATTTACGACTATACTTAGTATTTATAGCCTAAGACTTTAACTGTCTTCTTGAGAAAACTGCTTCTTGAATCTTCCAGAAACCGTTATTAGTTAAGTCATGTAACTAACTCTAACTAATTAACTGACTGATGTTCCAAAATCTTTTTCATTTGCATCGTCTGGTACTATTTTTCTTCTGTTGTTGTGCTTTTGTCTGGTGTCGCGCTTTCGTCTGGTCTATCTAAGATGCTTTGTTATAATCAACTTTTAAGTATCTTCTGTATCTTCTGATGTTGACCTTTTGTATCTTCTTATGTTGACCGTCTTGATCTTCTTGTGTTAACCATCTTATGTTGACCGTCTTAATCTTCTTGTATTGACCGTCATATGTTGACCGTCTTGAGTTTGAAGTATCATCTGGGTTTGACCATGTATCTTCTGGGGTTGAGTATGTATCGTCTTAAGTTGACGATTTGTGTCACTTACATTTTTCTGTTCACCTAATAAACTCATCATCAAAACAGTTCACATATTTCTAAGATTATTATTATTTGATTATCATCAAAATTAATAGTGAAGTGAAGTCTTCTTGACTTAACAGTCACAAGCCAGTTAACAAGTGGCAAGAATTCTAACCTTACGTGCCTAAAAATAAAAAGAAATTGCTGGAGTTTCAATACAAGGGTCCCATCCACTACATGGAATTAATGACCATATCATGAAGATTTCTTTACACAACCCATCTTTTTCAATGTTGTCAATGCCCCGTATCAACTAAATAGAAGACAACCAACTATTTCATAGAAACATCCATCAGCAATCATTATTAGCCTCAAACAACACTAGAACTTGAAATAAAACATGCCCACTAAAAATCAAAGACACTACATTAAGAGGAACAAAAACTATGACAAGCAAGGGAACAACAACTGTTGTTTGGAGGAGGTACAGAAAAGAAATAAGTTAACAATCTACATTTGAACCCGGAGCAGTATCCGGAAACAAGGAAGTCGAGCATTCTATGAGAGAAAAAAAGCAAAAGGAAAACTACAGGAGAACAAATCAAAGAGAGAAATAAGCACCTCGTGGAAGCTGCAAGTCGGGATTCTCTCGATGCTCCTCTTGACAACACAACAGTCAATATCGACAGAAACATTAGTCACAGCGACAAGATCCCTCATATGTCCTTCATCCAAAAGCACCAATCTTGACCCAAGAGCTTTGTTGGGTTTGTTAACTGAAATTAATCAGTAAACAAATAAAAGAGACAGGAGGAATTTATATATCTATTTTTTATTGAATTCCACTTCTTAAATACATGAGTAACAATAAAAGAAACCATATTTTCTACAAAAAAGTAAAAGAAACCAAAATAATAAGAAAATATAGACCATAAACAACCAAAAAAACTACCTACCGACTCTAGTAACATTAACAACAAACTTGCAACAATTTCTCTACCAAACTCTGTTAAGTCAAAATGACTTTACGATTAATAATTTTGATGAAAATAAAAAAATAATAATATTAGAAAGTAAGACGAAGTGTAGAGACAAAAGTAAGACGAAGTGCAGAGACAAAAGTAAGACGAAGTGTGGAGACAAAAGGAAGACTAAGCACAGAGATAAAAGTAAGACGAAGTGAGGAAATAAAAGTAAGACGAAGTGCAGAGACAAAAGTAAGATGAAGCGGAGAAGCAAAAATAAGACGAAGCGAAGTGGAAACTAAGATGAAGTGGAAACTAAGACGAAGCGGAAACTAAGACGAAGTGGAAGCTAAGACAAAGCAAAGATGAAAGAGAGACGAAGCTAAAGCAAAAATAAGACGAAGAGCCGATACCACGTCGGATGGTTAATCAGTCTGAGTTAGTTACAGAACTCAGTTGAATAATTATTTCTTCAAAGATCAAGAAACAAGAAGAAAGAAGCAGTTATCAAGAAGCGGTTGAAAACGAAAGCCATAAATATAAGTTGGAGTCGAAGACTGCAGAAGTTAGTGATTTTGAAAGAGCTAGAGATTTAAGAAAGCTAGAAACACTGTATTCATTGTGTTAAACATTGAGAGCTATTATTTTCTGTAACAAAGCTCGCAAAAATCTTTCTGTAAGAAAGAAGAAAAGTTGATAGCCTGAAGAGACTAAAAGAGAAAAACAATACTTGTTGTAGAGACCTGAAGAGGCTCAGTGAAAAGAATACTTGTATTTTTAGAAGTATAGTAAAATCTCAGAAAGGATTCTGAGGACTGGACGTAGCCCATGGTTTGGGGTGAACTAGGATAAATTGTTGTGTTAACTTCTACTCTATAAACTATCAACTTTTATTCTTATTGTTTTTATACAAAGTACTTAGAAGTTAACTGCAATACATCGTGATATTTTCACTTAATAGTTTTTCAGAAAGTAAGTTTTTTTAAAATACATAAGGGGATCATATTTACAAAAAAGAATACATAATTCAACCCCCCCTTCTTGTGCATTTTGTATATCAAATATAAAGTCTATACTTACGCGTGATTTACTTCAACATGCATTCAAGCAAACAATCTCCTCTCATCTATCAAGATTGCCTATTGTAACAAGGAGACTTCAGTTTAGGTAATGCATCCCTCTGGTGGAGAAAATGCAAAAGAGGTTGCAAAATTGGTGTAATGGTTCAAAGAATATTTCCTGATTATAATCTATCTTAAGAAAGGGATGATAATTATGAATGGTAGGAGTGTTCATTAATTGATCTTATAAAGAAAGACTTTGAAATAGGGGTCAACAACAGAATTGGGTAAAAGTGATCTGAAGCAAGAATATTCAACTTAAAGAAGCTTTCTGTTTATAGTTAGTGGATAAGAACAAGCTTCCTACGTATGATATATTTCCCCAATTTTAGAACACTAACAAATGCAAATTATGTGAGGAGGAGCTTGAGACAATTAACCGTTTGTTCTACAAGTGTAACGAGGTCTTGAACCTATAAAAGAATTGTTGAAGGATAGGAAATTAGCATAGGAAATCAACATTCATTTGTGATTGGAATAAAATAATTATAGGCTCCTGATTCTGTTCATGATTGTATCCCTAAATTAGTTTAGTTACTTAGAATAGCTCTCTACTGAATTTATATAATAGCATACCAGTATAGCAATAAAATACAAAAATATTACAATCCTTCATCAATTTGTTTACGATTTTAGAGAGCTGGTTTTAGTGCCTCTAGCTTAACACCTTCTGCCACAAACAAAACCTAAAACACCACCACACCAACCAACATGGTTGATACGGTTGAAAACCCAGAACAATCAAAACAAAAACCCACATCTCAAGGCACGAAGGAGAAGGAAACACCATTGCCTGATCCTCTGGCCTTGCATCATTTGGACACACCAGGACTCACCTTGGTTAACACACTGCTGGATGTATGCAACTATAGGGAATGGAGCTGCTCAATGCGTCTCAGCCTCAGCACCAAGAACAAGCTCAGTTTAATCGACGGAACCGTGAAAGCTCCGCCAGCAACCGATGCAAGATTCCTATTGTAGCAACGTTGCAATGATCTGGTGATAACTTGGATCCTCCATTCCATTCAGCCTGACATAGCTTGCAGTGTGATCTTCTCAAAGACGGTAGTAGCAATTTGGAGCGATCTCTATGACAAGTTCTCTTAAGGAGCCGAATCGAGAATCTACCAAATTCGGTAAGAAATTACCGAATGTCGCCAAAGATCCCTCTCTGTCTCTGCTTACTACACCAAACTCAAGGGCTTTTGGGATGAATTGGGATCTTATTAGGAACCCCTCATATGTTCCTGCAACATGTTGAAGAAGATTGCCGCTAGAGAGGAGAAGGAGAAGGTGATGCAGTTTCTAATGGGACTTAACGAAGCTTATTCCTAGGTTCGCGGGTTGATCTTGATGATGAGTCCCCTTCCAGATACACGGAAGGGGGCTCATCATCAAGATTGACCCACGAACCTATTTCTCTGGGAAATTCCACCGACATCCCACACTATGCAGTTCACTCGCGCACCAACACAGCAGATGACAACCCCCTTTTCTTACCGTAAAGACTTGCGAGGCACCTACCGTGAACAAGGAGGACACTCAGTGGATCGATGCTATTATTTGAATGGGTTCCCAGTGGGTCACAAATGGCACGGGAAGAATGTGAAGCCCATAAATAAGAAGGCAGCAGCTCACAATGTTGAAATGAAAAGGGAGTCAACTAATGAGAATCCCACCTTTACAGTTGAGGAATACAAGTAGATCATGACTCTACTCCATAATAAAAATGGTAACAATCAATCACTTGCAAATGCGACAGGTATATTTACACCCAGCTGTAATAATATCAAACATGAGGCACATTCAACATTATATTGGATTGTGGATAGTGGAGCAACAGATCACGTATCACACCTTTCACCTACTCACAATAAAAATAAGGCACCTCATGATTTTGTTGAACTAACCAATGGCGAAACAACAATTATTGAAAATGTTGAATCTATTCAATTATCACCAGATTTGCCTCTTGATGGAGTTCTTCATGTGCCAAAATTTCATATGAATTTGATATCTGTGAGTAAATTGACAAGAAATTTGAGATGTATAGTGATATTTTACTCGAATTTTTGTGTTGTGCAGGACATGGACACGAGGAGGACGATTGGCCTGGGCAAGCATTTTAATGGTCTCTACTATCGCACACTAACCCAGAATCCCCACCTCATCAATCACATAACCCGCACTTCTGAACTTTGGCACCAACGCCTTGGACATCTATCTTTCGCTCCTCTTCACCATCTATCTCAATATTTTCCAAACATTGTTTCTAATTCTACGCATTTTTGTGAGATTTGTCCCTTAGAAAAACAAACTCATTTATCTTTTCCTTCAAGTTCAATAAAAACAGTTGCCCCATTTGATTTGATTCATTGTGACATTTGGAGACCACACAAAATTCACACACATTCAGGGGCTCGTTATTTCCTAACCATTGTCGATGATGTTTCTCACTTTACCTAGGTACATTTTATAAGTTTTAAATCCCAAACTAAAAATATCTTAAAATCCTTTTTCTTTTGGTTAAAACTCAATTTCATCTAGATATTAAAATTTTACGTGCTGATAATGGGGGTGAATTCACGTCAATGTGTTCCTTTCTTGACAAACATGGCACCATTTTTCAACACACATGTGCCCACACCCCTCAACAAAACGGGGTAGTCGAGCATAAACGTCGCCATTTTTTAAATGTAGCCAATTTACCGTTACAGTTTTAGGGGGAGAGTGTTCAAACAACATGTTATCTTATTAACCGACTACCTACACCTCTACTTTCCCACAAATCTCCATATGAACTTTTACACAAAACTCTACCAATTTATTCTGACCTTCGGGTTTTCGGTTGCTTATGCTATGCCACAAATCCCACCCCTAATAACAAATTTGATTATCGTGCACATCATTGCATTTTCGTCGGATATCCTCTTAGGAAAAAAGGTTACCGTCTTTATGATCATGTAGTCAAGAGTTTTTTCACTTCTAGGGACGTTATATTCCATGAACATATATGTCCTTTACATAAACTGCCACAAGAAATTCAAGATGATCATCTCGTCCTACCCCTTCCTAGTAGCTCAATTCCTTATCCAGATCCTAATCCCACCCACTCACCCTCACCACTTACCCTTATTGGCCCTATCCCTGCACTGAACACCATACCTAAACCCACTGTCGTTCCCTCCTCCATGGCGCCCCCTACAATGACGCCTTCGCTGGTAGAACCCCACCCACTGGCGGACCTTCTTCCTCCCCTATACCATCAAACCCTTCTCTCTCTCCAAACACAGTACTTGATCTCCCTCTTTCTTCCATATCGCTAGCCCTATCCCTAATGGCCAACCCATCACTCCCAGACCAGATACCCACTGCCATCCCCAACCTTCACTGTTCATCTCAGAGTCACTGCCCTCTGTCCCATCTTCGAGACTTCAAAACATACCATGCTATTGTCCTAGGCCCTGACATCTCCTCTCCATCCCCATCCAGCACTCGCTATCCATTACAACGGTATGTCTCTTACTCTGAGCTATCTGATAACCATCATTCATTTGTGCATAATATATCTCAACTAGCTAAGCCAACAACTTATGAACAAGCATGTCACGATCCTCAGTGGGTTGCAGCTATGAATTCTGAAATTAAGGCACCTGAGGACAAGAAAACTTGGTCCAAGGCTCCCTTGCCCCTTAACCCACGAGCCATCGGATGCAAATGGGTCTTCAAAATAAAGTATCATGCTAATGGTACAATCGAGCGCTACAAAGCTCGACTTATCCCAAAAGGATTCACCCAATGTGAAGGCATTGATTACAATGATACCTTTGCTCCAGTTGTCAAATTAATCACTGTCTGCTGCTTAATAGTTGTTGCTGCAGTTTACTAATGGCCTTTACACCAAATGGATGTGCAGAATGCATTTCTTCATGGTGAGTGGGTTGAGGAAGTGTACATGGTGCCTCCTCCGGGTTATCGTCGCCAGGGGGAGAACGTAGTTTGTCGACTCAAAAAGTCCCTTTATAGCCTTAAGCAAGCATCTCGCAGTTGGTTCCAACGCTTCTCTTGTGCAATTTAAGAAATTGGGTTTTAGCAGTCAAAGGCTGATTACTCGCTATTTACACAAGTTCATGGGGATTCCATTACTGTGATGCTACTTATGTTGATGATATGGTTATAACAGGCAACAATAAGACAGCCATCGATGACCTCAAGAAGTTTCTCAATAGTTGTTCCAAGATTAAAGACCTTGGACCACTCAAATACTTTCTCGACATTGAAGTTACCCATTATAAGGCAGAAATTCTAGTTTGTAAACGGAAATATACGCTGGACATATTGGAAGAAGCTGGGTTACTTGGAGCAAAACCAACAACTGTCCCCAAGAAGCCTGATTTAGTACGAACTGAAACAGGGAGTGAAGCCCTCAAGGATCCCACTCGATATCACAGGCTAGTTGGGAAGCTGATCTACCTCATAATTAGCTAGCCTGAAATCACATACTCTGTGAACACACTCGGTCAATTCATACAGGAACCAAAGATACATCACCTGAAAGCTGCTCACTGCCTTCTTCAATACCTGAAGACAGCTCCAGGGCAAAGATTATTATTCCCATCAAATAGTCCACTTAAGTTGATTGGATACTGTGATGCCGATTAGGCGAGATGCCCAATTATGCGGCGGTCTATAACAGGCTATTGCATCTTCCTTGGCAAGTCTCTTGTGTCATGGAAAAGTAAGAAGCAGGTAACGATTTCAAGGTCTTCAACAGAAGTAGAGTATCGATCCATTGCTGTAGCCACTTGCAAACTTTCTTGGCTGAGATACTTATTAAAGGATTTCTATGTACCACATCCTGAGCCTGCAACGTTGTTTTGTGACAATCAAGTAGCCTTACACATTGCTATAAATCCGGTATACCATGAGCGGACGAAGCACATTGAATTAAATTATCATACCGTTCGTGAAAGAATCCAAAGAGGAGAGATCAAGACAGCCTATGTGCAAACTGGAAATCAAATAGCTGATATATTCACAAAGCCATTGCAATCACCATCATTTCATACACAGCTCAGCAAGTTGAGTGTCATTGACAATCACACTCCAACTTGAGAGGGAGTGTTGAAGGATAGGAAATCAGCGTAGGAAATCAGCATTCATTTGTGATTGGAATAGAATAATTATAGGCTCCTGATTCTGTCCATAATTGTATCCCTGAATTAGTTGAGTTACTTAGAATAGCTCACCACTGAATTTATATAACAGCAGACCTGTACAACAATAATATACAAAAATATTACAGTCTTTCATCAATTTGTTTAAGAATTCGAGAGTATTAATTGATAGATCATATTTAAGTTCCCAAAAGATGATGTCCTGGCTGTAGAATAATCACACTGACTCTAGAATTGGAAAAACAAGGATTGAGATAACTCTCAGCTTAAGTATGCTTAGTATGTGGAAGGAGAGCAATAAGAGAGTATTTAAAGATGGTGTGATTCCTATCTAAACTATTATAAGGGATCTTAAGCAGTAGATTAGAAAATAATTGCATAATATAAGGGATATAGATAGCTAAGGACAAAACCCAAGATGCAAGATGAAAAGATAAAGCCAGGAAAAGCCAACAGGAAGATAACGCAATAAACCCATAATATTCATAAAATATATCACACGCATGGCTTAAAATATCCAGTTCAATGAGTCTGGAAACTAAAGTACAATTTATGGTAAAAATAGAGAGTTAGAATCACTCACAAGATGAAATTAGACGTGGATCACAAATACCTAGACGTGGGAAGGAGCAAACTACTTTAGCTACAGCTCCGGAAGCACCTAGGCGGTATAAAGCCTATAAAAAAGATGCCAGATGATGAGAAGAAAGGTAACTGTAAGAAGCTTCGTCAAGAAAGTAAAATGGAGAAAGGGCCAGTGGAGTGCCCCAAGATGGCGAAAACGAGGGACACGTGTTTATGGTGTGAGTCCTAAGGTCAAGCAGTAAGTAGGGTTTGAAATTTATAGGTGATTTTGGACCAATCACATGTTGATGTAATGCACTATTTGTAACGTTACCTATTGTTTTCATTTTTTCAGTTGCCTATTTTAGTTTTCAAATTTAATAAAAGAATCTATTTATTTAAGTTTTTATTTCTGTTTCTCTAATTTTTAAAATTTATAAAAATTATAAAAACTTATTTTTGTTTTCTATTTTTATTCTTTTCATAATCTAATTTACTATTAACTAAATATATTATTTAATTATTTAATCTATTAATTATTAATGAGAATTATGAATAATTTAATGTAATATTAAATTATAATTAAATAATTAATTAAAATTA
The DNA here is from genome assembly GCA_026413385.1 of Erythroxylum gracilipes. Taxonomy (NCBI): domain Eukaryota; kingdom Viridiplantae; phylum Streptophyta; class Magnoliopsida; order Malpighiales; family Erythroxylaceae; genus Erythroxylum; species Erythroxylum gracilipes. The sequence goes on from JANZLC010000200.1 coordinate 14,720,652, forward strand.
TGAATAATTTAATTTTATCTAATAACTTATTTAATTTAATAATTTTAATAAATATAATTAAATTTAAAGTGTATTCAAAATATATAAATTTTAAATAAAATTATGATTTAATAATTAAAATATTTTTAAATAAAATTTAATATATAAATAAAATTTAATTTTAAAATTATTTATTTTAATAAAATTAAATAATTTATTAATAAATATTATATAAAATATTAAAATAAAATAAAATAATCAAAAATAATTTATCTTTAAGTTTTATCTAATATGTAATTATTATCATTAATAAAAATATAACTATATTGATATTAACAACAAAACAATTTTTTATTTAAGTTGAAAGAAAAATATAAATTAAAAATAGAAAATGAAAACTAAAAACTACAATAAGAAAACAAAAATAAAATCAAACGTTCCCTTAATTAATTATTTAAATTCTAGAAAAAATACTAAAACAAATTTTCATCTCAAAATTTCAAATATTGAATTTTTGAAGGAAAAGAAAGTTCAATACAATTAAGTTTTTTTAGTAAATAGGATACATAGTTTTTTTTAATAAATTGTGATATATAGTATTATTGGCTCAGGATATTTGGTATAGTTTGCAAATTATTATTTTTAAATACAAACTTACAAATTGATCATTGCTTATTTATTTTTTTGTAGCTTTCTTTTTTTATTTTTACCAATTTATTCTTTTTTTTAACTTTCATGATAGATTTGGACAAAGTCAACTTCTATAGCATCATCTTTCTTCAAAACATATTAAAAATTAATATGACTTAAACAAAATTATAAGACAATAGTAAAATTTTAATACATTTGTAATTTTGACAACCTTACATAATAAAGTTTTATTCTAATTCTATTACTATCAAATCAAATAAGAAAAGGAATTAACCTTTAGTAAAATATATATCTTTTCTAAAATCTAAATAGAAGTATTCAAGAACTTTTAATTCTATATTACTATATTTTATAATCTAATTTAAGATATGTAGTTCATATGCATGATTAACATTAAAAGCACAATTATCATTTACCATTAGTTTTATTATCAAATTAGTATTTGGGTTGATTTAACTTAATTTGTAGATTCATCATCCCATATACATGTTGGAAACTACAATTCTCAAAACTCAATTTTTAATTTCAATTTTTACTAAAAAACTAAACTTCTAAATTTTAGCCCAACATACTTTCATAATTCTTTCCAAATACTCTTAAAAGATGTTTTACTTATTAAAAGATTTAGAATGTTAAGTTGAGAACATCAAAACTTAAAATTCCCTCGTTAAAATAAGTTTTGGAGCTTTGATTCTTTTGACATGAGAAAGGGTTGAAATGATGTCCCTTTTAATAACTCAAAATTCTTTATTGAACTTATGTCAAATTCTAAATGTGCTATTATACTTTAATTGTTCTTCTTATGTAATGCAAGTTTCAAATCCTCTATTATTAAGGTCAAGTGTAAATTAAGGGCCTCTCTCTTATTTATGCAAGCAATTGTGATCAATTTTCACAATTTTCTATAAGTAAAATTTTCATTATCACATTAATTTAGATCTTTTAGATTTAGGGATAATGTTGTATAAAAATAATGAGTTATTAAAGATAAAACCATGTTATGAGAAATTTGCATATTCATCCCCTCAGGAACATTCATTATGAAAAAATCATTATGTATTATTCTTTGCAAATTTCTCTAAGCATAACCCATCGATGTAAAGATAAATGATGGGAGTAGAAAGGGCATATGAATTGATGATAAAATCAATAGGACACAAAAATAATCATAGAAACCACAAAGATGCCACCATATTCATAATTTCTTGTGCTTCCTATTATTTAATAAGTGTTTGTATCATGGAAGCATTTTCTTTACCCATCACACCTAAACTAGCATCATTGTGGTATCTATTTAATGACTTGGTAGTGGCATGAAGATTTTGACATGATAGGATGTGCCTAAGTAGCAAAGGATAATGGCTAAAGGTGTAAATTATCTCTTAACATCTTAAAAAAAGTTTAAATTAACCCTTTTCATTACCTATGTTTTATTAGGTCTTTATTACTAGATTGTCAGCTATTTGATGTGATATACCGACTAGGCAACATGGATCCATTGGGTGCTAACATGGATTTTTAAAATTTTTAAAAATTTAAGTTTATTTTTTAAATAAAAAATAGTTACACTACTTGTAAGATCGTAAACTACCTCTCACACCCTCCCTTTTTCTCTTTTCCTTTATCCCTTTTTACATTTCAACAACCTACCACCACCTCAATCATCGACCAACCACCACCATTACCACCCCAACCTTTACCACTCTTGTCAAAACCTTGAACTGCCACTACTACCACTATAACCTACCTAAACACTAAAAGTAAAAACCTTAAGATAATCTTACTCATGAAAATTGTAAATCACACCCACATATTGCATATAATATATCAACTAGCATATAAGGTTAATGTATGCTTAGGGGTGAGCATTATTCGGGCCGGCCCGATTACCCGGCCCGGCCCGAATTAATTCGGGTAACAAATTTTTGAATTTCGGGTAATTCGGGTAATTCGGGTTTTACCCGAATTATTTTCGGGCCGGGGTCGGGTAACTCCA
>JANZLC010000200.1:14747827-14757932 GCA_026413385.1 Erythroxylum gracilipes
CCTCTTGAAAAGCATCAAAAACTCTCTAAAAACCCCATGGAAATCGACCCCTATGCTGCTGTCTTCTTCTTCTTCTTTCTTCTCCATCGCCGACTCCTCTCTTCCTCTCTTCTTCTTCTTCGTTTTCTTTCTTTTATTTTATCTCTCATTGTCGTGATTCTGCTGGTGAAAAATGACAGCCACCAAGCTTCATAATGCCATGTCATTGATGAAGGGTAAATGACCCATGTGCCCTCCCTTAAATGCCTTCTAACAATGTAATTTAAGTGGACTTCCAAAACTGCCCTTGCACTTAGCCTTAAAAACAGCCATCGTGCTTCCTAATTTTGAGCAGGTAAACGAAATAATTTGACAAAATGTCCTTGCCTAAAAATGTTCCTCTATGTCTCATCTTTAAAATGACACCAAGAACGCTCAATTCGGCTCCGAAACGAAGGAGTTATGGCCAAAATACTCGTTCAGCACTAACTAATTCGAGACTGAACATTAACCCAACTTCAATTCCAGAAATTTAAACTCTTACGAGCTAAATTGGACTTCTCTCCCTTCACATGATTTGTAGCCCCATTTCTCAATTTTATTTTTCCTCAAGAATCAACTCAATCAAAGCTGTACAACTCCCGAATTTCTCAAAATACTAAACTATGTTTAGAAAGTTATCCAACTTATCTCACTTTGATTTCAATCAATCATTCTCAATTTGATCTATAAAATTCATAATTCTCCATTAACGGATAGGGGAAAGTCTTCGAAATCCAATGCTTCAAAAATTGAATCAATCGGATGTCGGACGGAAAAGATATAAACGAAAGAGTGGAAAATTTTCAAAAAAAAATTTCAAAATTGGGAGTCGCACTATAGCAGACGGCTCGCGGTCACGGGCCAAAAGAAACAGAAGTCGGATCGCAATTGCGATGGCTCTCGAGTGCGAGCCTCGGAGGGAAAAGGGCCATCTTGCGATCGCGAGCAGCTCGCGATCGCGAAATGTTTCAAACTTCGATTTTCTTTTTCATTTTTCATCTTTTTTTTCAACTCTAAACTTCAAAAATTCATTACTCTCGATCCCAAACTCCAAATTAAACAAATTTGGTATCAATCAAAAGCTTAAAGGAAGCTCTACAACTTCCATGAAGAACTCAAAAACCAATTTCATTAATAAAAGGGTCCAAAACCCAATCAAACTTTCAATCCAAATTAATAAATCCCTAAACAAGGACTTAACTTTGAAAATTTCAATCTTTCAACTCCAAAGTCCAAACATGTCATATGTTATATCAATGTAAAGATGAAAAAGAATCCTACAATTCTCATGAAGGACAGAGAAATTTCAAATTAAAGTTTCTATCCTATAATTGTCATCCTATAACACATTCAAACTTCAAAATTTTATATCTTCTAGCCCCGATATCGAAAAACATCATTCTTTATGGCTACAGAAAACTCTCAACAAAATTTACAAGTTTCATGTAGATCATTTTCTCAAATTTGGCCTAGATCAAAAGTCAACTCTTCATCCTCAAAAAGTCAAACTTTCTTATTTCTTCAATTCTCACACTCGTTCTCTTTATTTCTTGATTTTTAACTCCATTTACATCAAATTAATCACTATAATTGTTATGGCGACCTAAAACATACAAATTTATTCAAAAACTTCCAAGTCAACAAAACCAAAATCTACTTTTTTTCACATCAATTTCATTTAACTCTATAACACCCACAACACATACATACTCAAAATCACCTATTTCATTCATTTAATAATTTCTAATTTCCAAGAAAAATTCGGGGTCCAACATACCCCGTTAGAGAAACGGGAGTCTAGCCATTGCATTCGAGTAAGAGATAGAGGTCGGGATTAGGTCGTGCCTGTATATGTAATTCATTGTTTTGTATTAAAATGTGTATTCTTAAATACTATACAATGTGTATATGAATGATTTTTGTAATGTAATGACATTATGACTAAAACATTTTGTATCTGAAATGCACCTAAGTGACTAGTTAAATTCGGATGAGTTGTATAATGATTGTAACTCTTGTGATTAAAAATGTTTATGAATAAAAAAGGCCAAAATTGACTATTGATTTTCAGCGTATGCTTACATTGTTTTGAAAAAATTATAAATGAGTTTGATCGCTTGATTGTTATAGCATGCCACCCTTGCAGGGTACGTACTCGAATATCACTCAAGATGTCAGGTACGTGTCTTGTGAGAGTGAGGTGTTACAATTATAGAGAATGATAATGTTATAAATGTCTGGTGCCATATATGACTATGTTGTTGAGTTACTTTCTTTGTTTAATAGGGGGTAAATATCATAAAAATTGAGCAAATTCTGTCGAAATTTTTGGAAATTGTAGTTCACTTATAACATTTTATTCTGATGCAGAAAAAGTCTATGGGTAGGAAGCCTACACTCTATCAGTTATTTTTGCACACTCACACTAAGGAGCATGACGGTGTGACCTTTGTCAGCACCCAATGTAGAGAACTAAATGTATGTAAAATTTATGCTTTAATATTAATGTTTAATAATTATCATTTATTAACAAGAACATTACCTTATGATAGGATCAAGTACAAGAAAGCATTCAACGATAGTTTCAACAGTCTAAAGATGTTGATGAGAGTCAAGCCTATCTTCATGCAGTAAGTGGTAGGGATCGTCGTGGAAGGATATTCGGCTTAGGTTCGTTTGCAAATACATGTTATTCGCAATCCTTCTCATATAGTATAATAGCATCTAGTAGGCGATCCGCATCCAATGAAGTCCATGAACTTCGGAGCCCACTACAGGCACTGGCAACTCAGTTGCAACAGTCGATGGAGTACATAGCCCAGCTGTATAATGAGATGGACGAGTTGAAAGGGAAGGGCAGCACCTCATCGCAACATTTAAAGCATCCGCATTCACTAAATGAATTCATAGTTGTAGTCATTTTTTATGAATTAATTACTTATTGTTGTACAAAATAATTTTTTATTATCAATTAAGATAATTTTTACTTAATTAAATTTAGAAACAAATCAAAATATTATCAACACATAACTAATAACTGTATAAATTGTACATCAATCATAAGATTATCAAATACAATTAAATGCAAGGAAAAATTCAAAAAACAGTATCAGTAAATTTATCGATAGAAAATCAAAATATGTCAATAAAATATAGTCGATTTATTGACAAATTACTAAGTTCCATCAGCAAAGTTAGTTGTGAATTAACTAACAGATTTGTTAAATTCATCGGTAAATTTACCGACGGATAAGCCTTGCCTGTCGCCAAATTTACTGACCGAAACAAACATTTTTCGAATTGAACCAGAATTATAAACAACCCAGATGCATCAATATAAAAACCCTAGCCCATTTTGGAACAAGAAGAGATGCAAGAGAATAAGGAATGCTCTCTACTGGTAAGGTATAATTTGCCTGAGATAAAAAGTACTAACGTCTAATTCCATTCCTGATCAAAGCCATGAGGAAATCTAAGCAAGTTGACCTGAATGAAGTTGTAGACATGATCGAGCAACTGGAAGCACTACTTACACTGATGGAATCAATAAGGGGAATGGTGGAAAAAGAATTGGAGGAAGAAAAGAAATTGGCAAAACTACCAAACAAGGGGGATCCAGGGGATTTTTATATCCCCTGTATTACTAAGGGTATTAAAATAGAGAGAGCCTTCATCGATTTGAGAGCCAGCATAAACATGATGTTGTATTCCTTATATTAGAAGCTGGGATTTAGTGAGATAGTCCCCACCAAGATACTAGTAAAAACGACAAATAAATCAGTTCATCTATCGAAGGGTATCAGACATGATGTACATGTTTGAGTGAAAAAGTTTACTTTTCCCACAGACTTTTTCATACTGGACATAGAAAAAGATGCGAAAACCCCAATTATCCTCGAGTAGCCATTTTTGGCCACTACCTGATAAATTATTGGTGTAGATAGGGGTGAACTGATTCTAAGGGTAGGACAAGAACATGTGTCTTTCACTATAATTAAGAATGACAAAAATCCTCTACAACTAATGACCATCATAAAAAGAACAGATTTTGATGGAGAAAGAGAAGAATGATGATCAAAAGTGTTCTTTGGAAAAGAATAAAAGTGAGAAAAGAAGGAGAAGAAAGAATCAAGAAAAGGAAGGAGGCGGCATAAGCAACTAGGTGGCGCACGTACATTTTATGAGATTGACAATTGGGTAACCACCGAAGAATTTTCTTAAACCACCTTAAGTAAAGAAGAGTGTTAAGCTAATGACGTTAAAGAAGCGCTGCATAGGAGGCAACTCATGGTTTTTTTATTACTAGTTATTTCCTTGATTTCAGATAGTTTGAATTTTGTAGTTAGATTGTTCTGGTTCCAAATAAATATTGTGGAAGTATAGGGCATTAATTTTGATAAAGATGATTGTGATTGAAAGTGTAATGAGGTGATAGTGCTAAAAAGAAGTTAGGAAAGGATCTCAAGGGGTGTGTATAAGGGCCAAAGATGGAAAAAAATAGAAATGGTGAAATTATTGCAGGCCACAATTGTGGCTTGCGGTAGGGTAAATCTGTCCCACATAACTTTTAGCTCAATTTTTTTACCATTTTACCCTTCCTTCATATATATATTCATTTCTAGCGTCATTTTTTCATTCACGTTCATTTTTAACTTTATCTCTCTAAGGTTAGAACCTCCAAACGCTCTCTTTTCTCTCTAGCTAACTTTCAATCTTCCACCTTCTTCCAACCTCCACCTATTTGTAGTCCATTATACCGGGCATTAAGTAGTCATTGAAGCGTAACCAATCATTGGGAAGAAATCAAGTCTCGGGTCATGGAGAAGGAACATGGCGGTGGATTTCGGAGCAACCTTCCCAATCTACTCAAGGGACGGAGGTATTCAATTCCAATCTCTTAGAGTTAAGCAAATAGTAGTCCCAACATACTTTGATTTTGCTACTCTAGATAGGCTAGAATTGCAAGATAGGGTTGAGAATTTAACAGAAAGAATTCAGTAGAGCAAATTTTTACATTTCCACTATCCTATCTACCAGGAGCTGACCACCCTCGAATTATTTACTTCCCTTCAGTTCGAAACCAGTAACCCTAAGGAAATGTGGTTTAGGTTACGTGGACAACTTTATGAGATGAACTTTGAAATTATGTGTGATATTTATGGTTTCCCTAAATCTTCCATTGTCGATCATCACAATGATGTTCGTGCTTCCCACTATTGGAATGAGCTCACTGGGCTGGAGTAGTTTGACTCCAAAAATTCTGCAACAACATTATACGAATTCATAAGCACTTGTTGTTACATAAATTCATGTGTCAAATGGTCTTTGACAAATCAAAAACTAACAATTGCTTAACAAAGGAACTTTTTCTATTGTGGTGCATAGATCATAGCATCTTAGTGTGCACCTCGACAAATGTTATGAATGCTATTGTTGCGACTATACATAAAAGGCACAACAATTTGGGTATGGGTAACTTGGTTTCTTCCATTGTTGAGTATTATGGTGTGGATTGTAGTGGTCTAACCATCCACCTCCCTAATTTTCTAAATCACCATCACTTGTGGCATGCTGAAATCCTAAAGTCCCATAACATGGAACTCTAGGACATCAACCAAAAATCTCATGCAATGATCAGGGCCAGTCATGTAAGTTTTAGCACAACACCACCTTAGCAGGTAGAAGAGGACTCAACTAGCTAGGAGTCCGAAGAGGAAGAGATAGAAGAACTTGGTTGGGAAAAGGTGCTCGATACAATCTCTGCCAACACTAAAACAATTAAAGACACACTTACAGAAAACTCTAGGATGATAAAGGAGATGGCCCGCACATAATGACGTCAGAGATGGGATATACGTCGAATTTATCGATACTTTGAAGCTCAAGGCATTTGTGGTTGATAAGTGTAAAATGCATCATGTTTTAGGCCATAGTTTGATATGTGTTTATCTGTTTATTCGATTGTTTAGTATGTATTTTCAGTAGAATTGTGCTAGTTTGTGAATTATTTGTGTTTAAGTGTTTTTATAGTCTAGCATAAGCATTTGAGCTTAATTATTTTGTCTTTGAGGTACCTTGATGTGTTTGTTAGTGTTTCAGGGTCAACAATGAAGAATGCAGAAGTTTTGAAGAGACTTGGACTGAAACAACGACCCACAATCGTGGCCTATCTGCCACAATCATGACAAAAGCAAGGGAAACGATCGTGACAAAAGCATAATACTTGGCCTACAATTATGGCCTGCTTGCCACAATCATGATAGAAAGCATAGAAATGTCCCACAAATGTGGCCTGCATCAGGAAGACTCCAAGACACACAAAAAAGGTGAGTTTTGAGGGATTTTTTCAAACCTTTTATGTTGGACCCTGAAATTTTCACTCAATTATTATCGATTTATTTGTTTGATTATTTTTTAAAGTTTAGTCCATTAAATTAGCAAGTATAAATAGAAATTAGAAATTAGAATGAAGTGTTAGAATTAAGTTAGAATTAATATGGTACTTAATGGTTAAAAGAGTTAGTAAAAAAAAACAAATTAGATGAAAGAGGGGTAAATATGGAAGGACTAGTTAAATGAGGGGAAAAATGGGAAGCAAGACCAAACAAATGGTCTTGAATTAATGAAGAGAAGAAAAGAATTCATGAGTAGCCAAAGAGGGAAGAAGAAAACGTGGGAAAGAGAGAAGAGAAGAAAAAAAACTATAGGAGAGATGAGAGAAAGGAGAAAATCATGAAAGAGAAAGAAAGAAGAAGAAAAGAAGAGGAAATCAAGCTTGTTAGGTAAGTTAATCATCTTCTTCTTCTTGCTTTGTTAGAGAAGGAGTTAGAGAGAGAAATACGTTTTGTGTAGAGAATGAATGGGTGTTGTGCTGGAAGAAGATGGTTTAAGGGAACCCATTTGATTTTAGGGTTTCTAAACTAGGTTTTGGGTTTTCTAACCTATATGGACTATAGGTAGGTTAGGTTTGAGCTTGATTTTTGTTGATTTCATTTGTTGTGATTATGGAAGTTTTAGGGGATTTCCATTTGAATTTGGATTGAATGAGAATTTTGGTTATCTTAGGAAATCAAGAAAAACCTACCCAAGAGCAAGAGGAAGGGTACAATTGAGTTTGGATTTTCAAGCAAATTAAGGTGGGTAAAATATTTATGGTTATCGTGTAAATGGACAATATGCCTATGAATGTGTGTATATGCTTGAATTTCTAAAATGTGAATTGATGTGATGTGGAAAATGCATTATGATGTGTTTATGTTATGCATTGAAAGATGTATGACATTTTGATATAATTGAATTATGATTATGATTATGCTATGCCTTGGAATTGTATCATGGCATTTTGATTTAAATGAAAATAAGAAAAGGCATGAGAATATGAATTTGTGATTGATTGAAATGAGCATGAGAGTTGATTGTGTTTGGGCAAGAGTGGAACCGTTCCATAGTCACGTGTACGTCAACATATAGCCTTCTTCTGGCTACTTGCTTGTAGCATACGAGATCCGAAAAGTGGACTCGTTTCATTCATGGTGTAAACTTCTGCTTCTCCATTTTGTTCAACGGAACCCTCGAGCCATTTCTTTATGCATTTGTATTTTGATATGGTGAGTTATGATGAAATTTGAGTGCTATGATTTGATGATAAATTTCATCCAATATGTTTTACGTGATGAAGTATTGAATTACGAGTTGCGAATTAGAATTGTGAATGTTGAATTTACATTGCTAGATTAAGATAAGACGTGTATGCCTGTATGAATATTCACATATATGTTTGATTGTGTGACTCGTTGCCAATGGCTATAAATATATTAGCCACTGAGCTATGTAGCTCAACCCATCATTTTTCCCTACTTAGGTGTAGAATGAGAAGATTACCGATCCTTGCAAGGCATTCGGAAACTCCAAGATAGCTAGAAATCTTTTATACTAAGTTAGCGACTATTTGGATAGCTTTATAGGCATATCAAACATGAGCATCCTTTAATATTTTGTATTAAGTTTGATGTGTATGTTGATATGTAAGTAAAGCTTGTTCAAACATTTACTTTGTTTATAAATGAAAATGAGAATATGAGAAGTTCCTTTTGTGTATGATTATGTTTTTTAAAGGTTGAGTACGATGGATATGGAAGTGGAATGTGTATGTGCATATTCTTCTTTGTTGAGATTGCAAATTATTTCTAGTACTAGAACAACATGTTAGAGTTGGAAGATTGTATGTGAGGAATCATTTAAGTTGAGATTCAAGAGTTAATGAGATGTACTTAGCAGTGGCATGGATATGAAGGGATATTGCACTAGAAGGGTGAATTTGAGGAGATTATGAGTGGAAGTGATGTTAGAATGGATGTTGGAAGCATTGGAGAAGCTTTGGAGGGGTGTGGGTATCACAAATGTCTGTTAGATAGACATTAGGTCCATTAAATGAACCTTCTTAGGTCTGAAAAGGCACCCAGCCCAGTCCATGTTCGTTAAACGAACCCTCTCAGGTCTGGAAAGCAACCCCAAGCCCGTCTATTATCATTAGACAAACATGTATGTCCATTTAATGTACATCCTCAGGATAGCTATAGTAAATTGCGATTTTGACCCTTTTATAGGAAAAATCTCACTTTAAGTTCTGCATGAAAGTTGTAGATCTAGAAGTTCTCTTCGAAACCATTGTAAAACAACCCTAATTCGACATCTCTTGTAAAAGTTATTCTAATTGTCCCAAAACAGGTACAATATGATTGAGGACGTAATCATATTTGATTCTTTTGGCTATAACTTCATAACCCGACCTCTAAATGAAGTGGTTCTTAAACCAGTAGATTCCTAACACATTTTTCTACATCTCCACAAAAAATTGATAGCCTTTGGTATTGATTTCCAAAAAGATTGATGGAAAGAAATTCCACACAAGGAAACCCGCTCATGCTTTAAGACTCCTGATAGCTGGGCTCTAGAAACGGGGTCCAACATCTTGTGGTATCAGAGCTTAGGCTTTAAAGATTCCTAGGGTTAGAATATGTTGTGCTATGCATTCTTATGATAAGTGATAAATTGGCTACTTTGTAAATTGATTGATTGCACTAAATGACATGCATATCATACATACATGTAGGAAATAGGATTAAAATAAAATCTAAGGTAATCGTTAGTATTTCTATTGAAGGAGTGAAATATCACCTCGTAGAAGGACACGAGGAGTTTTGCAAGGATCTGTTGCAACTGACCCTCCACCAAGAGAGGAGGGCATGGATGAGTCTAGAGCCCCAGGAGATGCTGAGGCTTCTGTAGGGCACGGTAGTGGGCCCTCTCGATCACAGACACAAGAGTCGCCTATTCTGTAATAACAAGTGCCTACCTTGGATCCGAGGATGTTCCAAGCCTTCACTCAGGCATTTTTCTAGGCTATGGGATAGATGCTACAATCTTCAGCTCCGACCCCAGTTAAGAAGGGGAAGCAGTTCGATAAGCTGAGGAAGTATGGAGCAGTGGACTTTTACGGGACCACTGATCCCAAGGAAGCTGAGACATGGCTGAGAAAGACATAACAGATCTTAGAGCAGATGGATTATGAAGATGACAAGAAGATTGAATATGTTGTGAGTTTGCTATAAGGGGATGCTCTGCATTGGTGGGAGAGTGTCCCAGGAAGTTAGATGAAGCCACCGGTGTTAGCATGGAAGGACTTCCTGAATGTTTATAAGAAGAAGTATTTGTCTGAAGTATACATCCAGTAGAAGCAGAGAGAGTTTTGAAGCCTCACTCAGAGGGAGATGACGGTGAGTGAATATGAGCATCAATTTACACAATTGGCACGATATGCAGCTGAGTTAATGATGAGCGAAGCCGCTAGGTACTGAAGGTTTGAAGCGGGACTACACTTGGCCATCAGAGAGAAAGTGGTGGCACAGAATTGCTGTTGTTGGCCCCCGAATTCTTTTCTTATTGAATAAGCATGATTTCATTTTATTTTTGAGGTTTTGATTGATAAAATTTTTTCTTTGTTTGGACATGTCAATGATTGGAGCATTTATTGCTTAGATTGATGGAATAAGAAGTATTAAATGGAGAAATTAAGATTAAGTTA
>JANZLC010000200.1:14769271-14809408 GCA_026413385.1 Erythroxylum gracilipes
AGTTGAAGTATTTATGTTTGAATTAATCACCTATAATTGATTTCAATACTATGGTACGTGGCATTGTTTACACCTGTGAATCAAAAAAGCAAGTTCTTGTTGTGACTCCTACGCTCGTGGAATTTTTCACTAATAAGCCTCACGGGAGTTGCATCACAGGTTTCCAGCCTATATATTGTCATAGGGGTTTATTATGCAAAGAATTGTCTTGTCTATTAAAGGTATGAATTTCTATGTTAATACTAAGTTTGCATTAATCACATTGAAGTTGAAGTATTTATGTTTAAATTAATCACCTACAATTCATTTCAATACTATGGTATGTGGCATTGTTTACACTTGTGAATCAACAAAGCAAGTTCTTGCTGTGACTCCCAGGCTTGTGGAATTTTTCACCGATAAGCCTCATGAGAGCTGCATTACAAGTTTCTAGCCTATATACCATCTTAGGGGGTTATTATGCCTGAAATCATCCATAAGATCTCAAACTCAATCCATATACTATAACATCCCAGATCACGCGCTTATAGATATTATCCGCTTTGGGCCTTGGCCCAGCTAAGCCCTCATGAATTTACTTTTCCCAAGGCCTTTCTAGGAGGCCACTGATCCTAGAACTACTCTCACCCAAGCACATTTAACCTCGGAGTTCCGATTAGATCCAGTGCATTAGGCTATGAAAAATTCATCTGTGAGGGAGAGGTATTCGTACCCTTATAAGGCATACTTTGTTCCCCTCTCCAACCAATGTGAGATCTCACACTCTCCACCCTCCTTAAGGCCCTACCGTCTTTGGGGCCCAACCTAGATGGCACAACGGATCGGGTACCGGCTCTGATACCACTTGTAACATCTCAAATCACCCGCTTACAGATATTGACTACTTTGGGCCTTGGCCCAGTCAAGCCCTCATGGTTTTGCTTTTCCCGAGGCCTTCCCAGGAGGTCACCAATGGATACATTAAGTAATTACATTTTACAAGTACTCACCTAAGTTCCCAATTCACAAGCATCCATAACTAACACATCACTTATATCATTTAAATCACATTTATGTTCATAAGTACACTTCATTTCTTTAATAACTTATAAGTTCTAAATTAGACACTTTGAAATCAAAATAACACCTTTCATAAGTTATTACCTCAGTTGAAAATCCAAAACCTATTCAACCTTTAACCAATTAATGTAATCTCAAACTACGTTCATTACAAACCCTAATCAACTTCAATTATACCAATGTAAGGTATATTATCCTACTATGGTTCAACAATTACATAAAACAAAGATTACCATGTTAAGGCCTTGCCTACGATTGTGGGGTACATTCCTACGATTGTGACAGAAGCTAATGCATCTACCCACGATCGTGGGATGAGTGCCACGATCGTGGCCTGACTATTATCTTGTGAATTCCAAATCCAAACATCATCTTTTCAAATTACAAAACACCAACATGACAATCCCTAAATCGTGCTTCAAGTATACCTCAATTACGGGCCAACTCCTCATTAATTTCATATCTAATTTCAACTCAAAATCACTCATTTATCAGCTCACAAACCATTGTCTGTCATACAACAAAGTCCTTAGCAAAACTTATCAAACAAGCATCATGTTCCAGATCTCATTGTATTATCAATTCAACACATACTCCATTCCAATTCAGTCATCACAAAACTTGTAATAATACATACTATTAAGTTTAGAATTTCTTTACCTTATTAACTTCAAATTTTCAACTCCAAAGATCCAGCTATACCAACCCATCCAAGCAACCAATGCACAACTTCGAGATCAATGTGAAATTAAGTTGATCTTAGCACCAGGAAGACAACAAGATCCAACTTTCATGATGCAATATTTGGCTAAAAATTTGGAGTGGTAATGCACAGATTTGTAGCAAAATTTTAGAGCTGAAGGAGAGGGATAGTTTCGGTGGTGATTGAGTAAGAAGAGAAAGAATAAGCAACAGAAACACTTCTGCCCTAGCTGGACTCATTTGATGCTAGGTGTCACTCTCACCACAAGGCATATATCTCCTTTGCATGTATCACATATGTCCTGCATTTAAGCTACCAATTGTCACACTTCCATTAAGCCATTTGTCACTTAACGAATGCTGTCAAATGCAATAATTTAATCAGGTCACTTGTCACTCAACTAATGTTGCCAAATTTCAATGCATTAGCTATGTCAAATGTCATTAACTCATAAGCTTAGTCATTCTAATTTTCCATGTAGCAACTTGACTTGCCACTTAACAATTTTCCTAGTCCAAATGTACATTTTAATACGTGAATTCTCTAATGGTGGCTATTAATTCCAAATCACTAAGTATAATCCATTAGACCAAAATTTTAGACATATGCAATTCACAATCAAATCATAGCTCAATTTTAACACCTATCACACATGTACTTTTATGAACATGGAACATTTCAACTATGGTATAATTTGGGGCCTTACAAGAAACTTGAAGGCTGGGGTTTAGAGAA
Source organism: Erythroxylum gracilipes (assembly GCA_026413385.1). NCBI lineage: Eukaryota > Viridiplantae > Streptophyta > Magnoliopsida > Malpighiales > Erythroxylaceae > Erythroxylum > Erythroxylum gracilipes. The sequence goes on from JANZLC010000200.1 coordinate 14,771,769, forward strand.
GCAACAAGTGAATGTCCTCATGAGCAACACCACAATCAGATCCCACAATCTTAGGCTACCATGTTAGAAGTATATGAAGTAACAAGAGGACACTGAGATTGAATAGAATAATCAATAAGCAATCTTAGTGGTGTTTTCACATGGTTTCTCTAGGAAACATAGGTAACGCTAACGAGGATGGAAACATTATAGTTTTTTTTTATTTTTTCACGTTTATTTGTAGTGATGGGAGGGTCAAACTTACTCCCTAGTGCTCTGTGTTTTTGTTTTTGGTCTTGGCTAAACATTTTTTTAGAATTATTTAATGAAATTCCTTTAAACCTTTTAAAAAACTATATATTCTTTAACTTTTAAAAAAAAACTTACCTTTGGCTAGGTTCATACATAATTAGCCAATCTCCACTCTTTTTGAGAAAATCTACTTCATGAAAAGTATAGATTTTAGATATTGAGAGAATATGTATGAGTATTTAAACCTCCTAGTTAGTTTTAAACTAACTTATCAAATATGTCTCCATACATTTAACATTAATAATTTTGAGTTGTATAATTATGTTATATACTTTAGTACTTAAAGGAGGTGTTGAATTAAATATATGTATATAAAATTTAACTCTCAATAATTTTTAAAACATCATGTTATCAGTATTCCCTTCTTAAGGATATAAAAATTATAAAACAAGCTTAAACAATTTAAAGTGCAATATATAGAATAACAATAATAAAAAATTAATCTAACCATTATTTTTGTATTTATATTTTTTCTTTTTGATTTATTAATTTATTACCTTTCGAACTCCTTCTACTTTGACTATGAGTTGTTTCTTATTGTTAGGGTTTAAGATTCATCATCATAGCCACAAACCACTATGGAAGGATGGAGTAGACAATATTCTTATGGGAGTGGTGATATGCCATCACCTATAGCAACATCACAATTTTGGAAAGAGAGGTATGGTGACATATTTATGGAAGCTCAACCAATATTCATGTTGTGTTGCGACATTTGTGGGAATAACCATTAGAATTGTGAATGTTGGGCACCAAATATATATGGGAGTAACCATACTGCATGCATAACTAGCCTTAGAGTACACCCTATAAGAATATATGTAATTTAGAGTGAAGCTACACTTAAGCTTATGGAATGAGTACGCTTTAAATGAATATTTACAACAACTATAGTGGTGCCATCATAGTATATGTCACAATGGTCCCCATGTGTTCAATTGATGTAGTACACACTCTTTACGTTTCATGATTACTATTTCCATGCAAGATCAATCTCAAAGTACCAATGTGGAGAATAGGAGAAAACCTCTGTTCTTGAAGGAATTGAAAAAATTATAAAAGGTTCAAATTCTTGTCTTCTATGGAGCTATGGAGATCATAATGAATCAAATACATATATTGCTAGATGATTCCCAATATAAGGTTTTACGTAATCTAGCATATAAATTTACTATTTACCTTTTATCTTTATTATAGTTGCATAATTGCTTTCTTTGTTTCATGATTTTACACCTTCCTATTTATATGTCTAACCTCTCTTTTTTTATGTAGGGAGTTGAAGTGTTTCCTAACTTGTACCGATATTAAGATAATAACAATTCTACCTTAGGTGAGATACTTTAATGATTGTTATTTCTTTATTATTAAGTTAATACTATTTAACTACTTATGAGTGCTTCAATCTTATCTTGTTTCTTTATTCTTATATATATATATGGTTTTGGACAAGGTTGGAAGGTGATCTTCATATGTATTTAGATTGATTAGTTAGGGTATCACATGTTATAAATTATGTTACTTAGAATCCATATGATCAATATGCCATTATAAAAACAAACTCTTCTTGAAGTTTTTATCAAATGGTTATATGTTCCTAGTGCTTTTACTTGTATGAGTGAAATTCCTAATTGTTGACAAGCCATTGTGATTAGTGCAAGTCTTCATTTAAATGCTTATAAATGAACGTCGATTTGAGTATTGTGTTATAAATGACATATATATTCATCAAAATCCCTACTATACACCAAAATGTCATCAAAATACAAAACAACAAACTTATATAATGAATGCTCGTGAACTATGATTAATTAATCTTATAAAAGTGCTTGGAGTATTTGTGATTTCAAATGGCATTACTAACCATTCTTTAAATCGATTTTTTATTTTGAATGTAGTTTAACACTCACCTCCTTCCCTCATCCTAATTTGATAGTATCTAGATTTTAAATTAATTTTTGTAAAGACATTAGACCTATAAAACTCATCTAGCATATTATCTAACTTAAGAATGGGATGGTGATACTTTAATGTTATATTGATTATAAACCTACAATCAATGCACATTTTCTATTATCCATCTTTCTTATAGAGAAAAAGTACGGTAGATAAACAACTCCTGTACTATTTTATTTTACATAAAAACTAACTTTTCCTTTTTCTTTTCTCTACTTTTTTTGTTTTTAATTTAGTTTTTGAGCTCTTAACCTTACTAACATTTTCAAAATATGTTATCTGTTAGCAAATTGATAAGAGGATCTCATTATTTTCTCTGATTATAATCAAACACTTGTTAGATATAGAACCTAAAAACTTGGAATGTAATTAGTTTGGATAGAACAATGTAAGGTTTATATCAGTTGAATACACATCCTACCAATCTAACTTCATCATCACCCCTCACTCAGCCATCAAAACTAAATCTAAAACATCTCTTGCTTTCTTTAATTTAATGAAATAATATTAAATCAGTATAATTTATGAAATTATCGAATGGAATTGCCTTAATTCCTATACTGAAACTAATACATTGTTCTATCCATTTATGCATTGAAATTGATGTAATCTTGTTACATAAATGTAAACTAAATACTGAAGATAAATGTGGAAATCCTTATGCTTATCATCTATTAATTTGTTGCATATTGTTTTCATATATGCAACACATATTGGCAATGATTTGGATATTGACATTGATGCATTTAAGACTAGCTTGGTAATTGTATTTTATTTGTTTGTATTAGCATTGATGCTTGAAATAACAGTTTAGATAATGAATTGGAGTTGAATATCTTTTCCTTCATTGTTTCTAATCCTCTCATTTAGAATAAGCATTGGTAGTTTTATTGCATTTCGATAAAAGTGAGCGAGATTTTGATAGACGACTCTAATCATAAGGAGAATGGTATAATGAAGAACTTGTTTGGAGCACTAATGAAGCATGTTATTTGAACTGTATATCGTAATATAAATTCCATTAAATTATGCCTAACATAACAAAATATTGGTTATGGATTATATGCACATGTCTTATGACAAGTTTTGGTTTATTTCGGTATGGAATATAATGATAAAGTTTTGTGATCCATTTATTCTATCACTTATGTAAGAGAATTCCCAAGGCAATAATAGAAGTAACAAAATCTTTATGTTTATCTCTTTTTGAATATTTTCTTATTATACATTGTTCTTGAGTTGAATTATGGAGATTGGATAACACTTTAAGTATATATGCCTATTGATGAATAAAACAACTATGGAATTTACAAGTGTTGTGTGATAGGATTGTGATATAAGGAATGGCATCCTAGATCATTTGTTATAGTAGGTTCATATTTTTATGTCATATGCACCTTGTCACATGCAATATATTATTGATAATGTTACCTGTAATGGAAGAAGTTGAGCAAGATTCGAAAGCACTTATGTAATAATGTGATATTAAGTGAATTTAATTACTTGCACCACCCATGCCTATCTTTTATAACCAAAATTTAGATAAAATCACTCCAACGAACTTATGGATTGTCGATGTTATATTTTAGGAAAGGATTTTGCTCTTATAGATATTATAGGTAATTATGTTAGTAAAAATAATGTATCAGTTGCATGATCTATAAACTTATGTTTCCTTTAATATGAATTTTGCTAACATGGTTAGCTTTTATGAATTGTGAACTCAAATAAATCATATTTATCTCATTTGCAATAACAGGTGAAAGGCAAGTAGTGTTGCATTTTTGTAATAAAAATGACAAGAAAAGTGAGAACTATGCAGAACAAAGACAAAAAGATCTAAAACACAAACACTAGAAGTGATCTCCTATTACTTTCCTAACACAAAATTGATACATTTTTAAAGTTCTTCTAGGAAAATAAAATGGTGGGAAGATGGTTAACTCAATAGTGAGTAAAGTTAATTGTTCCTCTACTCTGCACTTCATAATTGAGGGAATATATAGAATGAAATAATATTATTAGGCTCAAAATTTCTTGTCCCTATTACATAGGAAGAATAATGTTGATAATTTTGCAATTAGATTAGGCTAGTATGGTCCATATTATGATTGTTGCATGCCCTTTTATGTCTTTATATGTGAATTATAGTTATTTTTTCCTTTAAAGACTTGATGTTTATATAATATATTGGAAGTGTTCTACTTGTGTTGGTATATATCACATGCTTTTGTTGACATTATTTTGATAATTGATTGTAAGAGTTTCAAGTGTTAATGCTTATAGTGAAATTTGGCATTATATGCAACAGATATAAATACAAAACTATTGAACAAGTGTATTATATTAAATATGAAATATTCTTTTTCGCAGGCCCTATTTGGGGTTGAAGAGTATCACTCATCCTTCTTCTTTGTAGTCCGTGGTTGTCCGTCCATCTAGGTAAGTCGTCCAACTAATGTATACCATATATGTAGCTTTAATACTACGAATATTTGTGTTTGGGATTTGCGTGAAAACAAAAGAGGTCTTGATTTTGTATTGTTGTTTAGAATATTCTTATAATCATTGATGAATTTTTATGTTCTTTTTTAATAATCTATGTACTTATGTTTGGGTTTTGTTTGAATCATTGATGATAGATGTATAATTACATAAGTATTTACTATATGTGGAATAATTTTTAGATCTTATGGATGATCCAATGCATAATAAACCCCTAGGACGGTATATAGGCGGGAAACCCATGATGCAGCTCTTATGAGGCTTATCGATAAAAATGAGCCTAGGAGTCACAACGTGAACTTGCTTTCTTAATTCACAGCTGTAAACAATGCCACGTACCATAGTATTAAAATCAATTGTAGGTGATTAATTCAAACATAAATACTTGAACTTCAATTTGATTAATTCAAACTTAGTATTAACATAAAAACTTCATAGGTTTAATAGATATGACATTTCTTTGCATAATAAACCCCTAAGATGGTATATAGGCTAGAAACCCATGATGTAGCTTCCATGAGGCTTATCAGTGAAAAATTCCATAAGATTAGGAGTCACAGTGAGAACTTGCTTTCTTGATTCACAGATGTAAACAATGCCACGTACCATAATATTAAAATCAATTGTAGGTGATTAATTCAAACATAAATACTTGAACTTCATTGTGATTGCTCAATGTAGTGTTGGAAGGGAAATGGTCAGAGACTTGTTAAAACTTAGGGAATGTTGTGTAAAGTAAAGATTAAATATTCTGTAAATTTACGGGAAATGAAGGATACTAACTATAAAATCAATTTTTTAAATAACAGTTTTACATAAATGAGTAATGTTAATAGATCTTGGATGTATAGACGATTAACAGCTGATGGTTTCATTAATCCTGAGTTTGTTGAGGGAGTTGAAGCTTTTATTCACTATGCATATTCTCAACCTATATATATGGATGGTCCAAGATCAGTTGTCTATGTAAAAAGTGCTAACATATTCATTGTCTTCCTATTGATGAAGCGAATCTCTATTTTTTAACAAAAGGGTTTGTTTCAAATTATTTTGAGTGGACACAACATGGAGAGTCATTGATTTGTAGCACCTCAAGGGGTAATGAATTAAACTCGTTAATAAATATTGATGAGTTTGAAGGGGGAAATTGGATTTAGAACAAATAATATGGGTGCAACTAAAAATCCTTTCATCCAAATGGTTTACGATGCAGCCAGTTATACCTTTTAGGAAAATGTAGAAAATCTTCAAGAAGAACCAAACCATCATGCAAAACAATTTTTTGACTTACTGTAATCAGCTAACCAAGAATTATGGCCAAATTATGAGATGATGACTCAATTGTCTTTAATTGAACATAAAGTCTGAAGGGCATATTTCTTACCGAAGTTTTGATAAATTCTTGGTTGGTATAATGAATCATTACCTCCTGATCATACAATGGTTGATAATTTTTACAATATGAAGAAACTTGTTAGGGGTTTTGGTTTGCCAATTAAAAAAATTGATTTTTGTAAATTAGGATGTATGTTGTTTTGGGAAGATTATGTGGAATTATAAGAGTGCAAATTTTTAGACAATATAGGTTCAAACCTAAAAAGCGTACTATGAAACAGAAATTAGTACCTTGGAAGTGAATGTATTATTTCCCACTAACTCCGAGACTTTAAAGACTATATGCCTCTAATGTTACTGCATCTCACATGAGATGGCATAATGACTAGGAATAATAAGATGGAATAATGAGCATCCATCAAATACAATAACATGGAAATATTTCAATAACACCCATTATGAGTTTGCAGCTGAAAGTCGAAATGTTAGGTTGGGATTGTCGACGAATGGATTCCAACCTTTTGGTCAATCTGGCCAACAATATTCACCGTTTCCAATCATAATTACTCTTTATAATTTTCCTCTATGGATATATATGAATGAGGCATATATGTTCTTGACAATGATTGTGCCAGGGCCTAGAAATCTAAAGAATAAAATTGATGTATTCTTATAACCATTGATATCTAAATTGCATAATCTTTGGGAATATGGTGTAGAGACAAAATTTTTTGTTGAGAGCAATTTTGATGTCAGCTATTAGTGATTTTCTAGCATATGCTATGTTGTCTGGATGGAGCACAGTAGGAAAATTGGCTTTACCTTATTGTGGCAATGATTCTGATGCGTTTTATCTTCCAAACGGAGCCAAAACATCTTGGTTTGACAACCACAGGAAATTTCTTCCTCTAGGTCATCCATTTAAACGCAATAAATAGAAGTTCATTAAGAACAGGATGGCATAAACACCTCCTTCCCCTCACAAAGCTGCTAAAGATATACTGTAGGAGATTGATGAATGAGGGTTGTTAAAAGTTACAATTTTTGAAGTTGATGAAGTTAATACAAGCATTATTAAAAACTTTGGTTGGAGAAAACGAAGCATCTTTTGGGATTTTCTATTGGAAAACTAATTTAATTCGTCATAATTTAGATATGATGCATATTGAAAAAAATATTTTTGACAATTTGCTCAATACCATAATGAACATTGAAGGGAGGACAGAGGACAAGCAAAATCTCGAGCTAATTTAAAGCTTTTTTGTAGAAGAAATGAGTTAGATAAAGATCTTCGCACTACTAAATATTTGAAAGCATATTACACTTTAGACAAAAACAAAAGAAAATTTTGTGTGAATGGTTGAAAAATCTAAAGTTTCCTGAAGGATATGTTTCAAACTTTGCAAGGTGTGTGGAAAAAAGAAAGTACAAATTATTTGAGATGAAAAGTCATGATTGTCATGTGTTTATGCGAAGGCTAATTCCAATTGCATTTCGGGAGTTGCTACTAAATAAGGTTTGGGAAGCTATAACAGAATTAAGTTTGCTTTTCAAAAGCTTAACATCATCTGAAATAAAGTTGGTTGAAACGAAAAAACTAGAAAGGAAAATTTCAGTAATCTTGTGCAAATTAGAAGGGATTATCCCTCCAAGCTTCTTTGATTGTATAGAACATCTACCCATGAATTTAACACACGAGGCTAAACTTACTAGTCCAGCTCAATATCGATGGATGTATCCGTTTGAGAGGTAATTATAATAAATATTTAAATTGAAGTTATAACATGTTTTAATCACATAATTGTATATCAATAGATATTTGTAATGTAGGTATTTGCATCACTTAAAGAAAAATTTCAAAAACAAGACTAGAGTTAAAGGTTTGATATATAATGCTTATTTAGTGGAGGAAGCAAGTACATTTTGTTCACATTATTTTGAGCTGCTTGTGCACATAAAAGAAAGAAAAGTTCCTTATAATGACGATAGGGGAGGAACGGATGATGTTGGTGGTAACTTATCCATTTTCACATATGTTGGACGAACATATGGGCAGTCAACAAGAAGAATGTTAACAGAGGAATAAATAGAGGTTGCCCAAGGTTTTATTTTATTAAACTGTCAAGAGGTTCAACCTTTCGTGGAGTAAGTTGAAGTTGATTTTCAAATTGATTATTTGGGTTTTCGAAGTTAGTGTTGTTCACAACTAAAATACATAATATTGCCTTTAGATTATATGAGGAATGGTTACATGAGCTAATGTCCGAAAAACACAAGACAATATTAATAAAGAAGTTGAAAGACATTTTTCTCGATAGTTCGAGAAATATGTAAGTTTTCACTTACAATTATTGAAATGGTTGAATTATCATATCAAAGTGTTTAAATGCCATTATACTATTTAATATGATAATTTTTTTTGTAAGCCTACAAAAATCTAATAGAAAACAAGTTCATATGTGATCGTGAAAAAGGACCTTTGCGAACTATTAAATTGTATCTGGTTTATTTCGTTAATTAGGATACAAATTTCATACAGAATATCATGGTCATATCATGACAATAGTAAATAATGGGTTTTTCATTTAGGGAGAATTGATGGATTACTATAGTAAAATTATTGAGATACTTGAAATTAAGTACTCTGCATTACCAATAAAGCGGAGTGTGATATTTAAGTATGACTGGTTTAATCCAACTCCTAATGTTGGTACAAAGTGCAAAGTCGATACAATCTAGTTGAAATCAAATAGCTAAGAAGATTTACATAATTTGAACCTTTCGTGTTGGCGATGCAAGTGATTTAAGTGTATTATGTCTCTTTTCTCAGCTTACAACGAGGTAAGTTAGATTGATTGGCTATTTCCAAAGTAAAACCTAGAGGGGTTTTTTAATTATATGGAAAAGGAGAAAATAAGAGAATTGAAAGTGAAGCATTTCAGGATGATATTTATAAAATAAATGCATGTGTTACATATGACGAGAATGAACCTTTGAACGATCCAAATAATGAATATGTTGAAATTTTTACTAGAGAGGATGAGGAGGGCAAGAGATCTAAAGAGGAGCCTGAGTTTGATTCTAATTCTTCAGAAAAAGAAGTGATGATGATTTTGATTTACAATTAAGTGATCATGATAGTGATTAATTTGTGTTTGTAATAGAATATTATATGAATAAATCTATTATTGTATCAACAATATATTGTTATATATTCAATTTATATTGTTTTATTACTGGAATATTCAATAAAATGTGAATTTTAGGTTAAAAATATGCCACCAAAGAGAAAATAGGATATGATGCGGCTAAGGTTAAGATTACCACGATTTGGAGCCAGTTACTTTTATGGTGAAACATCACATTTTGCAGCTGCTACAGAATCAGGTGTTGTACCTCCAACTACTACACATCCAAATGAGACATTACCTTTTGTACCTGTTGCTACACCATCCAGCAGTCCTACTTCACCATCCAGTAGCTCTACACTATCCAGTAGCCATATACAGATATATCAAGGGTAAATATTGTGGATGAAGGAGGCGACCTCCAGCCTGCTAAGGGAGTAGATGCAATAACTTACATCACAATTGTCAACAATCTGTGAGTGAAAATACATGTATGATAACACCATAGGTTTATACTGAAGTTATATGTTTTAATTTGAAAATGATCTAAAATTGCTTATATATTAGGTTAGTTCCATCTAGAACGTACTCAAGAAACATAACATCCAAGTTCAAGGAAAGGATAGATTTTTAAGGTTATATATGGAAGAATATCTCTCAGGTGAAAAAGAATATTTAATTTCAGGCGTTTAAGGTCTAAAAAATATATTCTTTAGTGTTTTTTATCTAATTAATTTTATCCATTAATTAGATAAATATTTTAGGTTATAACTACTTATAGTATGTTTTTCTTTTTTTCAGAAATAATTTTTTTGGGATTCTAAATTTGACGCGGTAATTTATAAAGTATGGGAGATGTGAGCTTGTATACGTTATAGAGACTTTCTTGGTGCGATACACAAGATTGGTATACGACCTCCTTATATATCTGAAGAAATATAGAGTCGTTAGCAGCAGTATTGGACATCAGCCAAGGCAATGCCCATTTTAAAGAGCAATTCGGTAAATAGACGTAGAGGACCGAGAGAAGAGAGTCTTCCTGTACACATTGGAGAATCTATTAACCACCAAGAGCATGCAGAGAAACTTATAAGTATCTACAATTTACATTTATATTCTGATTATTTTTACTTGTATGTATTTCAATTTAATTTGATGGGTGAATTTTGAAATGAAAATTATTTGTATTATAGAGAATGATAATGTTATAAATGTCTAGTTCCATATATGACTGTGTTCTTGAGTTACTTTCTTTGTTCAATAGGGGGTAAATATCATAACAATAGAGGAAACTCTGCCAAAATTTTCAAAAATTGTAGTTCGCTTATAACATTTTATTCTTATACAGGAAAAGTCTATGGACAGGAAGCCTACACCCCTTTTGCTCTTTTTACACACCCACACTAAGAAGCATGATGGTGTAACCTTAATCAACACCCTATGTAGAGAACTTAATGTATATGAAATTTATGCTTTAATATTAACTTTTAATAATTATCACTTATTAACATAAACATTGTTTCCTGATAAGATCAAATACTAGAAAGCATTCAACGACAGTCTCCGCACTCTGAAACAGTTGATGAGAGTCAGACTTATCTTGATGCAGCGGGTGGTAGGGATTGTCGTGGAAGGATCTTCAACTTAGGTTCATTTGTGAACACAAGCTATTCTCAGTCAACCACGTCCAATACAGTTGCATCTAGTAGGTGGTCCAAATCCGACAAGACAATCGTTCAACTTAAAAGCATAGTACAAATGCTGGCAAATCAGTTGCAATCGTCGATGGAGTACACAGCCTAGCTCCGTAATGAGGTGGATGAGTTGAAAGGGAGGGACAACACCTCATCGCAGCAATCAGACCATCCACCTTCACTAACTACATATCTTGGTTTTGCTACTCTCAAGTCATTTTGTATTAATTTCATATTTATTGTTGTAGATAATAATTTTTTATTATCAGTTAAGATAATTGTTACTTTATATTATCATTCAACTTACTATTTAGATAAATTAAATGTAGAAAAATTTCAATATATTATCACCAGATAACTGTAAAAATTAAATATCAATCATAAGATTACCAATCAAAATTAAAATTTCAACTTAAATGTATGAAAAAAAAAACAATTTCGATGTATTTATCGACGGAGTTATAATACCGTCGGTACATTTAGTATTAAATTTACCGATGAAAAAAGAACGTTCCATCGGTAAATAATTTGCCAACGGAAAAACTTACCGTCGCTAATTTTTCTGACGAAACTTCAACACCTTGATCGTCACTAAATTTAACGACGCATATACAAAATCCATCGCTAAATTTACCAATAGGATATAACTTACTGTCGCTAAATGTTCTGACAAATTTTCAAAACTTTATCCGTCGGTAATATTTACCTATGGAATAGAAATATTTCGTTAATAAAGTTACCAACAGACTTAAAAATTTCGTTGCTATATGTAACGACGAAAAAAAATGTTCATTGGTAAATTAATGATAGAATAGAAATATATTAAATTTACATCTTAAATGTATGGAAAATTGTATGAAAAATATATTAAATTTCTATTTCGTCGTAAAGATTATCAACAGTTGTTTCTGGGACGACTCATGATGTTAGTAATTTCGGTTGCAAATTCGCTTGTCAACAAAAAACCTTTACATTCTGTCAGTAATTTATGTCGCTAAACACCCATTTTCTTGTAGTGAGTAATTTATAAGAAGAAAGATCTCGTGTAAGGACCCGATAGTCTATAAAAGGGCTTAAGATCTAATTGTATGTGTGGGCTTGTTGTTAATTAAGAGATTGCCAATTCCATAATTCAATTAGGGTTTATGAGAATTAAGGATTATAACTCGAGAGTGAGTAATTCACCCTTCAAATTTCTAGGACCGATATCGTATTAACTTAAAAAAATCATGTTAGTATTTAATGATAAGATAAATCCACCTTCTTATAATAGACTAATCTTCCTTGTGTGATTTTTGATTGTTCATTGGTGGTGCTCAATTTTGATTTTTTGTGCTAATTTTACAATTTCATTTCCAATCAATCCAAATTCGCTCATTTACTTTTTTGTTTAGTTATTCTTTTCATTTTAGTTATCCTTTAGGCCTTAGACAACTTAGAATTTGATTAGTCACCAATTCCTCAAGAAATCAACACCTCATGTACTATACTCATGACTTGTGCACATGCGGTATATTAAGGGATAAGAAATTGTAGAAATTGCCCACTTGATCAACTATAGATCAAGCAGAATCTTGGAAGAAGAGCAAGAATTCAACAAGATTCACCAATGATTCAATATTCAAAACTCATGATGATAATTTCTTATTCTTGGTTTCTTTCTTATTTTTATGTTGTTATTTCTTGTTTAATTATGAACTAATTTGGATGTAGATTTAGTTGGATCTTCTGATTTAATGAATTTCTAATTTTCTTGAGATTTATCCTTGTTCTTATAATTAATTAAATTAAAGGAATGAAAGTGGAAGATTTAATTATTTGATTCATGCATTGATATTTGAGAGATAAAATGTATGGTTAGATCATAACATAGACAAGAAGGGTTGAGCATGATTTGTTAAGATGATTTCGAAATCTTGATTCTCTGTTAAAAGAGCTTAGTAGCCATAGCTTTTATGCAAAAAAATTTGCCTCCTCTAGAAGTTGACTAAAATCCTATAAAAATTAGGATTTTTGTACTTAAAAATACATTTTGTTCTACCTAATACCTAGCTTTTGGAGAGAAAAAGATATCTATGATGTGTTTTCTGATAGAAAATTATGTTTATATTTATATACCTGTATTTAGTGTAATTTGCTTGTTATTTAGTATTTTTATAGTATTTTTGGTACTTAATTTGCTTCAAGTATGGTTTTAGGTGATAATTGCCATTATAGGCCAAGCGGAGATGTATTTAGGTGAAATTATGGCATGGAATGGAAGAATTGGAGCAATTGTGAAGATACATGGTCGTGTATAGTGATCGCGTAAGTCACTATAAACGTGTGGAGCTTCAAAGACACAATCCATGCTTGTGCAGAGTCACATGCCTATGTATGTTACCCGTGTAAGTCTCTATGACCATATAAAATAACGAATTAAGGTGTTTCTAGAGATACACAGTTACCTACATGACCGTTTAAGTACTCGTATATATCCCAAAAACCTTAGTTTGTTGATATATAAGGATAATATGAAGGCTACATCAAAAGAGGTATATTAGAAGCAAATTGAATTTAGAAAGAGGCAATTAGAGTCATCAGAGACACCGGAAAAGAAAAATGAAAAAAAAAACACAAAAATAAGTTGCTTATCATAATAAAGAAGATCAAAAAGTGAAAACATCAAGTTAGCTCCATCTTTCGAAAATTTCCAGAACAAGGCTTTGATGTCAATTCTGAATAGTTGTGTTTTAAACATGATTATGGAATTCTAAATCTCTATCAAGGTTTATTCTTGAATTGTTTTGTTTGGGTTTATTCTTGAATTGTTTTCTTTAACTTTTACCTTATTAAATTCAATATATTAATGATTTGTGGTATTTTTCGTCCTTGTACTTAAAAAGAAATTGAGAGATGATTAAGGTACTTAAAAGTTATGCAACCAGAGTTGATACCTTAATAAACTTACAAATATTAGGTTAATAAACAATTGAAGAGTGATCTTAACTATGAGTTAATTATCCATAGGATTGCTTCAAATCTAATTGAGTAGTTATGAGTAGTTTCGGGAATTGAGAGATTGCAACTCAAATTTTATTTATTTCAATTGGGATTACTTGATTAAATCTCAAGAGAGGGTAATCAAAACCTTAGGATATTTAGGATCAAACACAATTGGATTAACAAGGAAAAAGGAAAACAAAATAAGGATAAATAATCCCTAAGTTTCCATTGTTGATTAACTTCACTCTTATTGATATCTTTATTGGTTCAGTTATTAAGTTTTATTAGTTTATTTTAATTTTTAGCTATTCAATCTTTTATTACATTAAACAAAGCGTATTCAAATTGATAGGTGACTAAGCCGATCCTCATGGGAATGATATCTTGTGTACTACAATATATAATCTGTATACTTGCGGTACTGCATACATTAAGAAAAACAACATTGTCTCCATAAGTCAGCTAATATCCTCTAAAAATTAGAGTTTATACACTTAAATACATTATGTTTTGTGTAAGACATTATCTAAGAAACGATCATAGCCTAGATTGTAGACCTCATTATTTTGTTTAAATTAGTATACAACCTCTAGAACAAAAACAGTGGATCATCGTTTTTTTTTTCAAATTTGCACATAATCATACCTCAAATTGTGTTACTTGTTGTAGATGATCTATCTAGGGCATGGGTCAAATCCTGTTCTTCTAGGAATTGTGATTTTCGTTATATTTTTACTTAAAATGGCCTCTAATTCTTGAATAATATCTTCTCAAAGACCAATTTGCATAATTACCTAAAATGATTTCAAAAATAAGTAAAATGAGGTTATTTAACATCAAAATTAAACAAAATACTTTTAAAAAATATGTTAATTTTTTGTACATTACAAAGTAGTAAAATTGATGGGAGTAATGGGATTGTAATAGGAGCTTCAATGGAAGTAATCATATGGCAATTCAAGATACAATGTGTGAACCTAGAATTAGGTTATTAGCAGATGTTGAGTCTATAGATTCTGTTAATGCAAGAAAAAAAAGTGCACGGAAGATAACACAAAATATAAGATAAATGAATTGTTAGGAAATTAGATAAATGTTAAACCTCAAATAAAAGCCACGTAGTATGTTCAAATATCTATACTCATGTTTTATTAGTTATATCAAGAATAGCGATTTGAATTGAATGATCCAATTTTATTAAACTTTAGAAATAAATAAAAATAAAAAAAGATACCGAATTGATAGAATTTCTAAAAGACTTGCCACTTGTGTATTAGTTATCCAAAATATTAATTTTTCTTTTTTTAATTAACGACGTGAACTTTAGGAACTTGGAAGAGTTATTCGCCTTTGCAAGACCCAATGCGCGTAACCATAACAGATCTTCAATTGGTAGTTCCTAATTTTTGTTCTCGAGCATGTTGCACTTGTTACAACCATTTCTTTATACAAAAGACTGTTTTTGCAACGTGTAGACAATTGTATCGGTCAATTGCGTGACGGTAAGATTGTCTTATACATACTGGAAAAATAGACAAATAAGTGAAGAGATAATCTTCATCTTTGTTTTTTTAATAATACTATTAGTTCATGTGTCAAGTTTATAAATAACGACTTGCATCTTGAACCTCAAATTCTTGCCGAATATAGAAAATACAAGAATCGGCGTATACGAAATCATCGAGCTGCGTCGAACTACCACAATTTGGAGCTTGTCCCATTTCGCACAAACGTCAACTACTTCAAGGTAAAAGCTTCACACGATTCTTCTGCAGCACCGATCAACAGACCAACCAGCCTTCCCGCAACGGTCATTTGATTTCTTCTCCATAAATAACATCCTTCAGGCGCACGATTTGAGAAGCCAACCCACATTGTTGAGACTAAATCCTTTTTAAGGCACTTAACAGCAATATAAATAAATGCTTACACTGAAAATAAAAATACATTTATTTTATTTCGCAATTGCTTAGAGAAAGGGTTTGGTTCTGACTATTTTCCATAAACTTGGCAGGTTACAGAAAACCTAGTCATGGAAAACTTCTGGTTATATAGGATAGAGTTGGTTATCTATCTCAGAAATCTACAGTCAGGTGCACGACTTTTGACTTAAATCTGCCAACGACGATCAAACT
Organism: Erythroxylum gracilipes; assembly: GCA_026413385.1. NCBI lineage: Eukaryota > Viridiplantae > Streptophyta > Magnoliopsida > Malpighiales > Erythroxylaceae > Erythroxylum > Erythroxylum gracilipes. The sequence continues at coordinate 14,787,795 of JANZLC010000200.1, forward strand.
TAGGTAGAAAGGCTAAGCAAATCAGAATGGACAAGTTGGCATCACAAATTTTATCAAAGAAAGTAACTAGGCTAAAGCACAATAACCTCAGTATGACCTTATATATGGCACAAAATGTATGGTCCAATGCCTTTCTAGAAATGGAAGCAAATTTACCATGCCTTTCTAGAAATGGAAGCAAATTCTAATTGACGCACTACCTAATGCGCTTAAAAAAAAGGGCAGAACGTGATTTCAAAGAGCTGCACTCACCTGAAAATATCAACCTACCTTAGCAGCAAGCAATTGGGACTTTTATCCACTTGCCTCTATAAAAACATTCACACAGCTAATTAATCCAATGCTACAACACAAAAGCATCCAGGTAGTAGCAATTATCATTAAAAGGAGAGAGGAGTATAGCTCCGAGTAAGTGAACAACCTACCTCTTAGTTTCCAGTTAAAGAACAACCTCAGGAAATGCAACATAACCAAAAGCCCTAGACTAGAATTCTTAGTACATTAAAAGCTCAGCACTGAAGTAATCAGTATGGACGTGAACGGTTTCCACCGTACTGATGTCTGTCTGGGCCAGAACCACCACCATCTCTGTAATTATCCCTCCGGCGATCTCCTCCACCATAGCCTCCTCTCCCACCACCAGAACTGCTTCACAATAAACCATGAATAACACAAGGCAATGTCTAAAATATAGCATTAGGATACACTTCCACAAAATCAAACATCTCCCCAAATAGCATCAATTTGGTTGTTGCCTATAGAATAATAAGCCTTAAGCTACATTCAACCTCACTCCATGGATGTTTAGTTTATATATCTATATTTTTCTTTTATTAGGGAGGGAGGACTACTAGACGCTACTTCATTACATACAACAATTTGCAGAAATGAATCCTTTCAATGTTAGAAGTTCCCAAAAAGAAAATTCAAATGCTGACCAACATGAAACAGCACTTAACTTAGGCAAGTAGCGGATTCACACCTAAAAGATAAACAACTGGTTTGCATCATAACCAACCAGAACAACAGTTGAATTTTCTCAGCTATTATCCAGAAATAAACTAAATACACCAAAATTTAAACTTTCAGAAGCAAATAAAGCAAAGAAAACTAAATTAATAAATTCCAAGGATCTTAGTAAAGTTGATAGCATAAAATATTAAAGAAAAAACTATTTTTAAGTTTAAGATGAAACATAACATTGATTCGTACTGAAACAGGTAAAGGCATAATAAGAGTCATAGAAGTGGAAAATTACCCATATGCAGGGGTTCTTAGTGCTGTCTTTTCTGCCATGGCAACACTGATTTTATATCCTCTCATATCATAATCTGAACAGCACAAGCATTTAGAATCAGGAGGAGAGAATGAAGAACCCCATTCACAGAGGTTACTATCAAGTATCAAGTGCAAAATTTTGAAACAAAACCATTTAAAAAGAATTCAAAATTAATAGTTAAAATTGAATGCCAAGTAACAGTAGGTATGATTCATACTGTTATAAAAACCACCAGCAGAATGTGCAGCAGAGGGGTCCTCGTAGGACAAAACTGCATCCCCTTTGTTGTTCCCCTTCTCATCTGTGTATATCTTTATATTCCATGGCCATTGATCTTTGTAACCACGCTTCTGCTTAATCCTTCCTACCTACATATCGATAGAAGGATTTATGTTAATGGGAAGAAAGCAAAAGGAATTTATACACAGAAAAATCCAAAAGATTTGCTGATCATATTACATAATTGGAACTTTAGCAGGGGGAGAAAGTTACAATCAGATAAACAATAAAACAAAATGATCCTATATGAGAAGAGCTTTTATATTAAAACAAAGTAGAGAAAATATAAAAATTCCCTCCAATCAATCTAGAACTTAATCATTAAGTGATAGTAGAAATAGTTTAATCTCAAATAGAAAGAACTGGAATTACTTGTCCAATGCCGCCAAAAAGTTCTCTCAATTCATCAATAGTCACATCCGGTGGCAAGTTGGATATATATATTCTTGAGTTGTCACAGCTATCATCGCAGCTTCCATCACACTGTTTAATTTTGTCTGATCCATCAGCACCAGCACTCCCATAGCCAACACCTCCCTGAGTCCGTGGACCTCCAGCACCATACCTACCTTCATATCCACTGGGCGGACAACCTCTTCCACCACCCCTAGGATCACTTGGGGCATCACCACCATAACCACTTGTAGGACCACCATAAGATGGAGGACCTGATGCAGGTCCTCCATTATAACTTGTAGGTGGAGGAGCTGCATCAACTCCATAATTCCCACCATATGAGTTAGGAGGCCCCTGATAATTGCTTCCAGAACCACCATAAGATGGGATTGCAGGTGGAGGCACTTGATTATAGTCACCATCATCTCTTCCTTGGTTACTACCATAAGAAGCACCTCTACTCCCACCTCCACTTTTGTTATCATAACCACTGCCCCTACCTCCATCACCATAATTGACACCTCTATTACCATCGTAATTTCCACCTCTAGACACTCTATTACCACCATATCCTCCGCCACTCCCTCCTTTGTTATAATAACCACCAGCACTATTGCCGCCAGGGTGGTTGTTTCCACCAGCAGGTGAGGGTGCGCCACATTTGTTGCACTCAACTCTTCTGGCGAAGTTCAAATTCCCACAGCTACAAACACACACACCATTTCCAATTACAAAGATTCAGATGAATATAGGAACATAGGTGGAGAATACATTTCACTTTAACCAGAGGTCTAAAAATTTTGAAGAAACAGAAAAACCTTAATACAGTACAAACGTGCCAACCAGAGGGAAAGGATAAAAGAGTTTGCTTACCTAGGGTTTGGACAAAGCCAGTCACCGTCTCGACCACCTCCACCGCGATCGCCTCCTCGGCCCCCTCCTCCTCTTCCGCCGCTGCGATCTCCTCCTTGATATCCACCAGGTCCTCCTGCAGATCGGATCCAACAACAAAAGAACACATAAAACTTGTGTAAACTAAGTTCATAATCCTAAAAGAGCACAACAACAAAGTATCAATACCTCGAGTTTGTGAATTACCACCATAGCCTCCGCCGCCGCCGCCCCGACCACCTCTACCGCCACCACCGCGACCGCCGTAACCCCCACGACCACCTCCTCCTCCACCACCATATCCCGCATCGCCTCCATAACCACCATATCCTCCGCTGCCACTGCCTCCTCCCCCGTATCCTCCAGTACCGCCATATCCAGAGCCACCATATGGTGGAGGAGCAGATTCGCCGTCTTGACCGTACATCGCAGAGTCGATCTAGTTTTCAGACGTAACTCTCTCTCTCTCTCTCTCTCTCTCTCGATAAAGAAGGGGGTTAGGGTATCGAAATTATCTACTTTACTCCAACCTCACTTATTTATATTTCTTCATATCCCCCAATATATTCTCATTTTAACTGCAGCAACACCAGCAAGTAATTTTATGCTACCCCGTTCCATGACTTATATACCATCCGACCGTCAATACATCACGTCCACGTGTGCAGATGTATTTACTAAAAGGTTATTAGGTTTTAATATTTTGGAATATAACTTAATGATCGAGAATTTAAAATATACCTTTACTTTCAATCATTTGGAAAGCAAAGGCCTTGGATGAATTGGAGGTGACAACGATTTCAATTTTCACTGCACCCTTCAGTTCACTACTACGCTTAATTGAGAAATCGGAATTTCATCTTCTCACTCCTTGTACATAACAGAGGAAGGAAGATGCAATCAATACTCATGCATTATTCTACGCCTCAAGCAAAGTAGAAAAGATGCAACCAATACTCATGCATTACTCTACCATTCAAGTGAAGTAGAAAAGATGCAATCTACTACACTAGGCCTCAAGCAAGTAGAAAAGATGCACTCGATCTGTTAACACTTTCATAGCAAGAACAGCGCCATCACTGACACGATGATCATACATTGGGAAAGATTGGCCCCAGAAATAGATTCTCTATGAGACGTCTGAATCTGAACAACGAACCTACAGTTACCCACTGATGGATCTACAGTCGTGATCAAACCCAGGCCTCCGAAGTTGCAGCTAAATGCTGTTTGATCATGCTGCTGGTAGTAGCTGTTATAAGCATATGATATGTTTCCAGGCCAGTTGAGACCAAAACAGGACCCCCCAGGTGAGAGTGCAGTGCAATCAGCGTCCGAACATGCGTCCATGGCAGTCACAGTTGCATTAGACAAATCCATATTGTTGTTTACAACACACCACTTCTGAGGGAGATACTCCACATTCTGAGCATTCACCAGCTTCTTCAAACCCTGGCCAAAATCAGCATGGTATTTGGCCTGCCCATCAAAAGTAAAGACTCCCCAATGTCTCTCAAAATTTCCAGTAGTTATGCTTATTTGATCCTCATCTAAAAGGCTGAAAATGTATATCTCAGATGGTGGATTATGAGGTCTGAGTGGCGTTCCTGATCTGCTTCGAATGTGATCAATCAGGCCTTTCATGAAAGTCTCTGCAACTATAGAGGTGGCATTGGCTGATCCATCAGTAGGCCAACCAATCCTGGCAACGATAATATCCATCTCAGAAAATCCAACAGTTGATAATGCAGTAACTACGGTATCATAACTCAAGTCAAAGCTGTTTCTGTATGTTCGATAGCTATCATTATGAGGGCTTATAGTTTCTTTAAAGAGGGCAAAGTCAAGGGATATGTTTTTGTCTTGATGAAAACTCATAAAAGGAGATATTGTCACGAAGAAAGGTGAGTGATGCTTGCTTAGGAAAGTGAGGAGTTTAATCATGGTTTTATTAAGGTCAGGCCTAAAGTGTCCTTTAGATGGCAGATTAGATTTTGACTGAAATGTGTCTTCACTGCATGGAACAACAACCTTCACGTCGCTTGCCAAGTTCACTCTAGATAAAGCAGTTTGGATGTTCATGGCAGCCCCAACAACAAACGGATGGAACTGCTCCCCAAAGCTCTGGTGAAATGGTTCATCTCCAATTGCAACATACCTGTGAATAGTTGATGTAGAAATTAACCAACTGAAGCAACAACACAGTGTAGAAATTCATCAGAAAAAGCCTGCGGGTAGGAAGCCTGAACATCTAATTCACAGAATGATCTTTAACTTACATCACCATAGAGCCCATAAAATAGAGCAAGGGATATTTTGTGCTGTCAAAAAGCATACATCATCAAAGCAAACTTACCTATTTGTGTCTATTCACAAGCTTAAATACATTAACTTCTCTCCCAAAGCAAACCAAGTTAACTACAACTAGTGCATGAGATGATTGCATAGGGGAAGGGGAAAGTAAAGGTGGCATTTGTTACAGATACAAGTCTACTCAACAGTGACGTACACAAGCAACCACAGGAACATTTCAAATGAAAGTCCAACATTATTCTATAGACCTGGTTATTACATACATCAATTCCATATGAGGAGGCAAGCTCATGTTTTAACACAAGGTTTAAGAAACCCCTGTACCATTAGACCAGACATTTTATAACCCCATATGCCATAAGAGCATATCATTTAGACACAAATTCCCCGTGTTGTGGTTTCGTTAGCTTTCATCTGTCTAGAGCAACTTTGGAATACTTATTATGCACGTATCAAAAGACCAGCTAGTTTTGTAGATTTCAAAATTAGCTCTTGGGAGGTTGTCCCGCTTTTGGCTTCCTATGCTACCCCAGGACTTTTCAAGGGTACACTTCCCTGTGATGTTGTAACTCAAAGTGCTGATGGCTTCCCACTCATTCCAGAATCGTGGCCTAATGTGTTGTTTGGTTAGTGCCAGCAGTGCACCCACTAGAAAATATACCCTTGAATACCCCAAGGTTTTAGCATGATTTGCTCCAAGAGTGATGCTTCGCTTCAATTTTCACAACCATTTCACAGCATAAGGCATTAAACCCCCTTTACTACTTCATAATTAGATCATAGACAAGTTTCACTTAGGTATGCAATTCAACATTAGATAACAGGAAAAGAAACCAAGAACAGATAAAATTGTGAGGATATGGTGATATGCAACAGGCAGCTAATACAATATAATCAGCTTACAAGTTACACAAATGTGGTTCTAATATCGTTTATTTGTCTGCCTCAAATTGTAGTCAAAAGAAATTGAGACCTAGTATATCACTGGCCAACAGCCATATACAGCTAGAATGAATTGTAGCTGCCAAGCTGTATCCTTCGAGATTGCATGCATTTTCTAGGTGCTCGATTGATATACTTACTACAAAATGGGGAAGTCGAAAGAGTGAAGTGGGAATTAGAGCATCATTGCTACCAGCTGTGTGCCTCTGTCCAGCAACAAGAAAATATTTCTTGTTGAAATATCCTCCATTGCTACAACAACACGAAACCTCAAAATCGTAGCTCCACCCAACTCATAAAACAAAAAACAAAAAACAAAATACTTAAACCCAGCCAGCATTTTTATCCCAAAACCTAAACAGAAGTAGTGATAGTGTCAAGAACTACGCGGAAGTGAGAAACTATCAAGACCAAACTAATAGATTTCGTGTGCTTAATCATGACATCGTTTCGTGTCCAGTACTAAATTAGAATACGCTGCCAATGACTTAGGTACTCACAAGGAGTGCAAAAACAAGAATGAAGAGGGAAGCTAATGAAAAGCATACTCAATGCGAACTCCACTCCTATCACTAGAGAAGTAGCGAGTGACATTATCGTGGACCCAGCTCTCAGCAGCCTTGCGCGAAGAGTTGAATCTTCTGAGCAGGGAATTAGGGATGCCCACAGTGACACCAATGCTGGATCCAGAAAGAGCCTGAAGCACAAGTGGATCAGAATCGAAGAGCCTGACTCTGGTGATGTTGTTGGACTTCAAGAGCTGTACAACCTTTGGTGGTGGTAGCGGGTGCGAAGCCGCCGTGCCCCAGTTCACTCCGATGGCTTCGGAACTGAAGCCAAGGGTGGAGATGGTAGCGGCCACCAAGAGGAAGAGGAGACAGAGATTTGGAGGCATTTTGGATAGAGGGAATGTTGTTGGTCGTAAAAGATTCGAACTGGTAATTTTTTAAGTGGGTGGGTGGGTTGGTATTCTCCTATTCTTCATTTTTTATAATTTAATTAAGTGAAAAAAAGTCGAGGATAACAGGACATGTTGTTCATCATTTTTGTCCTAAATTTTGTTTATTGATTTCGTCCTAATATTTGTTTACATGGGATTTTGCAAATTTGTTTATTGATTTCGTCCTAATATTTGTTTACATGGGATGTTGCATTCCAAGTATGTCATAATACAATGTCTAATCAGAGTAATGCACTCAACATAAAACCTAGTAGCATATAGAATTATAGCGTATAATGTGTAACTTACAAGAAACATGTAAAAACATAAAACAAAAAGAAGAAGAAAAAGGACTAGCAAGCAAATGAGACCAAAATCCTTGGACAGACAGACAAGTATCCTCGTACACCAGTTGCTGCATGTCTCTTTCTTGCCCTGCCTCTTCGATATGATAGACAACTCGATGCCTTCGCCCTTTCCAACGGTAAAAACATTACCAAGACGGGTGGCAAATTCATGTCCCATTGCATCCTGGATATGGATAGTCTTCCTGCCTAATGTCTAAAACAAGGGCTCCGAGCCACCTATGATGCATATCATGAAATCAATATCATATATGTTATGTTCCATCTTGTTAATAACACTCAACCCCGTAAATATCACTGCACCACTAGACAAAGAATTATGAAACAAGGTATAGAACCAAGGAAAATATCAGCAATGCAACCTCACCAAGAGTAACGAGTAGCAAATGTTATATCTGCTATCTACCCTAAGGACATTCAAGAAGTAAATACAAGACAAACCTTTGCCTCGTCATCTAAGATTGAGGGGAGACAGAACAGAACCTTGGTGTCATAAAGAACATGGAAGTTCTCATTAGTCTTCGGAATTGATACATCTACAAATGAAAAGTCCACAAACTTCAGGAAGTTCAGATGTAAAGGAATAATATACATTTGGTGTTCCCAAAACAAACTTCTGTCAAGAGGTCATTACACAGTCAAGACCACTTCATGACATTCTTCATCAAACTATGAAGGAAACCAATTTTAATGGGCGGAAGACATACTGACGAAGCCTGCAGGCTGAAGGATATGTCTCGTCGGTTCTAACTTTTGCATAAGCCAACACATGCCTTTGCATCAAAATGGCAATGACCTCCCGGTAGGTGAGTGCGTACTTCCATCTGTTCATAAGAACAAGAATCAAAGGGAAGCACTTCCTGGATTTGTGCGGCCCAGATGATGGCTCGAAGCCAAGATAGAGAAAATGAAAAAACTTCAGTAAACATTTCTAGAGAACTTTCCATTAATGAGAGTGAAAAGCTCTTTCTATTCACAAATGCACCGCCAAGTTTGTCAAGCATCCAATGCTTTAGGGCAATGAGCCTTTTCAAAATGTTTCTTTAACCCTATAGCCTGTCAAGCACAAAGCAACCACATCAGATATAAAACTAGTCTCAAGCAAACCATCCTCTCCAAAGCATCTAATGCAACTTGAAACTGAAAATTGAATTGGGTAGGTCATTTTCTTTTGACATGATAGGTTTTGTTTCTACTTGATAATCTCGGGAACTTGACTTCCTCATCAACACACTCGTTCTCTTCATCCCCCTTCACTTTAGTTTTCAAACCACCAAAACTCACAAGCAACAACACAACATCCAATAAAAGTGTCGCTAATAATACATGGGCTCTGGCATGGCTGTTCCTAACATTTGGTAAGCTCCATACAAAGTATAAAAAAAGACCCCAATAAATCGTAAATATAAAATTTTAATATAAACATAAACATAGAACTTTTTATAATAAATATTTTGCTTCAAGAATATAATAATTTATTCGATATAAAACTTAATTAATAAGAAATCCATAATTTATAATTAATCTTAAATTAAGTAAATTTTTTTAAAACTTCGATTTTTTCTTTTCAAATAATTTCCCAATATAGAATTATAAATAAGAGTAAAGCTCCCTAATTTATGTCGTCAAAGTTAAAATAAAGCTCCTTAATAATAATTATGATTAAGCAATTGAATAATTAAAACCTACAAAGGAAGCAAAAAAAAAAAACAATGACGTCAAATGGAAATCAGAGAAACTATTCTGATGATCAAGTTGTCGAAGTCCCCAAAATAATTCTGATTCTCCAAACTTTTTGAAATAGTAATAGAACCAGGTCGAATCCCTAAAGAACTAAACACTAGTTTCTTAATTTCAAGTAATAAAATAAATTTCCCGAGGGTTGGATTAATTAATTAATTAACTAACTAAAATTAACAAGGAATCAAAATAAATTAACTGAATATAAAAGGGATAATTTCAAGAATACGCAACTCCAATTCAAGAGAAATATCTCATCTAATTGTAACATTGATCATTGGTTTAAAAAGAATATTTTTCATAATTCAAGCAATTAGTCTGAAACATATCAGGATAGTCGTAATAAGTCTCAAATTTTTCAAAATTAATTGATTCAAATATAGCATCTAAACCAAAACTTACCATCCATTAACTGAGTGTGATAGCATTTCATATTAAATAAATGATAGCAATAAATTTAGTGAAAACCCTAAATTAAATATAAGAGATAGGTACAACTATTCAATTTATTTTTCTTGTTTATCATAAGTTAAATATGCAATCTCTAACTTAGTTGCTACTTATATCAATCCTTCATGACAATTACGAATCATTGAATTCATGGATAACGATAGAATAATCAACATTAAATTAAATTGTCAGATTAGTCAATATTAATCATTTATCAAATATAAGAACTCAAAACAATAAATACTTGAATTAAAACATGAATAAAATTAAGAACAAAAATTCACAAAGTTACAACTAGAGTCTCGAATCTCCTTGAATCAGAATAATTGAGTTTAGCCACACATGACTTTTTTTTCAATAACAAAAATAGAAGAAAGACAAAGTATTGAGAGAAAAGTAAGAAGAGAATGATTCATTCTGTAGCATCCCTTTTACGGGGTTTTCCTGATCTAATCCTAATCTAATTCTACCTTGCAAAGATGTTTATCTAAAACAAATTTAAATTCGTACATGATAGAGATAAAAAGAAGTTTCCCAGTTAAACTCCAACTCTTCAAATGATCAATCTTATCTGCTGCAGCAATCTCTTTACTTCATCCAAAATTCCTGATTATCATCAACAATGTCTTAATTTGATGCAATCTCTATTTTTCATCTTCTAAAATAAAACAAACATTAATTTTAATATTTAAAAATCAAGATAAATCCAAAACAAACGAGATAATGTCAATTAATATATCACAATAACACCTGATCAAATTTCCCCACACCAGACCTTTGCGTGCCCTCAAGCATACATCAATTTAATACATTAATTACCTTCATAACTACATCTCATCTCCTTTCATATTACCCAGAAAAATCCAAAAGTTAATTCACATTGAAGGTTTAAGGTAAAATAATAATCAAGAGAATAAGCACTCATAGGACACATTGTTAAAACATAGCATCTCATTAATTCCATCAAAATCAAATGAAACAAGACTTGGCACTCTTTCAAGGATTTCATTCTATACACTCAAAATGTTTAGGGTTTATTAAGATCTCAAATCAAAACATAGTGAGTTATTTCCAGAACCTTACTCATGAATCATATCTCCACCACTTAATAAAAATGAACTTAATGCATAAATCAAAGGGAATTTATAAGGGTTGTAAATTGGCTTAGTTAAGGTATGACAAAAAGAAACTTTTTGGGTTAAATAAATTAAAGGAAATCGTATAAACTTATCCACACAAATTTCAACTTAAATCAATCCAAAATTCTTCTGATTTAAATAACATCCCTTTCAATCATTTTTTTTCTTCTTTTCTTCTTTTGTCTTCTTTTTCTCAAACAAAATATCCAAAGGAGTTTTTTTTCTCCCCCAATCTATAAAAATATGAAAAAATAATACAACTTGAACCAATTAATTTACAGTTTATGCACATAATCAAAATCCTATGCAAATAAGTTCGATACAATTCCTTCAATTTAGGGTTCAAAATTATTAAGAATATGAACAAAAAAAAGGTAAATTTGGTTTGTAACAAGGTTATTATGCTTAAGGCTCAAATTGTTTTCTAGGGATTAAAAAGTAAGGTAGGCATGTTTAAGTCAAAAATGGTTATCCTAAATGCCCTCATCATCTTTATACACAAATTTATAAAAAAATGTTGTCTCAACATGTATTCAAAAGCAAGTTCAAACATAAACAAGCTAATGTTTGATAACACACAACAAAAGGACATGTATGAGCACAAATGTGATGAGTGCTCTTAGGCTAAAAGCTCAAATTGGAGCTTAATCTTTTTGAGTTTGATCATTTTGGGACTAAAACTTATAACTTGCTCATAGAAGGTCTAAAATTTCACGAGTCTGCTCAATTTAAGACTTTTTTGGATGGAAATTAGGACGTGTTTATACGCGTCGTTACATGCAACAATGTGGCACTATTATCTTCCTTTTAAATGCCACATATAAAAGAGTAAAAGGTTTTAAGTTTTAACCCTAAAATTTTGTAAATTTCATATATTCTGTAAATTTAGTAAAGAAAGGAAAAGAAACCTAAAAGTTACAGAAAACCCTAAAATCTCTTTGGCACTCCCCTCTCTGACGCATCTTCACTATTTTCCATTCCGCTCCAGTCTTCGTGCAAGGGTCTTGCCTGGTTCACACATCAAAACCGTCACCAGATCTGCGCTTTATCCTTCGTTGAAGGGGTTGTGTTGCTTGATTGACGCATCTTTATCGTCCCCCGATTCACACTCTAGTCTTCATTGAAGGGGTTGGCTTGCCTAGTTCACACATCATCTCTTGAAACTAAGGTAAGTCCTAGAATTAAGTATTAGCCATTAGACTTAAGAGCGGTTAAACATTTGATTCTAAGAGGTCTGAGGTTAGAGAAGTCTGAGGTTAGAGCAGTAAAAAAAAGAAAGTGCAAAGGTTAGAGCAGTCTAAGGAACCTAGTATGAATAAGATTGGCAGAAGTAAACTGGTATTAGTTTCATCTTCTGCCAAAAATGGTCAGTTGCAAAATAGGTAGCTACTGTTGGACCCCGTTTTTGGAGCCCAACATCCGAAATCATAAACCGTGAGCTTATTACCCTGTAGGATTATTTTAGTGAACCCTCATTAGTCATCACTCCACAAGAGTGGCGTGCCCACACCCGTCAATCACCAAAATCACAATCTTATTGATTTAAACATGTTTTTATTCTCAATCTTATTGAACCTATTTCGGGACAATTGACATAACTTTCACTAGAGGTATCAGATTTACATTGTCTTAGGACGGTTTCAAAGAGGACTTCGAGATCTACAACTTTCGTGCAGACCTTGAAGAGAGATTTTGCCATCTAGAGGGTCAAAATCTAGAATTTCCAATAGTGTAGAAGGATAAGACGAAGTGAATCAGTCAAAGCTGAATCAGATGGAGGGATTCAATCAAAGCAAAATCAGAAGGAGGGATTCAGTCAAAGTTAAATCAGATGGATGGATTCAATCAAAGCTAAATCAGACGGATGGATTCAGTCAAAGCTGAATCAAACGGATGAATTCAGTCCAAGCTGAATCAGTCGGATGGATTCGGTCAAAGCTGAATCAGACGATGGATTCAGTCAAAGCTGAATCAGACGATGGATTCAGTTAAAAGTGACCTTTGACTCAGATAGAGGGATTTAGTCAAAGCTGAATCAGACGGATGGATTCATTCATAGCTGAATCAAACGATGGATTCAGTCAAAGCTTAATCAGACGATGCATTTAGTCAAAGTTGAGCTTTGACTCAGATGGAGGGATTTCTACAGGGTCTTCCTCACATCACCTAAAGTTCTAATCACTATCTACACTCTCCAAAGCATCTTCAATGGTTCCTACATCCATTCTAACATCACTTTCACTCATACTCTTCCCAAATTAGCTTCTTCTAATGCGATATCACTCCTTAAACATTTAGTTACCAATTTGGTTGTATTAAACTCCTAAATCTCAACTCAAATGACTCATCCTTACTATAGTTGTTCTGTATATACATCCTATGAAAAGCTCAAAAATGCAATGAATAGACTTGGATAGTCATAGACAAAATGCCAACATATTTCATTAATATCAAAATATAAAAATTATACAAAACTTTAATGGGCATTTCAAGCCACAATACATCATAATCCAAAAATACAAAGTTAACATAAACTAGAATTGCTCAAAATACGAATAAAGCCTTGTTTTACAAAACTATCTTAAAACACTAAAACATTTCAAAAGTGGAGTGATGCCCTAACCCTTGGTTACTCGATCTCATGCTCTTTACTTGAAGATGGGACGGAAATGGAGGGGTGAGCTTAAAGCTCATGGGTAACAGTTTTATAATCGGTAATAAGCAAAACCATTGTAAAACTCACATTGAATCATGAAACATATATTTCCCAATTCTAAATTTATCAAACAATTTATAAGCAACTTAAATCATGCATTATCAAACTTGCCAACACATTTAAACACATATGTACATCAGAATGGTTTGAGTGGATCCAAAACAGAATGTACTACACATTTGCCATAAGGGTCCTGTGTAGCCATGAACAGAACGTACTAACGCAATCCCACATAATGATTTCTTTTTGCGTAGCCGTGAACTTAGGGGAGTCCATAAAGGAGCTCCATACCACTAACGGCAGGCAGGAGAAGCCTTTTTGTCAAAGTGTACTTGACTTAACTTAGGGGACTACCATAAACCCACATAATCATGCATTTCATAACTTGTAAACATATTGTCCAAAATGGCACTTTTTCGAAACTTGATTTCTTAAACTTGATATCCTTTCAAAAATTATTTTCATTTTTCATTTCATAATTCAAAGCACAATTCATATACAAAACATGTAGCACATTCTCAAAGCATTCAAGAGCAATATATGCACATTTAAAAAGTAGTTGAAATCATTTATTTCCATTTCTTGAAAGAGACATTAATGGCTTATTACTTAATTATAAAAATGTAACCCACCTTAATTTTCTTGCTTGAAAACTTGCTCAAATGTGCCTCTCCTCTTGCTCCTCTTGTCTTTCTTGGTTCCCTTTTCATAGGCAAAAATGCCAACTTCAATAGGGTTGAAAAATTTAAAAACCCACAAAGCATATTCAATAAAATTGTTTCTAGAAAACTTAAACCCATGCATTTCCGAAGCTTCATGAACCAAAACCCTTCCATAAATCCAAAGGATTAAAATCAAACTTACCTTTAATCTTCACCAAATGAAGAGATTATTGGCTCAAGTGGAAGCTCTTATTTTCCTCTACCTTTTTCCCTTCTTGCACAATCTTAAAATCTCTCTAGAAAGCTTAGAAAAGATGAAACCCTAATTTTTCCCCCTTTTTTCTCTACTTCACCGAAACCTCTCTTGCTTACTCTTTGTTTTCGTATTTCACTTCTTCTTTCTCTCCTATTTTTGTTTTTCTTTTCTTTAGGAAGAAGGCAACACTTCTTCCTTCCTATGTTACCCTTAATGAATGAGGAAAGTCTACCTTGCCCTTCCTTTAATGCCTTATTGTTTTTAACCTAAAGTAAACTACCCAAAATATTCTTACCACTTTTAATTCAACTAACCCATGCAATAAGTTCTACTAACATAGACATAAAAAAAATTACTCCCAACAATTCACCTATCGAAACCTCATAATCATTTAAATTATGCTTAACTAAAGAAAAAAATTCAGGGTCCAACATTTCTTCCCCTCTTAAAAGAATTTCGTCCCTGAAATCCTTATCTGAGTTATTGAAGAAGTATGGATACTTCTCCTTCATGGCTTCCAAGAGCTCCCACGTGACTTCTTCTACAGAATGCTTTCTCCACAAGGCTTTTACCAGTTGAACTATCTTGTTCCTGAGGACCTTCTGCTTAGTGTCCAAAATCTCCACTAGAGTCTCCTCACAAGTCAAATCATCCCTCAACTGAACCTCAGTGGTCTGAATGATGTAAGAGAGATCTGACCTATATCTCCTCAATATGGAAACATGAAAGACATCGTGAATCTGTGATAATTCCGGTGGCAGCGCTAACCTATAGGCTAACGGTCCAATCCTCTCAAGAATTTCATAAGGACCCATATATCTTGGGTTCAACTTGCCCTTCTTGCCCAATCTCATGACTCCTCTCCAAGGAGATGTCTTAAGGAAGACTTCCTCACCGACTTCATACTCCATTTCCTTTCGATGTGCATCAGTATAGCTTTTCATTCTATCCTGAGCCGCTTTAAGCTGATGCTTGACTAAATTGACCTTGTCAACTGTTGTCTGCAGTAACTCTGGCCCTATTAGTTTCCTTTCTCCTTCTTCATCCTAGCATATCAGAGTTCTACACCTCCTTCTATATAGTGCTTCATAAGGAGCCATCCAAATGCTCGAATGGTACGAATTATTGTAAGCAAATTTGACCAATAGCAAATGCTCGTCCCAAGCTCCTTTGAAATCCATCACACATGCGCTAAACATTCCCTCAAGAGTCTAAATGGTCCTTTCAGATTGACCATCTTTCTAGGGATGAAAAGCCGTGCTAAAATTCAACTTGGTTCCCAGAGCCTATTGTAAGCTTCCCCAGCATTTTGAAGTGAATCGAGAATCTTTATCAGAAACTATGGAATCTGGAATCCCATGGAATCTTACTATCTCATCAATATACTTCTTTGCTAGCACATGCAGAGAATCTGTCTATTTAATTGCCAGAAAATGGGCTGACTTCGGCAAACGATCAACAATAACTCATATGGCATCATGCTTCCTACTAGTCTTGGGAAAACCCATAAGATAATCCATAGTTACCCGTTGCCATTTCCATTCAGGAATGGACAATGGCCTTAACTTGCCTGAAGGTGCCTGGTGTTTAGCCTTGACTTACTGACACACTAGACACTTACTCATATATTCCACTACATCTCTCTTCATGCCTTTCCACCAGAAATGCTCTCTCAGATCTCTATATATCTTGGTGCTACCTAGGTGCATGGCATAAGGTGCATTGTGTGCCTCGTCCAATATCTCATCCCTCACCTTCTTGACATCTAGAATACAAAGTCTGTTCCCTACAACCATAAGTCCATCATCCCTCACTACCACTTCAGATTTCTTGCCATTCTAAATTTCTCCTCGGAGCTTACTCAATTCTACATCCTGTGCTTGTAACTCCTTAACTTTCTCCCTGAGTATTGGTCTCACTCTGAAATTTGCAATAATACAATCTGGTTCCTCCTGTTTCAAGCTTATCTTAAGCTTAGCCATCTTTTCCAATAATAGAAAATAAATGGTCTGAATGTGAGCTATAGAAGATTTCCTACTCAAGGCATCTGCCACTACATTCACCTTGCCTAGATGGTATTCAATCAATAGGTCATAATCTTTGAGCAACTCTAACCACCTGTCTCAAATTCAGCTCTTTCTAACTCAACAAATACTTCAGACTTTTGTGATTTGGAAAATTCCTCGTCTGAACCCTATACAGATAATTTCTCCAAATCTTCAAGGAAAAAATTACTGCTGCCAATTCCAGATCATAGGTTGGATAATTCAACTCATATGGTTTCAATTTCCGTGAGGCATAAGCTATCACTTTGTCTCCTTGCATCAACACACAACCTAAACCCTTTCTTGAAGCATCACTGTAAACTGTATAGCTCATCTCCTATAGGCAAAGTCAAAATTGGAGCACTTGTCAATATGTGCTTAAGCTCCTCAAAGCTCTTCTAGCATTCATCACTCCAAATAAACTTCTGATTCTTCCTCAATAACCTGGTCAGTGGAGCAGCTATCATGGAGAATCCTTCATAAACCTCTTATAAGAACCTGCCAGACCTAGAAAACTCCTCACTTCTGTCACTGTGTTGGGCGCATGCCATTTCACCACTGCTTTAACTTTCCTCAGATCAATATGTACCCCATCCTCAGAAACTACATGTCCAAGAAATACTACTTCATAAAGCCAAAATTCACATTTTCTGAATTTTACATAAAGTTCTCCCTCCCTCAATGTCTGTAATACTATCCTGAGATGTTTCTCATGTTTCTCTTCACTCTTGGAATAAACCAGAATGTCATCGATAAACACTATGACAAACTGATCCAGATACTCTTTGAAGACCCTATTCATAAGATCTATAAATGCAGTTGCAGCATTGGTCAATCCAAATGATATGACTAGGAACTTGTAATGCCTATAACGAGTCTTAAAGGCTGTCTTGCTTACATCAGACTCCTTGATCCTGAGCTGATGATAGCCTGACCTAAGATCAATCTTGGAAAAGACCCTTGCTCCCTGCAGCTGGTCAAACAGATCATCAATCCGGGGTAAAGGATACTTATTCTTAATAGTCACCTTGTTGAGTCTCTGGTAGTCAATGCGCATCCTTCATGTTCCATCCTTCTTCTTAACAAACAAAGCTAGCGCTCCCTATGGTGACGAACTTGGCCTTATGTACCCCTTCTCTAGTAGTTCCTCTAACTAATCCTTAAGCTCCTTAAGCTCAGTTGGAGCCATTCTATAGGGTGGCATAGAGATGGGTGCAGAACTGGGAACCAAGTCGATGGCAAACTCGATTTCTCTCATCGGTGGCAAACCAGGTAAGTCCTCTGGAAACACGTTTGGAAATTTTCTCACAACTGGAAAATCCTATAACCTCTCTTCATTCACCTCAGTGTCCATAACATATGCTAAGAAGGCTTCACACCCCTTTCCCATCATCTTGTCAGCTAATAAAGTCGAAATAATTCTAAATTATGGTGTTTTTCTGTCCCCTCTGAAAATCACCCTCTCACTATTGCCCAGGTCAAATTCCACCTCCTTTAGGCTACAATCTAACTTCTTATGATACTTCTCCATGGCATCCATTCCAAGTATAACATCTAAGCCTTTTAGGTCTAGAGGTAGTAAATCCACTACCAGTCTAGCACCATTAATGAAAAGCTCACAACTTCTATATACTTGACTTATTATCACATTCCTCCCTAGAGGAGTACTAACAATCAAAGAGCTATCCAACGACACCGAATTCACACCATGTAATGCCATGCTTGCAGAAACAAATGAATGCGTGGAGCTATAATCAATCAACACATATACTGCAAAATTGAATAACTAAGCCACACCCGTGACAACTTTAGGTATAGTGTAGCTTCCTCTCTTTTCATCGTGAACACCCTTGCCTGAGCCTAACCCCTAGGCCTTCCTAAAGGAATAGCCTTCCTTGCAGCTTTATAACTGCCCATCTCAGTGACTAGTCTGGTTCCCACTATTTCTGCTCTCCTTGAGGCCTGCAACTATGACCCCTCTTGCCTTGTTACTTAGGGACAGTCCCTAATCATGTGTCCCTTCTCTCCGCATCGGAAGCATGCTCCAAGTAACTTGAAGCACTCTCCCCTGTGAAGCTTCCCATAATGCTCACATTGGGGGTTCATGTTCCTGCTCCTCTCTACCCTGTTATTGCCCCGTGCAGTTGAGACTTGCACTGAAGCTACCCTTGGTTACTTATTCCTAGTAGAGGCACTACCCCCCACCTTACTCTTTGTGCAGAAGCTCTTCATATCCCTCTCAGGCATTGGAGCATTCACCCCTTTCTTGGAAAACTGCTCCCGGTTCTTCCTCCTCCTGCTTAATTCATTCTTTATATTCTCCAGTTTTTTAGCCTGGAGTGCAGCATCTACCAGCTGCTAGTAGTCACAAAAATTGTGGATCAAGACTTTCTCCTTGATGCCCAAATGGAGACTTCCCTCAAACTTATGGCAGTTGTCCTCCTCATTCGTCACAATGTTGGCTGTATATTGGGAAAGCTGAGTGAACTTTAGCTCATACTCACTCACACTCATGTCCCTCTGTGTGAGATTTAGAAATTCCCTAACCTTCTCTTGTACATAAACCCTGGAGGGGTACTTCTTCCTGAACACTTCCATAAAATCTCTCCATGATAACACTGGAGGCATAACTAACTGTAGGGCACTGATTCCCACCAATAAAGTGCATCCCCCTATAGTAAGCTAACTGCATAATCTAGCTTTTCTTCATCAGAGAACTTTATCTGAAGCAGGATTCTCTCGGTTCTCTTTAACCATGCTTCAGCCTCTTTCGGATTTGTAGTACCATTAAAATATATAGCTCTATACTTGCGAAGCTTATAATACTGCCCACTCCTCTCCATTGGAGCTTGTACGGGCACTTGAGACTTTTGACCCATGACATAAGTGAAAGCTTGAGCAAAGACTTGAAAGAACCACGGATCCATGATAGGTATAGGAGGAGGAGGCGGTGGCACCTCATGTTGCACACTAGGTGCCTCAGAATCAGGAGTAGAATGTGTCCCCACATCTTGTGGGACATAAGATTCATCCGTGCTCCCTTGGCGAGAGCGAGATCGAGTCGTAGCTCCCTGAGTTCTATTGCGAGGCAGCATAATCACTCCTTAAATATAAAACATGTAAAAACCTCTAGTTCATGTAACAATTTTTAAAACAACTTCAAATCATGTAAAACAACTTAAATCATATGAAACAATGTCAAATCAAGTGAAGCAATACAAAAAAAATGCACGCTGTTCATTTAAAACAATGCATGTGATTCATTCAAAACAATGCATATTCATTTCGTAGTCCAAAGCTACTCATTTCATACCTAGGATACTCTTAAACCTAGTCCCAAACCTGGACGTAAACCTAGTTGCTCTAATACCATAAGATGTTAGACCCCGTTTTTAGAGCCTAACATCTGGAATCATAAACCGTGAGCATATTACCCCGTAGGGTTATTTTAGTGAACCCTCATTAGTCATCACCTATAAGGATAGCGTGCCTACACCCGTCAATCACCAAAATCACAATCTTATTGATTCAAACATATTTTTATTCTTAATCTTATTGAACCTATTTTGAGAAAATTGACATAACTTTCACTAGAGGTATCAGATTTAGATTATTTTAGGATAGTTTCAAAGAGGACTTCGAGATCTACAACTTTCATGAAGACTTTGAAGAGAGATTTTGGCACCTAGAGGGTCAAAATCTAGAATTGTCAACAGTGTAGAAGTATTAGATGAAGTGTTGTAGTCTAAGTTGGATCAAACAATGGGATTCAGTCAAAGCTGAATCAGACGTAGGGATTCAGTTAAAGCTGAATCTGATGGAGGGATTCAGTCAAAGCTAATCAGATGGATGGATTCAGTCCAAGCTAAATCAGAAAATGGATTCAGTCCAAGATGAACTAGACGGATGGATTCAATCCAATCTCAATCAGATGATGGATTCAGTCCAAGCTGAATCAGACGGATGGATTCAGTCAAAGCTGAATCAAACGGATGGATTTAGTTAAAGCTGAATGATACAGATGGATTCAGTTAAACCTGAATCAGATGATGGATTTAGTCAAAGCTGAATCAGACGATAGATTCAGTCAAAGTTGAGCTTTGACTTAGAGGGAGGGATTTCTCCAGGGTCTTCCTCACATCACCTAAAGTTCTAATCACTAACGACACTCTCCAAAGCATCTCCAATGGTTCCTACATCCATTCTAACATCACTTTCACTCATACTCCTCCCAAATTTGCTTCTTCTAATGTGATATCACTCCTTAAACATTCAGTTGCCAATTTGGTTGTATTAAACTCCCAAACCTCAACTCAAATGACTCATCCTTACTATAGCTGTTCTGTATATACATCCTATGAAAAGCTAGAAAATGCAGTGAACAAACTTGGATAGTCATAGACAAAACACCAACATATTTCATTAATATCAAAATATAAAAATTTTACAAAGCTTTAATGGGCATTTCGAGCCATAATACATCATAATCTAAAAATACAAAGTTAACATAAACTAGAATTGCTCAAAATGAGACTAAAGCCTTGTTTTACAAAAATACCTTAAAATACTAAAACATTTCAAAAGTGGAGTGATGCCCTGACCTTTGGTTACTCGATCTCATGCTCTTTACCTGAAGATGGGACGGAAATGGAGGGGTGAGTTTAAAGCTCGTGGGTAACAGTTTTATAATCGGTAATAAGCAAAACCATTGTAAAACTGACATTGAATCATGAAACATACATTTCCTAATTCTAAATTTATCAAACAATTTATAAGCAACTTAAATTATACATTATCAAACTTGCCAACACATTTAAACACATATGCACATCAGAATGGTTTGGGTCGATCCAAACCAGAACGTACTACGCATTTCTTATAAGGGTCTTATGTAGTCGTGAACAGAACGTACTAACGTAATCCCACATAATGGTTTTTTTTACGTAGCTGTGAACTTAGGAGTCCATAAAGGAGCTCTGTGCCACTAGCGGGCAGGCAGGAGAAGATTTTTTGTCAAAGTGCACTTGACTTAGCTTAGGGGACCTTTACAAACCCACATAATCATGCACTTCATAACTTGTAAACATATTGTCCAAAATGACACTTTTTTAAAACTTGATTTCATAAACTTGATATCCTTTCAAAAATTATTTTCATTTTTCATTTCATAATTCAAAGCACAATTCATATACAAAACATGT
>JANZLC010000200.1:14809508-14838510 GCA_026413385.1 Erythroxylum gracilipes
ATTCTTAAGCCATAAGAACCAAAAGCTCTCTAAAAATCCAAAGATTTAAAATCCCACTTACCTTGGATCTTCACCAAATGAAGTGTTTCTTGTCTTGAATGGAAGCTCTCATCTTCTTTCACCTTTTTCTTCTTGAATCAACTCAAAATCCTTCTTAAAAACCAAGAAACATCAAACCCAAGCATTTTCTTTCTTCTTTCTTCTTCCTCTCCACCGAACCTCTCACTCTCTTCTCTCTTTTCTTTGTTTTTCTCTCCCAATTTCGTGCCCCACCCTTTCTTAAAAGCCAACCTACACTTCTATTTACAATTGTGCCATTAATGAATCAACAATGACCATTTTGCCCTTACATGTAAGCCTTGCAACTTAAAAGCTTAAGTTGTCTTCTCAAAATGCCCTCATGCAATCTTACCACCTTAATTCAATTTAACCAATGTCATATGGTCTTACTCACATTAACAGGATAATTAATTCCCATTAACATGCTAATTAATTTCACAAAAATACTCTATTAAGACCTCAAACTTCATTTAAGTCATGCTTAACTCCTTCCAAAAAATCAACATCTTTTCTAATCATGCAATTGAAGAAATTTGCTTGGACTTCCTTATAAATAAATGTTCCTCATTGTCTTAATTTTCTAATGACATCAAAATCATTCAATTTGGTTCCATAGTCTAAAAGTTATACACCAAACATTTTCGGACTGTTCTTATAGTAAAACATTATCCTGCTCTTGACTTCCATCAAAAAATTGAAATTCTTATAGACTGAATTAGAATTTAATTTCTTCAGACAATTTATAGCCCTATTTCTCTAGTTTAATAAAAATAAAAAATCATATCTTTTTGATAACTAAAGAAAAAGTTATGACTAAAATACTGAAGCTTACTCATTGATCATGTTTTAACTTATAACTTCCAGCTTTTAACTTCCAACATATCACATATATCCCATCTTGTATCTAAACCATCTTTTCCATTTGAATTCAAATTCATGAATTCTCCTTTTTTACATATGAATACTTGCCAATAATTTCCCATTTAACAGTTCTAGCATCCACGAAAGGTTTGGGGCCCAACAGAACAAAAGTTTTGATCGCAAGGATGATGGTGCGGTCGCAAGGAAGGTAGGTGTGATCGCAAGGATGAAGGTACGATCGCAAGAAATGAAGGTGCGATCGCAACAGAAGTTGTCCCTCGCATACTTCCTATGCGACATCACTAACTTCAAATAATTATAACTTTCAACTTCTATATCAAAAAATCACATACTATATACCTTCAGAAAGCTAAGAAGATAAGATACAACTTTTATGCAGACTCCTAAAAGATATTTTGCCTCTAAGAGGGTCAACAGTTCCAATCAATGTAGTTGTCCTGTATGTCCACCCAATGCAGCATCACAAACTTCTAATGCTCATATCTCTCAACTCCAATGTCCAATTATTTCATACTATATATCATTGGAAAGATAAAAAGATAAGCTACAACTTTGCTGATGACACCTTTGTCTAATTCAGCCTAGATCATTACATAATATCCCCTAAAGTCAGAACACAAAGTTTTCCCCTATGAAAACTGGAAAGTGCAATGTACAAAATGGGAAGATCATGAGCAAATGACATATATTTCATTAACATAAAAAATATAAGAGTTTTATAAAGCTTTAATGGCATTTTAAGCCACAATATATCAGTTGAGTTCATAAACAAAAAATACAAAATACATTTGAACTAGGAAAGCTTGAAATGCGTCTAAAGCCATGCATTTACAAAATCTAGCTTAAAATACAAAAATATGCCTAATCAGAGTGATGCCTTGATCCTCTTTCACTCGATCTCTTTCTCTTCTCCTGAAGATGGAACAGAATGGAAAGGGGTGAGCTTAAAGCTCGTGTGTATCAGTTTTATAATCGGTAACAAGAGAAAACCATTGAAATAATCATTTCTGTTGCAAAATTCACATTGAATCATGAAACACATATTTCCCAATTCTCACATTATCAAACAATTCATAATCAACACATTTAAACACATAAACACATCAGAATGGTTTGGGTGGATCCAAAAATAGAATGTACTAATACATTTCCTATAAGGGTCCTGTGTAGTTATGAACAGAACGTACTAACGCAATCCTACATAATGGTTTTGTGTAGCCGTGAATTTAGGGGAGTCCATGAAGGAACTCCATTCCACTAGCGGGCAGGCGGGAGAAGCCTTTACTCAAAGTGCACTTGACTTAACTTAGGGGACTACCATAAACCACATAATCATGCATTTCATAACATGTAAGCATGTTACCCAAATTGGCACTTTTTCGAAACTTGCTTTCATAAACTTGATATCCTTTCAAAAATCATTTTCATTTTTTCATTTCATAATTCAAAACACAATTCATATACAAAACACGTAGCACATTCTCAAAGCATTCGAGGAGCAATAAATGAACATTTAAAAAGTAGTTGAAATCATTTATTTCCATTTCTTGAAAGAGACATTAATGGCTTATTACTTAATTATAAAAATGTAACCCACCTTAAATTTCCTTGCTTATTACTTGCTCAAATGTGCCTCTCCTCTTATCTTTCTTAATTCCCTTTTCATAGGCAAAATCCCAAATTCAATAGGGTTGCAAAATCAAAAACCCACAAAGCACATTCACTTAAATTGTTTCTAGAAAACTTAAACCCATACATTTCCTAAGCTTCATGAACCAAAACCCTTCCAAAAATCCAAAAAATTAAGTAATACCTTATCTTGAATCTTCACCAAATGAAGAGATTATTGGCTCAAATGGAAGCTCTTATATTCCTCTACCTTTTTCCCTTCTTGCACAACCTCAAAATCTCTCTAGAAAGCTTAGAAAAGATGAAACCCCTAGCTCAACTCTCTTCTTTTCTTTCAAACCACCGAAACCTCACTTCTTCTCTTCTTGTTTTCGTATTTTCTCTTCTTCCTTCTCTATTTTTGTTTTTTCTTCCTTCTCAAGAGCAAGACACATTTCCCTTTTCCCATTCTACCCTTAATGTATGTAAAATGTCCACTATGCCCTTCCTTTAATTCCTTATAACTTTTAAACTTAAGTGACATACCAAAAATGCCCTTTATGTATTCCTGCCACTTTTAATACAACTAATTCATGAAATAAATCCTACTAACATAGACATGATAATTAACTTCCAAAACATTCATCTATCAAAACCTCAAAATTATTTAAATCATGCTTAATTCACTAAAAAAATTGGGGGCCAACATTTCCACCCTCTTAAAAGAAATTTCGTACTTGAAATTCTTACCTGAAGCATTGAAAAGGTGTGGATACTTTTCCTTCATGGTCTCTAAGGGCTCCCACGTGGCCTCTTCTACAAAATGGTTTCTCCATATAACTTTGACTAATTGAGCTGTCTTGTTCTTAAGGACCTTCTCCTTAGTGTCTAAGATCTCCACTAGAGTCACCTCATAAGTTATATCATCTCTTAATTGAACCTCGATGGTCTGAATGATATAAGAGGGATCCGATCTATACCTCTTCAACATGGAAACATAAAAGATATCATGTATCTGTGACAATTTCGGTAGTAGTGCTAACCTATAGGCTAGCAATCCAATCCTCTTAACAATTTCATATGGACCTACATATCTTAGGCTCAACTTGCCCTTCTTGCCAAACCTCATGACTCCTTTCCAAAGAGATGTATTAAGAAAGACTTTCTCACCAGCTTCATACTCCTCCTTTCGGTGTGCATCAGTTTAGCTCTTTATTCTATCTTGAGCTGCTTTAAGCCTTTGTTTGACTAAATTGTCCTTGTCAACTGTCATCTGAAGTAACTCGGGCCCTATCAGTTTTCTTTCTCCTTCTTCATCCCAGCATATCAGAGTTCTACATCTCCTTCCATACAGTGCTTTATAAGGCTCCATTTGAATGCTCGAATGACACAAATTATTATAAGCAAATTCGACCTATGGCAAATGCTCATCCTAAGCTCCTTTGAAATCAATCACACATGCCCTGAGCATTCCCTCAAGGGTTTGAATGGTTCTCTCAGATTGACCATCTATCTAGGGATGAAAAGCAGTGCTAAAATTTAACTTGGTTCCCAGAGCCTCTTGTAAGCTTCCGCAGAATCTCGAAGTAAACCGAGGATCTCTGTCAGAAACTATAGAGTCAGGAATTTCATGCAGTCTCACTATCTCATCAATATACTTCTTGGCTAGCACACATAGAGAATCAATTTTTTTATTGCTAGAAAATGGGCTGACTTTGTTAAATTATCAACAATAACCCATACAACATCATGCTTCCTACTGGTTTTGGGCAAACCCATCAGAAAATTCGTAGTTATCCTTTGCTATTTCCACTCAAGATGGACAATGGCTTTAACTTGCTCGAAGGTGTCTGGTGTTCAGCCTTGACTTACTGACACACTAGACACTTGCTTGCATATTTTAGCTACATCCCTCTTCATATCTTTCCACCAGAAATGCCTTCTCAAATCTCTGTACATTCTGTGCTACCTGGGTGCATGACATAAGGTACATTGTGTGCCTCTTCGAGTATCTCATCCTTTACCTCCTTGACATTCGGAATATAGAGCCTATTTCCCACAACCATAAGTCCATCATCCCTCACTACCACTTCAGATTTCTTGCCCTTCTGAATTTCTTCTCGGAGCTTGCTCAATTCTGCATCCTGTGCTTGTAACTCCTTAACTTTCTCCTTGAGTATCAGTCTCACTCTGAAATTAGCAAGAATACAATTTGGTTCCTCCTATTTCAAGCTTATTCTAAACTTAGCCATTTCTTCCAATAACAGCAGATAAATTGTTTGAATATGGGCTACAGAGGATTTCTTACTCAAAGCATCCGCCACTACATTTGCCTTTCCTATATGGTATTCAATCAACAGGTCATAATCTTTGAGCAACTCTAACCACCTTCTATGTATCAAATTCAATTCTTTTTGACTCAATAAATACTTGAGACTTTTGTAATCTGTAAAAATCTTCGTCTGAACCCCATACAAATAATGTCTCCAAATCTTCAGGGCAAAAATTACTGCTGCCAGTTCTAGATCGTGAGTCAGATAATTCAACTCATATGGCTTCAGTTTCCGTAAGGCATAAGCTATCACTTTGTTTCCCTACATCAACCCAAACCCTTTCTCAAAGCATTGCTATAAACTGTATAACCTTCATCTCTCATAGGCAAAGTCAGAATTGGAGCACTTGTCAATATGTGCTTGAGCTCCTCAAAGCTTTTCTAGCATTCATTACCCTAGATAAGCTTCTGATTCTTCCTCAATAACTTGGTCAGTGGAGTAGCTATCATGGAGAATCCTTCCACAAACCTCCTATAATAACCTGCCAGACCCAGAAAACTCCTCACTTCTGTCCCTGCCTTTGGTGCATGCCAATTCACCACTGTTTCAACCTTCCTCTGATCAACATGTACCCCATCTTTCAAATTCACATGTCCAAGGAATATCACCTCGTGGAGCCAAAACTCACACTTGCTGAACTTAGCATAAAGCTCCTTCTCCCTCAGTGTCTACAACACTATTATGAGATATTCCTTATGTTCCTCTTCACTTTTGGAATAAACCAGAATGTCATCAATAAATACTATGACAAACTGATCTGGATACTCCTTGAAGACCCTATTCATAAGATCCATAAAAGTAGCTGGAGGATTGGTCAAACCAAATGGCATGACTAGGAACTCATAATGCCCATAACATGTCCTAAAGGCCATCTTATTTACATCTGAATCCTTAATTCTGAGTTGATGATAGCCTGACCTGAGGTCAATTTTAGAAAAGACCTTTATCCCTACAACTGGTCAAACAAATCATCGATTCGTGGCAGAGGGTACTTGTTCTTAATAGTCACTATGTTGAGTCTCTTGTAATCAATACACATCCTCCATGTTCCACCCTTCTTTTTAACAAACAAAACTAGCACTCCCCATGGTGACGTACTTGGCCTTATGTACCCCTTCTTTAACAGTTCTTCCAACTGTTCCTTGAGCTCCTTTAGTTCAGCTGGAGCCATTTTATACGGTGGTATAGAAATGGGTGCAGTACCAGGAATCAAGTCGGTAGCAAACTCGATTTCTCTCACCGGTGGCAAACCAGGTAAATCTTCTAGATACACGTTTGAAAATTCCTTCACAATAGAAAAATCCTCTAACTTTCCTTCATTCGCATCAGTTTCCACGACGTGTGACAAGAAGGCTGCACACCCCTTTCCCATCATCCTGTCAGCTAGTAAAGCTGAAATAATTCTTGGTGATATTGTTTTCCTGTCCCCTCTAAAAATCACCTTCTCACCACTGCCTAGATAAAATTCCACCACCTTGAGTCCACAATCCAACTTCACATGATATTTCTCCATGGTATCCATTCCTAGTATGACATCTAGCCCCTTTAGGTCTAAAGGTAGTAAATCCACTACCAGTCTAGCACCCTCAATAAGCAGATCATAACCTTTATATACTTGACTGATTATCACATTCCTCCCTAGAGGATTACTAACAATCAAAGGACTATCCAAAGGCACCGAATTCACATCATATAATGTCATGCTTGCAGAAACAAATGAATCCATGGAGCCAGAATCAATCAAAACATATATTTTAGAATTAAATAACTGAGTCATACCTGTAACAACTTCAGGTGTGGCTGCAGCTTCCTCTCTAGTCATAGTAAACACCCTTGTCTGTGCCTGACCCCTTAGCCGTCTCGGAGGAATAGCCTTCCTTGTAACTCTAGAACTACCCACCTCAATGACTGACCTAGTTTCCACTACTTCTGCTCTCTTTGTGGCTTGCAACTGCGACCCCTCTTGCCTTGTTACTTGGGGACAGTCCCTGATCAGGTGTCCCTTCTCTACACCTCAAAAACAAGCTCCAAGTAACTTGAAGCACTCTCCTTTGTGAAGCTTCGCACAATGCTCACATTGTGGGTTCATGTTCCTGCTCCTCTCCACCCTACTATTGCCTCCCACAGTCGAGGCTTGCACTAAAGCTGCCTTTGCTTGCTTGTTCCTAGCAGAGGCACTACTCCCCACGACACTCTGTATATGGAAGCTCCTCATATCTCTTTTAGGCATTGGGGCATTCATTCCCTTCTTGGAAGATTGCTCCCGGTTCTTCCTCTTCTTATTTACTTCATACTTTATGTTCTCCAGTTTCTTAACCTAGAGTGCAGCATCTACCAACTGCCGGTAGTCACAGAAGTTGTGGGTCAATACCTTCTCCTTGATCCCCAAATGAAGTCCTCCTTCAAACTTGTGACATTTATCCTCCTCATTTGCCACAATGTTGGCCACATATTAGGAAAGCTAAATGAACTTCAGCTCATACTCACTCACACTCATGTCTCTCTGTGTGAGATTCAAGAACTCCTTAGCCTTCTCTTGGACATAAACCCTCGAAAGGTATTTCTTCCTAAAAGCTTCCACAAAATCTTTCCATGATAGTATCGGAGGCATAACCTGACTATGGGGCACTGATTCCCACAAATGGAGTGCATCCCCTTACAGCAAGCTAACTACATAATCCAGTTTCTCCTCATCAGAGCACTTCATCTGAATTAGGACTCTCTCTGTCCTCTTCAGTTAGGCTTCAGCCTCTTCGGGATTGTAGTCCCATTAAAATCCACAGCCTCATACTTGCGGAGCTTATCATACTGTTCACTCATCTCCACTGGAGCTTGCATTGGAACTTTTGACCTTTAGCCCATGGTATATGTGAAAGCCTGAGCAAAGGCTTGAAAGAACTGTGGATCTAGAGGGTTGGCGTGGGGAATAGGAGGAGGAAGCCGTGGCACCTCATATTGCACACTAGGTGTCTCAGAATCAGGAGCAGAATGTGTCCCTGCATCTTGTGGGATATAGGATTTATCCGTGATCCCTCAGCGAGAGTGAGATTGAGTCATAACTCCTCGAGTTCTCTTTTGAAGCGGTATAATCACTCCTTCTATATAAAACCATTTCAAATCCTTAGCTTATGTAAAACAATTTCAAATCATGTAAAACAATTCAAAACAATGCAAGTTGTTCATTTAAAATAATGCATATTCATTTCGTATCTTAAAACCACCCATTTCATGCCTAGGATACCCCTAAACCTAGTCCTACACCTAGATCTAAACCTAGTTCGCTCTGACACCATAATTGTTAGACCCCATTTTCGAAGCCCAACATCGGAGTCATGGGAACGTGAGCGTATTAACTTGGAGGGTAAAATCAATGGAAATCGTTCTCTGATACCATAAGATGTTGGATCTCGTTTTTGAAGCCCAACTCTTGCTTTGAAACCATAAGTGACATTTGAACGTGCATCCCGTAAGGGTGGCGTGCCCACACCAGTCAGTCACTATAATCAAACTCATTTCTTATAACTTCAAAGCAGAATTTTGGAAATCTTCAAACTTGAATTATGAATTGACTTCTTCAGAAAATTTATAGCTCTATGTCTCTAGTTCATTTAGAAACAAGAATCATCTCATTTAGAGCTCTACAGATCAAGATATCATCAAAATACTGAAGTATGTTCAGTAAAATATCCAAGTCATACTCTTCCAACTGATAACCTTTCTTTGATTCAATCAATATTTTTCAAATCAATACCAAAAGCTATAAATTTTTATGTAGAGGTAGAGAAATGTGTTAGGAATCCATTGGTTCAAAAATCAAGTCATTTGGAGGTTGGATGACAAAGTTATGGCCAAAAGAGTCAAACATGTTTAGAGCTGGAAAACCCTTTGGGTGCGCTCACAAAGAACAAAAGTTGTGATTGCAAGGATAATGGTGCGCTTGCAAGGAAGGCAGGTGCGATCGCAAGAAATGAAGGTGCAATCGTAAGAACACCCGGTGCGATCGCAATAGAAGCTATCCCGCGCATACTTCCTATGCGACATCACTAACTTCACATGATCATAACTTTCAACTCCTATATCCAAAAATCATATACTATATGCCGTTGGAAAGATAAGAAGATAAGATGCAAATTTCATGAAGACTCATAAAAGATATTTTGCTTCCAAGAGGGTCAAAATTTCCAATAAATGTAGCTATCTCGTATGTCCACCCTATGCAGCGTCACAAACTTCTAATGCTTATATCTCTCAACTCTAATGTCCAATTATTTCATACTATATACCGTTGGAAAGGTAGAAAGATAAACTACAACTTTCTAGAAGACACCTTTGTCTAATTCAGCTTAGATCATTACATAGTTTCCCCTGGAGTCAGAACACAAAGTTTTCCCCTATGAAAAACTGGAAAGTGCAATGTACAAAATGGGAAGATCATGAGCAAACGACATATATTTCATTATATATATATATATATATATATATAAGAGTTTTACAAAGCTTTAAAGGCATTTCAAGCTACAATACATCAGTTGAGTTCATAAACCAAAAATACAAAATACATTTGAACTAGGAAAACTTGAATTACGTTTAAAGCCTTGCATTTACAAAATATAGCTTTAAATACAAAAATATGCCTAATCGGAGTGATGCCTTGACCCTCTTTTGCTCGATCTCTTACTCTTCTCCTGAAGATGGAACGGAAAGGGAGGGGGTGAGCTTAAAGCTCGTGGGTAATACCTTTATAATTTGTAACAAGTAAAAACCATTGAAATAATCATTTCCATCGCAAAATTCACATTGAACCATGAAACGCATATTTCCCAATTCTCACATTATCAAACAATTCATAAGCAACTTAAATCATGCATTATCCAACTTGTCAACACATTTAATCACATAAGCACATTAGAATGGTTTGGGCAGATCCAAAAACAGAACGTACTAACACATTTTCTATAAGGGTCCTGTGTAGCCATGAAGGAACTCCATGTTACTAGTGGGCAGGCGAGAGAAGTCTTTTCTCGAAGTGTACTTGATTTAACTTAGGGGACCACCACAAACCCATACAATCATTCATATCATAACATGTAAACATATTGCCCAAATTGACACTTTTTTGAAACTTGGTTTCATAAACTTGATATCCTTTCAAAAATCATTTCCATTTTTTCGTTTCATAATTCAAAACACAATTCATATACAAAACATGTAGCACATTCTCAAAGCATTCAAAGAGCAATAAATGCACATTTAAAAAGTAGTTGAAATCATTTATTTCCATTTCTTGAAAGGGACAATAATGGCTTATTACTTAATTATAAAAATGTAACCCACCTTGAATTCCTTGCTTGTTACTTGCTCAAATGTGCCTCTCCTCTTGCTCCTCTTGTCTTTCTTGATTTCCTTTTCATAGGCAAAATCCCAACTTCAATAGGGTTGCAAAATTGAAAACCTACAAAGCATATTCAATAAAATTGTTTCTAGAAAACTTAAACCCATGCATTTCCTAAGCTTCATGAACCAAAACCCTTCCATAAATCCAAAGGATTAAAATCAAACTTACCTTGAATCTTCACCAAATGAAGAGATTATTGGCTCAAGTGGAAGCTCTTATCTTCCTCTACCTTTTTCCCTTCTTGCACAACCTCAAAATCTCTCTAGAAGGCTTAGAAAAGATGAAACCCTAATTTTCCCCCTTCTTTTGTCTACTTTACTGAAACCTCTCTTGCTTACTCTTTGTTTTTGTATTTCACTTCTTCTCTCTCCTATTTTCGTTTTTCTCTTCTTTAGGAAGAAGGCAACACTTCTTCCTTTCCATGTTACCCTTAATGAATGAGAAAAGTCCACCTTGCCCTTTCTTTAATACCTTATTGTTTTTAACCTAAAGTAAACTACCTAAAATACCCCTTTATGCATTCTTACCACTTTTAATTCAACTAACCCATGCAATAAATTCTACTAATATTGACATAAAAAATTTACTCCCAAAAATTCACACATCTAAATCTCATAATCATTTAAATCATGCTTAACTAAAGAAAAAAAATCAGGGGCCAACTGCTTTTCGAGTATGCTCTGATTGGTAGAAAATCAGAGCATAATGGAAAAGCAGTTGATCCTATAAAATCTTAATTTGATGCTTTTAATTTTGTTGGCTTTCTACATCCTTTTTGTTGTACTAGTGGGAGTATTTGTCATATGAGTGTGTATTTTTTTAATTGCAACTAATGTATTGTATTTATGTTGTTGTTTGCAATACTCTGACTATCATTAATGATAACATAAAGTTATGATTTTGTTATTCTAGTAGTAACTTAAATCTAAAAGACTCTAATTACTAGTAACTTAAAGTTGATGTAACAATTGAATTGAATAAGGATTGCATTTAATATGGATATTTTTAAAACATTGAGGCATAATAAACAATTAGGTAGGTATATAGGCTGGAAACCAGTGATGCAGCTCCCATGAGTCTTATAGGTGAAAAATTCCATGAGCTTAGGAGCCACAACAAGAACATGTTTCTCGATTCATAGGTGTACCATGTACCTTAATTAATAAAACTTAGTAAGTTGGTTGATGGAATTGTTATGAATATGTTAAGCATCATGTGTTATGCTAGGCTTGAATTTTTCACTTTCACTTCAGTGTTTCCTTTCAACATTCTAACTGAGTCTCTTCGTTTTCCTGGAGTTGGTTTTTTCGATTTGGCAGAATGACATTTGATGAAGTAACTCTGAGGTTTCACCATGCGGGGTGTTTTGTTAATGTGGATGATAATGTTATGTATGAGGGTGGTTTTGTGGATGAAATTGAATTTGATCCTAACCTACTGAGCTATTTTGAATTGGTTGATGTATGTAAGAGAAGTGGGTATAACAATGTGAAAAAGATATTTTATCTTATGCCTGGTTTTGGACTATGTAATGGTTTGAGAGTTGTACAAGATGATGCTAGTACGTTAGATATAGTTAGTCAAATGATGGGTACAGGTGGTATTGATATTTATATTGAACATTGTGTGGATACCCCTGTTGAAGTGATTGAGGATGAATATGATGAGGTTAATCAAGGTAATGTAGTTGAAAATAATGGTGAGGATGTTAATAATGAAGGGTTTAGAGGTAATGTAGGTAATTTAGACAATGTGCCAAATGTGAAGGATGAAAATGATGCAAATATGGAGAATGAAGATGATACAAATATAGAGGTTGAAGAGGATGAAGAGGATTTAGAGCAAGGAGATGAAGGTAATGGTCTTTGTGAAGATGTTGAAGAGGATTTAGAGCAAGGAGATGAAGATAATGGTCCAGATGAAGATGATGAAGATAATGGACCATACAAAGATGATGCGGGTGATGCAGATGAGGTCGTTTTGTCTAAATATTATGATAGTGATGAATATGGTGAACTTGTTAGTGATGTAGATGATATGGTAGATGATGCTACTAGGAGGAAAAGGAAATACCCTGTTTATAATGAAAATGCAGCTGAGCCTTACATTAAATTAGGGATGATTTTTCTTAATCATTGGCAATTTAAGCGAGTAGTGAGTTTATTGTCCACCAAAACAAAGAGGGTTGTCATGTTTACCAAAAATAGGCCCAACTTTGTCCAAGGTAAATGTAAGATAGAGAACTGCCCTTGGTACATATATGGAGCATTTGATATGAAGATGCAGCCATTTCAAATTAGGAAATTCAGGAACAATCATGACTATAATAGGGTATATACAAATCTTAGGATGAACACCAGTATCTTATTTGACTTGTTGAAGGATATGCTTAAAAGGTAGCCATTTTTCAAGAATGATGATATCAAATTTTATGTTAAGGATTGTTTAGGTGTTGAAGTGTCTATAAATATGGTGAGAAGAGCAAAGAAAAAAAATAGTAGATAGTGTTGTTATCAACATTGAAGAGGAGTTTGGGAAGTTTTGGTCTTATGTTGAAGTGATTAAGCAGATCAACCTAAGAAGCACTATTATATTGAAAGCGTCTTGACGAATGCCAACATCTCCACCTATATTTGAAAAAATGTACATATGCTTAGAAGTTATTAAACATGGGTTTAGGCATGGATGCAAGCATTTTCTTGTCCTAGATGGATGTTGGTTGAAAAATGAAAACTAAGGGTGAACTTCTATGTGCTGTGGGAAGAGATGGAAACAATCAAATGTTTCCTATTGCTTGGGCTATGGTTGAAGTTGAGTCGATAGTCACATGGAAGTGGTTCATTGAAAGGATGAAAGAAGATTTACCTCACCTGGGCTCCAGAATTAGTTGGACTACAATGACTGACCAATAAAAGGTAAAAGTTTCACATCAATCTTGTTTTTACTTTCATTGAGAATGTAACTGTTATGAAATATGTAGAGATGCGTCCACATGCCTATTCAAATGGTTATGTTTTCCCTTGCAGGGACTTGATAAAACCATTTTCGATTTGTGTCCAGATGTTGAGCACAGGTTTTGTGCTAGACATGTTTATGTGAATTGGCATGGAAGAGGACATAAAGGGGAAGAGATGAAGGAGCACTTTTGGAAAGTTGCAAAATCCTTCACAGTAAGGGAATATGAAGAAAATTTGTATAAGCTTAGAGCTAAGAAGCAAAGGGCAATAGAAGATATTGAGAGTTATGCACCAGTTTAGTAACGGTGTTGGGCTTTCCAAAGGGAAGATTCTATGATTGAGTTGATTGATAATAACTTATATGAGGCCTTCAATAAGACTCTGGTTGGTGAAAGGAAAATGTCAGTTTTAGGGTTTTTGGAGCATATTATAAGAGAATTGATGAAAAGAATTGTGAGAAAAAGGAAAGAGGCTACCAAATGGAAGGGTAATTTAAGTCCAATAATATGGGAAGCAATTAAGAAGAGTTCCATGATTGCTCAACATTGTTTAGTGCATCATAATGGAAAAGGAAGGTATGAGATTGATCATGGATAGAACAGATATGTGGTGAAGCTTCAAAACAAAATATGTTCTTGTAGGAGATATACCCTCTCTGGCATTCCTTGTGCACATGTCATATATGCTATTAGAGACAGTAGGGTTAATATTGAAGAGTACACTTCTAGTTGGTTATGGAAGAATGAATATATCAAAGCATATAGGAAGGAAATTCAACCGATGCCTGGTATAAAGGACTGGGCCATTAGCAATAAAGAAACTATTAAGCCACCATAATTCAAACAAGGGCCTGGTAGGCCCAAAATAACTAGAAAAAAGGCATTGATGAGCCTCAAAAGAATACAAAAGCAAACAAAAAGCAAAATGTTGACCACGTATCTAGGAGGGACATGATCATTACATGTAGCCACTGTCATACAAAAGGACGCAACTAAAGAGGTTGTCTTGGAAGGGTCGAGAGGTAATTTCCAAGTTAATTTATCTTTTTATGGTACAACTAAGATTCTTTTCAATTGTAGTGGTAATCTTCTAGGTTTTTTGTTCTGTTATTGTTGTTATCAATGGTAGTTTGTAACCCATTTTTAAAATCTAAGACCAGACTAGTCAACTGATTTCCATATAGAGCAAAACACAAGAACTCACAATTAACCCTCGAAAACATATCCACAGTTAAAACCAACACTGACAACCTAGTAAGTGCCTATAAATTTGCATCCAACACTGAAAGGGGAAAGAAAGGTAGAAAAAGAGAAAAAGCCTCTACTTCTGCCTCTGCCTCTACTACTATGTTTGTATCTATTGATGCCACAACTGCTTCAGGTACTACCAACACCTCAAGTACTGCTCGTGTATGTGGAAGTACTTGTGCAACAACCTCAGTTGTTCTCCCAACACCTAGAGGTGCTTTAGAAACAACAAATATCTGTACATCTTCAAAGGCCACTGCTAAGAACCAAACTAAAGGGAGAAGAGGGCCTGGTTATGGTGTTACAAATGATGGAAACAAATTGAGGATGTTGCAACTGGCATATATAGTCCAAATTCTCAAGAAAAAAATTGTAGGAAAAGGCCTATAATATACTCTTCTCTTCAACAAGAAGCAAATAGGAAGATCAAGAAATGGATGGAAAGGATGGGGTTATACACAAATGAAACCACAAGGTTGCAGAGAACTTAATTAATTCATACAACTTAACAAACATTTGCATTTTATCTACAACCTGGAAGGAGAAGTCAGAGAATACTAAACCTTGGGTAAAAATCAATAAAGAGGAAGGAAGTTACTACACATGTGAATCCAAGCCAACAAAGTCAAACTACATCTTCAAAGGGAAAGGAAAGAATGTAAACTTAACATTTAATTGTTTGTGAACTGAACAATTGTGTGATATTTGTGAACTGAACAAAAAATAGATTGTAAGGATCTTATTGGGATGTTTTGTATTTTTTAGGGAAAGCTTAAATTCTACTGATGGAAAGAGATGATTAACTTTTTGTAGTAAAGTGTTAGTTTCCTTTATTTTCCAATTAGTGTGAATTGCATTTATTTTAGGTTTTTTCATTTTCGTTGAAGTTCATGAATGGTAGAACATGTACATTGTTAATACAAAGAATTGGAATTATAGGTCTATTAAACATCTTTGTCTCCTCATCAATAATTTGATGACTTATAAAACAACTTAACAGTTTTGTTAATCATTAGATTGGAGGTAAAATATGGATAACATTTTTTAGAGTAGTCAATTGTTGCATCTTTTAACTCCTTTTGACTACTAACGAATACTCCATCTCCATTGATTAAAGATCCTATTTTGTCACTAATCTTCCTTACCAAATATTGAAACATCAAACATCTTTAGGCTAGTATATCAAACATGTTTAGGCTAGTACATAAAACATCAAACCTGTTTAGGCTAGAACATCAAATTAATAATACATCAAATGTTAAAACATCTAACACTTTGCACTTTCCAATATCAAGTTAGGTGAAGAACATTTACACATTGTTCTAGTACATCAAACCATTTCCAAGTAAGGCTTTAAAGGTACAACTATTGCCTTTATTATTTAGAATAACAAACATAGGCAAAACTACTAAACAAAAGCTTAAACAAGCAAACTATTTCCAACACTTTGCTGAATGTGTTTCATAACTAGTCCTCGTTGCAACTAACTCATTCTTCAACTTCAAATTTTCTGCAATCCTTTCAAGTTGCAAATCATTTACTGCATTCTCTCTTAACTCTGCCACTTCAACCTTCAATAGATTATTTTGACGATATAACATCTTCTCTCTGTTTTTTAGCTCTAAAATAATATGTCTTGCTCTTGGAAAAAATCTTTAATCATGCCATTCATAAAATCCACAAACATTTTCACTTTACCATCAAAGAAAAAGCAATAATTCGTTAATGAAATATATGAACATATTTAGCTAAAACAACATAAAAATTTACCAAAATTACCAGAAAGAGATGACAACCATAAAACCTTCTTCCTGGATTTTCATCAATCCATGAAGTCAATCTAGGTACTTTCAAGTTATAATAACAATATTTAGCCTCTCCGTCATAGTCCTATTTAACTGGGTAAGTTGAAGAAATCAGCTTGTATGACCTCATACTCTATAGACAAAGTTGAAAATTTCAAAATTTCCAACCCAACACAAAATCACAACCAAGAAAACAACAAACTTAATAACCTCATTACCTTGAAGAACTACTATTTGAGCTCATTGTCAAGTATTACAACATAATGTTGTAATATTGATTATGCATCTACTGATAGCTAAATGATGTCTATAGAACTGAATTTGTTTGCTCCTAATAATCTACATCTCATTCATGAATGTCATCCTTTATCTTTAACCCAGTAGATAGAGAAAAACAAAACATGGATAACCACCAATGAAGCTAAACCAAGTGACATAAATCATATCTTATGTACAATGTTAAGCACACAGGCAAGAGAAAACTTGATCATACCCAATATATGAAAAACAGTTATCGTCTACACACTATTCAACCCAATAATCAAACCCATTTAAAGAAGATAAAATAATTTACATAAATGTAACATTGTTACGGCAAAGGAATAAAGTGAATATTAAAACATCATGAATTATATACAGAAATTAGAAGGGAGCATGACTCATTACCTACTTTGGTCTTCAATTATAACACATATATGTTTTAGATCTCCAAAAACCTTACCGCCCATTCACCTCCAATGCCAAAAGAGAGATCTCACACTCACACTACCAAAAAGGCACAAGCGAGATTGAAGTGAAGGCACATGTATTAAGTGATGATGTGTCCAAAGATTAGAGTGAAGGCACAACCGAGAGAAGAAAAAGAGGGTGAAACACATGTTCACAAAAATCATTGATTTAAAGTTAAAGAGTATTTCATTTAAGTCAAAATTTAAATGAAATTAATAACTTTTTTCTTAAATGCCACCTGGCCTAGACAATAAATTAGGTCTATTAATGTGGCATCTCAACACTAATTGAATTGCATGTAATGGCACGTGTAAACACTTCCTAATTTCTATCCAAAAAAGTCTTAAATTGAGCAGACTCGTGAAATTTTAGCTCTTCATTGAGCAGGTTTCAAGTTTAAGTCCCAAAATGATCAAACTCAAAAAGGTTATGCCCCTATTTGGGCTTTTAGCCTTAAACCTCACATAGGTGTAAAAATGCATCAATTCTTGCACATTTTCATTCAAAAAATGCAATAAGATACTTGAATTAATTTAATGAAAACGTTAATCGTGATTATCTCCCTCATGCATTAGATCTTAAACCAAAATGTATCCTAACTTAAGGATTATTTATGAACAACAATCAAAAGATTATAAGGCTATCATAAGTAATAATCAATATATAAATCATAGTATCATGAGTCTAAGCTCAAATCACAATGTTCATCATAATGTAAACACTTGCTCCCCCACACCTAAATCATACATTATCCATAATGTATGCATTAGGTACTCACATCTCAACAAAAATAATTAGAGAAATAAAACAAAAAATAGAGGACTCCCCTATGATGTGAGCATCAGAAAGCATATGTACTATGGTGTTGGCTTGGTGAGGAGTGTGCTACTGTTGTGGTGGCATGCGGTTGAGTTGTTTGTGGATTGCATGGGTGGGGAATGCTGCTTTGGGCGTTTAGCTATTGTTGTTTTCTTTCATAGAGGAATGTTGCTTGTTTGTTTTCTTCTTTGTTTTGGCATTGCAACTGTCTTTATATGGGGTTGCAATTGTGATTTTTTTTAATTATCTGCAAAAAAGAAAAAGCATTAGGTTTTAATTAGTGGATGTTATGGTTGGGAGTCTACGTGGCGTTGTTGTTATTTTGCTTTTAATTTCCTACAAAGTATTATAGCGTGTCTAGGATATATTAAGAAGTGAACATAACGAATTAAGTGCATCTAAGTATAGTAAGAGATATACAGTATAGACATACATAGTTAGACATGAAATATGTATAGGAATTTTTTATATGTTTGCTTGGATTTATGAACGTGATGTGAGGGAATTGGTAGAAGAAGTATCCCATTTGGTTATGGAATGTTTTTGGTTAAATTTGATGTGTTTT
This sequence comes from Erythroxylum gracilipes, assembly GCA_026413385.1. Lineage (NCBI taxonomy): Eukaryota > Viridiplantae > Streptophyta > Magnoliopsida > Malpighiales > Erythroxylaceae > Erythroxylum > Erythroxylum gracilipes. Next base: position 14,827,909 of record JANZLC010000200.1, read on the forward strand.
TGCATTGCTCTTGCATGATAAGATTGAAGTTAGTTGATTAGGGATGTTTACCTCACTAGATGGATAGGTTTCACTAAACAAACTTTTGTAATTTTGCCATATATTAGTATGTAGACCTCCAAATTAGATAATTCCAATTGGAGATTAAACTAGAGATATAGTTCTAAAAATTTTATAAAGGAACCAAAATTTGATTCTGCCTTTAAGATTTTTTAATTCTAGTTTGAAGTTGTCATCTAACTATTGTCCTTGTTTTCAAATAACTTGTAGTTTTTTTGGGTATAACACCTCATATAATTAACCAAATTGCATGAAATTTATGCCATTAGAAAATTAAGACATAGGGGAATGAAATTAATTGATAAGATTATATACCAATGTGGGAATTAAAGGAAGAAAAAGGACCAATATGCAAATTTTATAAAGTTAACACATGGACCAATTGGATTAAAGCATGTGTGACCAATAAGATTAAAGCATATGTGACCAATAAGATTAAAGCTTAGGTGTATCTAATATAATTGTAACACTTGGTTTAATAAAATTGTAACACGTGGTCTAATAGAATTGTAACATATAGTCCAATGGGATTGAAACATGTGTCTAAGAATAGAAAATTCATGAAAATGCATAAGGAGAGGGGAGATGGACAACACTTTGAGGGCTTTAACTTCAGATTTTTCTCCTATCTATTTCACCTTCTTCATCCCATCATTTTTAATGTAAGAAAATCAAATCAATCTTAGGTGGAAGTCAAGGTAAAAGATAAGAATTTTCTCTTCACCTTCACCTTTTCTAGCTTTGCTTATGAAGAACTAAAATTATAAGGTTGGAAGTGGGATTGAGAAGAGTATTTGTCGTATTTCTAATTAGTGAGTTAAGCAAAGCCAAAGAGGAAGGAAAGGAAAGGCATTAGAAGAACTACTTTGCCAATTTTAAGGTTTAGGATTGCACTTAGTTTAATTCCTCTTATTGTGTATGTTTGAATGGATATAAAGATTAATTTGGATAAGTAATGGTTTTTGGGATGATTTTTGGTGTTACTTTGTATAGACATGGTTGTACATGACAAGAGAGTATCATGTACTGGAATTCTGTTTTAGGTTCAGTTGAACCAGGCACATTGTTTAAGTCATAACTCAGCCTACATACCTCTAAATTGGATATTTATGTTTAATATGAAACCTAAAACATATAAATAAAAATATATAGAAGAGACTCTGAATTAATTCTGGCTTTATGATATTGGAAAGTGGGATCGAAACTGGTGACCTGATGTTGCCCCGTTTTAGAACAGCTTGTGATATTTAGACTATATCTCATTATTGGGAAGCTAAAGTGGTCTAATTGTTAGTTATATGGAAACTAGAGACGTAGGGAAACAAATGTATAGAAGATCTCAAATCATAATTCGAACATTTTCTATATGCATATTAAGGAACAACTAGAGTCTGTCATGTGATTTACTTCTGGACTGATTGTTTGCCTATTTTTAGACCACCTTAGGCTTAGCCCAAATTGCACTATTTTGCATTTGTTTTTGTTTCTAATTTTTACCGAATCTTATCCAAACCATTTTAAATGTGTATGAAACTTTTCAAACACCTAGAAATAAATGAAATAGGACTTACCATATGTGAATTGGGTGATTGAACATTGGAATTTAAGATTGAGCATAAAGCATTCCAAAGAAAACTTATATCTACATAAATGAAATGTATGCATATTTATTGCTCATATATGTATAGTATGATTATATAAGTGTGACTTGCATGTATGAACACAGGTACAAGTTTTATGACTTGAAATATATATCATATGACTTGTTAATATATGAATTGTGAAATTAGAAAATGATTAGAGGAAATGTTACAGTGCTTGCTCTATTGTCTTGGTGGTGGATAGATAGGCATGCCTATAGGGATACAATGCAACTGCTACAGTTTGACACCAATTGTTTCTTCATTTCGAGACTATAATGTCTCCATAGTTTGATGACTTTAGGTATCCACAGTTTGATGCTTTCGAGTATCCACAGTTTTGATATCTTTAGATATCCACAGTTCCCATTATCCACACCCACAAAAATGTGCAGGCTTAACATAGAAAGTAAAATAAATGGTTATAAATAAGAAATACAACATGACAACATAAATAATTGGTATTAGTGAGCATTTTCATTTGCATTGATAATTTGTATTATGAGCATTGAATATTAATATTTGTCTTATAAATGTGCATTTTCAGTATATGGATAAAATGTTAAAGCATATTTACATTATGTACTTTGCTTAAGTATGTCATCATTGCTTACATGAGCGTTGAATATCAATGATTGGTTCATGAATGTGAATTTTTGGCATGTGAGTTATGATATTTCTAAATGTGTGTGCTTAGCAGATGACTGCTATGAGTGGTCATCCAAACTAAGTGTTTTTCCCACTAATCTTTGAAGCTTTGCATGGATGTTAATCCATGTAGGTCTAGGTCATAGGAATGAGGTACATGGAACATCTGCAGGGACTAAGGCCAACAGCTAGGAGTAAAAGTATCTTTGTATGTGTCTTTTAATTATTGAATGGTTGTATATGTAATAAAGGAAATTGATGTTTTCCTTTTGGATTGACATGTAAATAAAAAGATGTAATACTACTTTCCAATGATAATGCTAAATGACATAAAATTTTGTAATATGTATATGTGTAGCATTAAATAGAAAAATGTGGGATGATAGTCCCTATAAATGAATAGAAATGTATGACGTGATTGTTTGTACAAGACTTTGGTTACATATATGTGGTGGGTGGTTATAGGTTTCATATGGGGGTGCTACATATTAGGGTTGTGTTTTTAAAATGAAAATAAATTGAATAATTAAAAAATATTTCAGTAAATAAAGAAATTAAATAATAAGAACAAATATTTAAGTAAAAATTTTGCATTATGTACTTTGCTTAATTATGTCATCATTGCTTACATAAACATTGAATATCAATGTTTGGTTCAAGAATAAGAATTTTTGGTATGTGAGTTATGATATTTATAAATGTGCGTGCTTGGCAGATGAATGTTGTGAGTGGTCATCCAAACTAAGTGTTTTCCCCACTAAGCTTTCAAGCTTTGCACGGGTGTTAATCCGTGTAGGTCTAGGTCATAGGAATGAGGTACAGGGAACTCTGCAGGGACCAAGGCCAACTGCTAGGAGTAAAAGTATTTTTGGATATGCCTTTTGATTAAAGAATGGTTGTGTATGTAATGAAGGAAATTGTATGCTTTCCTTTTGGATTAACATGTAAATATAAAGATGTAATTCTACTTTTCAATGATAATGTTAAATGATATGAAATTTTGTAATATGTATATGTGTAGCATTAAATAGAAAAATGTGTGATGACAGTCCATATAAATGAATAAAAATGTATGTCATGACTATATGTATAGAAATTTGGTTATCATGTATGTGGGTGGTTGCAGGTTCCATATAAGGGGTGTTACAAATTAATGTTGTGTTTTTTAATGAAAATAAATTGAATAATTAAAAAATATTTCAGTAAATAAAGAAATTAAATAATAAGAAAAATATTTAAGTAAAAATTTTATTTTTTTATAATTTTAAGAAAATAAAAATAAAAATATTAATTTATAAGAGGACTTTAGGATTCCATTCCATCAAATTCAATTAAAAAAGTACCTTTACCCACGTCGATTTTTGTCTTGGTCGTCTTCATAAATGACCTACCCAATAAAATCGAAATTAAATGTTCAACACTATCTCCATCCATTTTCAAGATGAAAAAATCTAGTAGAAATACCAAACTGTTAACTTATACTAAAACATCCTCAATAACTCTAATAGGATGCACATACCAAAGATTAGCTAGTTGAATAATCACATTAGTTTATTGCAAAGAATTCAAATTTAAAGCTCGAAAAATTATGGCATGACATTAATAAATGCACCTAAGTCTAGCATGACACACTCAATTTTCTTATTACCAATATCACATGGAAGTGTAAACATACCTTAGGGAGAGCGATGACGGGTACAATGGGGTTCGTTTCGCTGATATTCGCTTTGAGTAGAGCCTATTGTAGTCCTATCACCGTTTCATTCAGATCTAGGTTTGTTTCTGCTTTTTTTCGCGATCGGCGTTTGTTTCAGGAACTAGATGATTTTCAACAAACCAAGCCATCTTCAGTATTTGGCTTGGTCTTCTTTTCAAACCCCAAGTCTCTGTCCTTAGTTTCTGTACAAGGTAATCAAGCATCGATCGTTTTCTATGTATATACTCTACTGGGTTTTATTATTCTGGAGTTCTTCTTTGATTTTCATGTGAAAGGTTGGTTCCTTAAGACCATCGGCTTTAGCTTGATGATATGAAGTATGCTTGGACCTAGTCATGTTCTTATGCTGATGATCCGTGGCTTGTCTTTGATTACCTAATCTGTAGTTCCTGAATGTAGATCTGAGCTGGATTGTCATTTGGTTTTGATAAAAGATTCTGTCTTTTGTTTCATTTCATAATCGAGTTCCTTAGCTAATGTTTATGTGTGATTGAAAGTGAAGTAACTTGTACAGAATCAAGATTCAGATTTTGCTTTGCTGGATGATGAATTGTTTAATTTTTTATTCTTTTGGAGATAAAAGTAGTTAAGTTTTGTGGAAATTTTGGTTGGCGATAGTGTTGATTTGTAGTTTAGTTTTTAAAAATAAATTTAAGATATATAGATATTGTTGCGCCCTTTTATACCAAAGAGATTGTTAAGATTATGGCCAGTGCTCCTCCGATGCACGGATTGATGAGAAGGTTATGCCCTTTTTTTCGACGAGGTATGTACGCAGGCAGTTCTTTTTTAGGATTGAATAAGAGGTATGTAAAAGTTTCTCTCCCTCTCTTGGCGCTCTCACTCTCTTCCTTCTCTGCAACATCCTTTTTTCAGGTATGGTTCTTGATTAATCAGTCTCTTCTGCTTTGGTTTTTTCTGAGTTTTGTTGAGTTTTCTAAACTTTATGGTTTTTTGCTTTTGATATTAGCTTCTTTGTTTGATTTAGTGTTTAATGCTTTTTGGGTTTGATTATGTCGATCTCTTTGCATCTGATATTGTTGGGTTTATGTCAAGATTGAATTTTTATGCTTAATGATCTTATGGTTTCAGAAGTTTTGCGTTTCTACATGTTGAGTCAAAGTCGAGTTCTTTGATGCTTTATTGCTCTCTTATCATCTGGGTATTGATAATTTTCTACAAATAAAGAGATAATATAATTAGTTTTATTTTAGTTTTAAAATATATTATATTATTAAAAACTTGAGATTAAATTTTATTTTATATTTATTTTATATTTATGTATTTAATGTAATTTTATTTACATAATTTTTTAACTTACCAGTTTTACTTATTTACTCTTTAACCTGCATCATTCTTTTATTGTCACATCTGCATGTGGGTCTACTGGAAAAAACCTCTCTACTATGAAGGGATAAGGCTGCATACTATCAGACCTCCCCAGACCTCGCTTTATTGCGGGACTTTGGACTAGGTGTAATGATGATGATGATGATACATTCTTACCTATAATTATTCTCTCCTTATACTTCAACTTCCTTTTATTTGTGCACAACTCTTTCAATAATTTTGCGTATTTCGGAACTTGCTTAATGGCTTTAAGAAGTGGTATATTGATTTCCACCTTTTTAAAGGTTTCTAGGATCTCTTTTTCATGCTCATCTTCTTTTGGTTTAGCCAACTTGCTAGGAAAAGGAGGTACATATGCGTTAATTGGTATTGATGAAGTTAAATCATTTTTTTACCTTTATTAATTCTTGAGTTGGAAGTTCTTTCTTCTTTTCTCCATTATCGTGCTTTTCTATCTCCATTGGTACAGAAGTTTCAGACTAAATTTTCTTACCACTTCTCAAAGTCATTACACTCACATTCTTCGTAGGATTCACCACTGTTCGGGAAGGTAATTTTCCTAGTGTTTATGGTTCTAATTTACTTATAGAGGTGGCTAATTGAGTGGCCTGATTTTCTAATTTTTGAAAGTTTGCTCTTGTTTCCTGTTGAAATTGTTAAGTATTAGTAGCAAGTGCCTTAACAATTTCATCCAAAGACATACCTGAATTTGAACATTGAGGTTGAGCATATGTAAAGGTTTAAGGTTGTCTATTAAAATTGTGAGGTTGATATCTTTGTTACCTTGCTTGATTTCCATAGCTAAAGTTTGAATGGTCCCCCCATCCTAGATTATAGTAATTGGAAAAAGGGCCATTTTTTCATTGAGGTTGACCAAGAAAGTCCCCTATTGCGTTAGCTTCATAAAGGAAATCTTGTCATAATATATGGCACATATCTGTAGGATGTTCAGAGAATGAGCATATTCTACACACTCTTGCCGATTGTAATTGACCTACAACCATTCGACAAACTAAAGTAGTTAAATTTGAAACCTTATCCTCAAGATGTGTGTTACTTACCTCATTCACACGCTTAACAACTCCATCCATCCTTGTCCCAAGCTATTGAGAATTTTCTGTCATATTTGATATCATTTTTCTAGATGCCTCAGGTGTTTTATTTATCAAAGCTGCTCTACTAGCTACATCGACCATACTCTAATCCATTGGCAATAGTCCTTTATAAAAGTACTGAATCAAAAGTTGGTCAAGAATCTAATGACGTGGACAACTGACATATAACTCCTTAAACCTTTCTTAATATTCATCTAATGTTTCTCCCGTAATTTGTCTTATCCCACATATCTCCTTTTTGATATTCGCTACTTTTGATGTAGGAAAGAACTTCTCTAGAAACATTCTTTTTATTTCATTCCATATTGTAACTGAGCCAGGGGAAAGATAATATATCCAATTTTTTGCCTTATCTTTTAATGAGAACAGAAAGGCCCTGAAGGTGAATGGCCGCTTCTTTGCTTAGTCTCTTTTCTCAAATGACTCACTATTTTCTCAATTTCTGGATTATATTGTAGTTTACCTTTCCTTTATGACAATTACATACCATTGAATTCATTGATAATGATGTAATAATCAACATTAAATTAAATTGTGAGATTAATCAATATTTAATCATTTATCAAATATAAGAACTCAAAATAAGAAATAATTGAATTAAAACATGAATAAAAGTTAAGAACAAAAACTCATAAGGTTACAACTAGAGTCTTGAATCTCCTTGAATCAAAATAATTGAGTTTAGCCATACATGACTTTTGCTCAAATAATAAAAATTGAAGAAATACAAAGAATTGAGAAAAAAGTAAGAAGAGAATGATTCATTCTGTTATGAGGAACACCCCTTTTATTGGGTTTTTCTGATCTAATCCTAATCTGATCGTACCTTGCAGAGATGTTTACCTAAAACAAATTCAAATTTAAATTCCTACATGATAGAGATAGAAAGAAGTTTCATATTTAAACCCTAACTCTTCAAGTGATCAGTCTTATCCATTGCAACAATCTCTTCATCAAAATTTGTGATTACCATCAACAATGTTCCAATTTAATGCAATCTCCACTTTTTATCTCCTAAAACAAAACAAACATTAATTTTAATATCTAAGCACTAAGACAAATCCAAAACAAAGGGTATAATATCAATTAATATGTCAAGATAATATCTTATCAAATTTGGTATATTCAGTAAGTTGAAAATACAAAGAAAAAAATCAGAAAATTTATCTTTAAATTATCACCTAGAAGTTAAAACCATGAAAATCTTTTACTATTAATTCTTGAGTTGGGGTACCTTAGGTTCATGCACTAATGAAAATAAAAAAGCTAGAGAGTAAGAATTACAACCAAATGCTTGAAAGAAAGTTATAAATAGATTAACATAAAATTTTAATGTTAAAATTCCTTGAAAGAATAAAATAGCTTATGTTAAAACTCCTTGAAAGAACAAAAACAACTACCCTTTAAATTGGAAGTTAAAACAACAAACTTGAAAGAAATTTAATGTTAAGAGCCTCTTCATTGGCAGAAAGCTGGAAGTAAAAACAACAAACTTGAAAGAAATTTAATGTTAAGAGCCTCTTCATTGGCAGAAAGGAAAATACATGAGAGTTGTTTTCTGATAAAATAAAGACGGATTGTTATTTCTAAGGAAAGGAGACAAAAGTCACAAAACCTAACAAGTGTCATTGATTAGGTCATCCCTTGTACAGTTATGATCAATCAATAGTATCTCTTGTGGTTTGGCAATGCTTTGTTCAATTTTAAAGGGCCCATATTTTGTTCTTTGTAATGGTGGCCCTAGGTAGGTTCCCTCTTAGTCTTACCTAGGGCTAGGCTTGGGCTTTGGGGAGGTCCAGTAGTACGCAACCTTATTCCTACTTGGTAAAAAAGTTATTTCTAATAAACTCATATGAACAATATATATGTGTGTGTGTGTGCTTGAGCGCGCATGCGTATACATATGAAAATAAAATAAAATAAACTAATTAAAAATATATAATAAATAATAATAATAACAATAATAAACTTAAATAATAATACTAATATAGATAAATACATATAAATAAAATATAAAAATATGTAATAAAATACATAATAAAATAAATATAGAATAAGGTAAAGAGTAACAATAAAAGATAGAATAAGTAAACAGATACATAAACTAGAAAGAAGATTAGTGTAAGAAAAAATCAAACAAGTCATTACAACAAAATAATTAGGTTAAGTAAGAAATTGCTTAGGTTAAATAACTAGGAGGAAAGTACTACGAAATAAAAAAAGGTTAAATATAAAACATAAGACTTAAAGGGAAATGTTTAAAAGACCTAAATGAACAAGAATGATCTCTCTATGTGAGATTCTTTATTCGTATCATAATATGCCAAAGTTTTCTATCACAGGTCATGTCCTCGGTAAGTTCCAACTGAGTCATATCATCTTAATCACTTCCCTCTAGCTTTTCTTAGGTCCTTTTTTTCTCTTACAGTCTCTAGGTACTATTTTCTCGCATCTTCTCACTGGAGCATCAGAGTATCTTCTCTTAACATGTTTAAACCACCTAGGTCTTGTCTCTCTTAATTTTCATTAATACAAGCCATCTTTAATTGGTCTCTCACCATTATATTCCTGACCTTATTTCTTCTGAAAAGATTACACTTCTAACATAGCATCCTTATATTTACCACCATTAGCTTATGACTATATACTTATTTAATGGGCTAACACTCTGCCCTATATAGCATGGTCGGCTTAATCACTAAATGTTAGAACTTACCTTTGAACTTAAGCGGTATCTTCTTGCCACATAAAACTCCTAATGCACTTCTTCATTTAAGCCACCCTAATTTGATACGATGAACTATATATTTATCGATCTCTCTATTATTTTGGATGATAGATCTTAGATACTTAAAAACATTTTTTACATGGTATAACATCTAAACTGATTTTTACCTCAATATCAGAAGCCACCTTATGGCTCAAAAAGTTACATTCTAAGTACTTAATCTTAGTCCTGCTCAATTTAAAGCCTTTTGACTCTAACATATCCCTCCAAAGTTTTAGTTTGACATTGACACCCTTTTTTGTCATCCACCAAGATAATATCTTCAACAGAAAACATACACTAAAGCACATCTGTTTAAATATTTTGGTGAGCTCATCCATCACTACTGTAAATAAAAAAGGGCTCAATAAAGATCCTTGATATAGCCCAATATTGATAAAGAAATTCTATGTATCTCCTCTTATCATTCTTACTCTAGTATTTACCCCTTTATACATATCCCTAATAACCTGTTTATTGGTCATAAGAACTCCTTTAACCTTTAAACACCTCCACATGATTTCTTTAGGTACCCTATCATATGCCTTCTCTAAATTAATAAAAACCATGTTTAGATTGCATTGTCTTTTCTTGTAATATTTCATTAATCTTCTAAGGAGATGTAAAGCTTTTATTATGGACCTTCTTAGCATGAAGCCAAACTAGTTCTCCAAGATAGGAACATCCTTTCTTGCTTTCTTCTTAATCATTGTCTCCCATAATTTCATAGTATGACTAAGTAGTTTTGTGCCTCTATAATTATTACAATTTTGGATTTCGCCTTTGTTCTTGTATAGAGTAATTAACATATTAAGTCTCCACTCATCTAACATTTTGGTGGACTTAAGGATCACATTAAAAAGTTTGGTTAGCTAAGTAAGACCCTCTATGTCTAGGCTCTTTCACACTTCTATGAGTATTTCATCAGGCCCTACTACTCTTCTACTCTTCAACTCCCTCAAAGCTCTTTTAATTTCTTCCCTTGTAATATACCAACAATGAATAAAGTTACGAAACCTCTTGAAAGTGCTAAGATCACCTAACGAGATGTTGTACTTTATGCCTTCATTAAAAAGGCTATATAAGTACTTGTGTCATCTTCTTTTGATGTCATTTTTAGTCATGAGCACTCATCCTGCCTCATCTTGTATACAACAAAATTGATCTAAGTCTCTTGCTTTCTGTTGGCCCCTGAATTCTTTAATTGAATAAGTATGAATTTCAAATTAATTTTTGAGGTTTAGATTGAATTGTGGTTAGTAGGATCATTGTTTAAATTTATGAAATAAGATGAGTAAATTGGAG
>JANZLC010000200.1:14846725-14864486 GCA_026413385.1 Erythroxylum gracilipes
TATGATTTTGTAAGTTAACTTTTGATTGCCTTGTGTTTTATAAAAGATTTTATGTATGAACTTTTGATACTGTTGTTGAAATTACATTGAGTTGAGATTGCCTGGAGTTGAGATTGCCTTGAGTGGACTAGAGAGTCCTGGAGTTGTGGTTGGATGTGAATATAGAAGAGTGTTTGAAATCGTTTGCAGGTTTTGGGATTTTAAAAATATAGCCATTGTGCTGCCCAAATTTTTTTCAAAAAAGGAAAAAAAGATTTGATATTTAGTTAGCCTTGCATAGTCATATTAAGAATACTGTTAGTGTCCTTAGCTCGATTATACGGCGGTTGTCATGGGCCCGATGTGTTACCGGGTCGTGACAGAAGATGTGTTGGTAAACGTAGATCAATTTATCATTCGTGTTGATTTTGTGGTATTGCATTTTGAAGCTGATAAAAATTGTCCATTAATTTTAGGTAGGCCCTTTATGAATACTGGTAGGGCATTAGTTGATGTGCATGAGGGAAAACTTATTTTGAGGATTGGTGATGAGTAGGTTGAGTTTAATGTCTAAATCCTTGAAGAAACCGAAGGATGGTAATGTATGTTTGAAGATTGATGTCGTGGATGAATGTGTGAAGGAGGTTAAAAGGAAGTTAATGAAGTTACTGAAGTTTTGAATAACTCTTTGCTATTGGAATTTTGGACTTAGGTAATGCATAGTAGAATTTAATCTCCAATAGATGCTAGTATATTTGAACAATATTGTTTTGAATAACTCTTTTCTATTGGAGTGCAACTGATGTTTTTATTTCATATTTTGAGAAATGACATTGTTTTCAACAAACCTGCACTCAAAGTGTAAAAGAATTATGTTTTATTTTCTGAAACTATGTTTTTTAATAACTTTTCACTTAGAGTGCAAAAGATTACTTTTATGGCATGAAATAATGTTATCGAACTTACTTATGCACAAATGAGTCATGTATGCTACATGTATGTTTTCTCTGTTGGCTTAGAGTCACAGCAAGGTTTCATTTTATCGGTTGGACTGATAAATAAAGGCATAGTGCCTTACTTGATTTTTGTACTTAATTACTGTATATGACTTGTTTTGTGATTGGTGAGGAAACGATTGGCCAATCGTGTGCTGGGCACAACTGATTATGATTAAGTGTCTCTCGTACCCTTGACGCTGGTACATGAAAGTCGAGTCGCCGTATCAACACCTTTCTATGGGACTCGAGGGTGATTCCACACCTAGGGTCTGGACACCGACGAGGTCGTCACCTAGGGTCATGACGCTCTTGTCGACTGTAGTCTGGACTCACACGGACGAAAGTCGAGCCAACACCGAGGATCGGTGGGTGTGCACATTAGTTTGGCCGACTAGTGGTGTCACACATGATTGTTTTGGCGTATTCTGATGATTACTTTCTGACGAGATTTTATTGATACATGTGATGTTTTTACGGTTTTGTGTATTGGAACTGGGACCTATGTTCACCAGATGAGTGAGTTAATAGGTTAGGCCTATGATTCCTAACCAGTATATATTGAGTCATAGGCTACACTAATATGTTTTCTATGTGAGATATATTCACTTCATATGTTATCTACACCGTTTTGGGTATAATCAAATTCTATTTGTGTTATATGACTTTCCTACTCACTGAGTACCTAGTGTACTCACCCCCCTCTGCTTTCCAACCATGCAGGTTAATTTAGTAAGTTTGAAGCTCTGAGTGGATCGTGCGATCTTTTGACATTTTCGGGGTATTACCGTAAGTAGGTAGTTTCCTATTTTGTACTTTTATTATCTAGTGGCTCATGAACTGTGTTTATGTAGATACGCTTTATGATTTTGTAAGTTAACTTTTGATTGTCTTGTGTTTTATAAAAGATTTTATATATGAACTTTTCATACTATTGTTGAAATTACATTGAGTTGAGATTACCTGGAGTTGAGATTGCCTTGAGTGGACTAGAGAGTTCTGGAGTTGTGGTTGGATGTGAATATAGAAGTGTGTTTGAAATCGTTTGCAAGTTTTGGAATTTTAAAAATATAGCCGTTGTGCTGCCAAAATTTTTTTCAAAAGAAGAAAAAAAAAAGATTTAATATTAAGTTAGTCTTTCATAGTCAGATTAAGGATACCATTAATGTCTTTAACTCGATTATACGGTGGTTGTCATAGATCCGATGTGATACTGGGTTGTGACATTGTGCTTATCTTGTTTCCCATGAATCCAACCAATTGGGGGAGGAGACACATAACATATAAAAGAAAATAGTTCAGCATTATTGTTGCTGTTGCAAGGAAGGGAGCTACCGCTGCTGTTGTTGCGAATAAAGAAAATGGGAGAGAGTAACTCAGAGAATTAGGAATTTTAGAGAATTAAAGATTTGAGAGAAATTTTATAGAATTAGGAATTTTAAATCGAGATAATTAAGATTTTTGCAAGAGAACTAATAGGTGAGTTTTGACATGTGGGATCTACTTTTATTTTTTAGGTTATAAAAGTCGCATCAACTAACGTGTAAAAAGTTAAAAAAATATCACGTTAGCTTAATATTTAACTAATGAAGAGTAAATTTTGTTAGATTTTTTGTTTTTATAAGAAATGTTTTGTAAATTTTAAATTTTAAAATAGACGCTCCAAAATTTTAGAGTTTAAATTCTTAAAAATGTTAAAATTTAAATTGTACTCTTACCCCGGAGACACCTAAATCATCAGTAAAATAGCACAGTCTTTGGGCCTAAAAATGATCCATGAGGCCCTGCTGGGTCTTGGGATCAGGCCTTAACTTCTACGGACTACAAAATTATCGAAGTATCTACTCACCGCTGAGAGAGTTAACGATGTTAAAGGAAGGGGAGGTGATTTGCGTCACCGGAGCAAGCGGCGCCATCGGTTCATGGCTCGTCCGCCTTCTCCTCGAACGCGGCTACACCATACACGCCACCGTCAAAGATCTCAGTTAGCTGATATTCACTTGATTCTTTCCCTTTCTGTTTGGTAAGCTTAATTTTTGAACACTATGACTTGCTAACTAATTAAAATTTGAATGAAGACGATGATAAAGAAACCGAGCATTTAAAATGCCTAGAAGGAGCAGAGACGCGTCTCCTTCTTTACCAAATGGAACTCCTAGACTACGACTCTATCTCCGTCGCAATCGACGGCTGTTCCGGCGTCTTTCACCTCGCATCCCCCTGCATCGTCGATGAAGTCCGCGATCCTCAGGTTTTGAGCCTACTTTTACCTCTCTATGTTTCTTTCGCACTTTTAGACTTAGCTTTTTTGATGGTTAACAGAAGCAGCTATTGGATCCGGCAATTAAAGGGACTCTGAATGTGTTGACGGCGGCGAAGGAGAAAGGGGTGAGGCGCGTGGTCGTCACGTCGTCGATCTCCGCCATAACTCCGAACCCTAACTGGCCTGATGATCTAGTAAGGGACGAAGAATGTTGGACTGATGTTGACTACTGCAAGCAAAATGGAGTGAGTAGAACTCGACTGTTGTCCACATTATTATTTACTTAAAGGCCTTATTATTTGGCTCTTATGGACTGTAAGTTAGATTGGTGGTTTGGTATGTACATAGTTATGGTATCCAGTATCTAAGACAGAGGCTGAAAAAGCTGCGTGGGAATTTGCTCGGGAAAAGGGTTTGGACGTGGTGGTGGTTAATCCTGGTACCGTCATGGGTCCTAATATCCCTCCAACTCTGAATGCTAGCATGTTGATGCTTCTACGCCTTCTTCAAGGTCTTTCTCGTTGCCAACTTCATCTGAAAAGATCAATTTTTGCTTCTACCAAGGAATATGAAGAACATTTTCATGCTATGCCTATTTAGCCTTGAAAAAGCATCTAGGAAACATAGGGTCATAATTGCGCCTGTACTTTAATGAGCAATCTAGTATGCTTTCATTTTACATTGTTGGTTTCCGTTTACAATAGCAATAACAAATAATGACCTTCCGTTGACATAATTGTAGGCTGCAATGAAACATACAAGGACTTCTTTATGGGATCCGTCCATTTCAAAGATGTAGCCTTGGCTCATATAATGGTCTATGAAAACCCATCGGCAGCTGGTAGGCACTTGTGTGTTGAGGCTATATCTCATTACAGTGACTTCGTAGCCAAGCTCGCTGAGCTATACCCAGAATATAATGTGCCCAGGTGATGTGTCTTGAATTTTTGTTCTACACCTGTGATTAGAGTTCCAACTTTTATACTGGTGTTTGGAAACAAAAAAATCTTTCCTACATGCATCTTGTTTCGTTTGCTTGGGATCTGTAATGATTCACTAAATCAAAATAAAACTTCTGGTCGCAGGATGCCAAGAGACACACAGCCAGGATTGCTGAGGACGAAGAATGGAGCTAAGAAACTGATGGAATTGGGGTTGGAATTTATTTCCATGGAGCAAATTATAAAGGATGCAGTGGAAAGCTTGAAGAGCAAGGGACTTGTAGAAATGATTTAGCATATCAACAACTAAAATTGATATATTGTGTCTGCCAGTTAAGCACTTCATCAGTTAGATTTGATGCAAGTGTACCTTGTGAAGTAATTCTTGACGCTCTGATGTAAGGGTTTGAGATAATCCGTAGAAAACCGTGTTTATGAGTCTTCTTTACTTTTGTTAAGTTCGTACAATATCTATTCTCGTGACCATTCTTTGAGACTCTAGGAGCTCTATAACTTGTTCTTATTTTACATGAAAGAAAAGGTATACCTGCAAAATTCTTCAGACCAGAAACAACACCTCAAGAAATCAGTGCAGTTGGCACACCACAGGCTACAACCAAGCCTACTTTAAGACCTTGGTTAAACAAATCTGTCAGGATCTTTCACCTTTGAAGATTCCTGAAAAAGGACAACGTATCTTACAAACAGATGCCAGTGACGAACATTGGGGGGCAATTCTTGTGATGGGTACCTCTGGACAAATGTGCACATTTAATCACATTCAGCTAAAGTATTTGGAAGCAATCTATCAAGCCCAGATCGACACGCCTGGTCCATCAACATCAGGGTCTATCTTGATGATCCAACCTATTGAACAATCAGATCTACCATATCTATAATTTAGGGCAACAAGCTTTAAGATCCAACCCGTATTTTCTTGATCCAAATATTCTACTCATGATAAAAAGATCCAGATCAAGGTCTCTAAGGGAGATGCTTAGGTCCACATATACATACATGGTTTGATGCCCTGGATCACATTGCGTTCTGCTATAATCCAAATCAAAAGCATTAGCCAGTCGCAGGAAACCAAATATAGGTAAATAGACTAATAAGGAAAGTTGGTTGAGATGGTTTTGGAAGATACCGAAAGTCTAACGTTTAAACATTTTAACAATATTTAAGGTATAGTTTAATGTTTAAAAACTTACTTCTCAATGTTTGAAAAAACGTTTAGAATAGTCCTTTAGTTAATGGAATTGTTAAAGAGTTATGTTAACTATGTTGATTTGAATTCTTTTTAAATTTTAAAGGGTTTACATGAGTTACATCCCAAAAGATAAACTTCTTAGTGTGGAGATATAGGGTTTTTAAAACCTTAAATCTCCAAATTTCTCATCTAGTTTGGCTCCTTTATCTTGTTTAGCATAATCATAATTTTTTGCCCGATTAGTTGTCTTTCTCTTATGTTGTAGAGTTGAATGAAGAAGACGATGTTTACGTGGGAAGCAACGGAAGTTCTTTTTAAAATTCATTACTAATATTACAGGTAGCTTTTAATAAAAGCCTCGAGGTTGTAATCATACACTAGTGTATACTGAATAGTCGATCAAGTGTATTAAAGCTGATCTCTAACGACTATATGGTTATGTCAAAACTGAATGAAGTTTGTTTTTTTCTCTCTATATCTTCTGTGATTCTATGTATCTCTCTTTTTAAATTCTCTTCTGCTGCACTAAATGAATATCACGACAGAATTTACGTGTTGTTCTGTTATCTTTAAAATTTTATCAACAATTGGTATTAGAGTGGTCGAATCTGGGAACAATTATGGTAGAAGGCACAAGAGGCATAGAATTGCAAAGGTTGGAAGAAAATTTGAAAGGCTTGATGGAGGCGCAAATTAGAAATGAGAAAATGCCGCCCTTGGAATCACAAACCAGGCATGAAAGAATGTTGTTGGAGTCGCAAGAAAGGAGTGAGAGAATGTTGTTAGAGATTCAAAACGAGAAGGTAGAAAAAGAGATGTTGGAATTATGAACCATGCAGAAGCAAGGGGAATAAATTGCAGTAGCAAAACCTGCACCCTAGAGTAGACAATCGAGATAAGAGGGGACGAAAATGCTACACCGACGAGAATGAGTATAATCAAGTTTCCATTGTTTGACAGTGAGAACGTTAAGCTGTGGCTATACCGTTGTGAGCAATGTTTCCATCTAAACTAGACTCCAAAAAAGATAAAGGTGAGTGTAGCTATTCTACACATGGACGAACGAGCTCAAGAGTTGTATCACTTATACATCATAAATCGTAATAAGACAGAGATGGTTAAGTGGGACGAGTATACTAAAGCTCTCAAACAGAGGTTCGATGGGGAGATTTTTGACGACCCAGTAAGGGATTTCAAGGACTTGAAGCAGAATGGAACAGTACTAGATTACTGTGCCTAGTTTGATCATCACTCAAACACGCTCTCCCAACCATAGGAGTATCTAGTTAGGTTTTCTGTTAAAGGTCTTAACCCCGAAATTGATGTCACTGTAAAATTACATGAACCCCATTCTTGCATCAGACTTACACGTTAGCTCGAAAACAAAAGGCGATACTATCAAATCTTATAAACTGACGTGAACGAACCCTTTCCAAAAACCCATTTGTAGCTACACCTGGTTAGTAGGAAATATTATTCTAAACCAAAGCAATACAATGAAGAACATGAATAATGGAGGCAATTTTAACCTCGCCCTAAGGTTGCCACAAATGACAAAGGTAAATCGTAGTTGAAACACAGATGGAATAGTACCTACACAAACTTCAATGTTATGCTCCCCGTCGGTGAGATCTTTTAAACCCTCGAAACCCATTAGTAGTAAGGATTTTGATGATAAGAGGGCAAATGGTCTCTATTTTTGGTGCAATAAGAAATACACTTTGGGCTATAAGTGTTAGAAGAGACAACTACAATCTTTCAAAAATTTGAGGGAGGAGGATAGTAGAAAAACATCACCAAGACATGAGGAAGAAGAATTTGAAGGAAGACTCAGAGAAGAAGATTGTCTAATTATTTCAATGCAAGCTATGTTAGGGTTATTTAGGGAGATGGAGTTTAAACAAATGAGATTAATGGGGATGTATTAGAGACAAAGCATTCACATACTGATTGACAATGATAGTATGCATAATTTCATGGACACAGTAGTAGTGAGGAAGGGGGGTGGGCGATCTTTAGGAGAACTACAGCTGGAATGTTGGCAATGTTGTAAAAATTTCATTTGGACCATGTAAGGGTCACAGTTCACCATAGATGCTCTGGTGCTATTGTTGGGGGGCTACAATGTCATATTGGGGGTACAGTGGTTGGTTGAGTTAAACAATGTATTTTGTAATTTCAGAAATATAATGATGACGTTTAACTGGGAAGGACGATTGGTGATGTTGCGGGGAAACCGAAGGTAGATCCCAGGTCATTTTGAGCAAGGAATTCCAGAAAACTCTACAACGCTCGACGAGCAGCCAATTGTTCATGATGCAACTAACGATCCCCATCGAATATCAAATGCAACAGATGAGAATGAAGGATGAATAGTGGAGTGCATTTGATGAAATTAACTCATTCTTATCTGAATATGCAATGGTGTTCTAGGAACTGAACCATCTTCCACCAGATCACAAGCACAATCATCAAATCATGTTTAAGAAAAGAGTCGATACCATTAATATGCGTCCATATCGCTACTCAAGAACACAAAAGGATGTAATAAAGTAGTCTATAAGGGATTTTATGAAACATTGATTCATTTGCTATAGCTACGAGCCTTATGCATCATCGGTGGTTATTGTCAAGAAAAAGGACAAATTTTGGCAGATGTGCGTGGATTAACAGGAGCTAAACAAGCATATAGTTAAGGATAAATTTCTGATACCACTCATCAAAGAGTTTTTAAACGAATTACATGGAGCTAGTTGGTTCACCAAATTGGATCTGTGTTCTGGGTACCACTAAATTCGGATGCAACCGCAAGATGTTCCGAATATGGCTTTCAAAACACACGAAGGGCATTACGAGTTATTGGTAATGCCATTCGTCTTGACAAATGCTCCTTCAACGTTTTAGAGGCTAATGAATGATTTGATTAAACTATACTTACATTATTTTGTTCTAGTATTTTTTGATGCTATCTTAATCTATAGCTCATCGTTGCCATTACATGTAGAACATATCTTGGTGGCTTTGCAGACATTGAAAGACAATCAACTATTCTTATGAGTGTGTGTTTGGGGCACGCCAAGTTGAATACATGGGCTACGCAATTTTAGAAGGAGGAGTAGCTACGGATGTCTGAAAGGTTAAAACCATTAAAGAATGGTCTGAACCTAAGGGAATTAAGGAACTAAGAGGATTTCTGGGGATTACTGTGTACTATTGGAGGTTTATTAACAGGTATGAGAGGATGGTTAAACCATTGACATAACTGTTAAAGAAAGAACGTCTAGGCAACTAGGAATGGCAACAAGAGGAGAAGGTAGCTTTTAAGAAACTGAAGGAAGCAATTTTGTCAGCCCCAGTGTTGGCATTGCTAGATTTTTCAAAAACTTTTATAGTGGAGGTAGATGCAAGTGGGTAGGGAATCGAGGCTGTGTTACAACAGGAAGGTCATCCCATTGCCTTCCTCAATAAGGCATTAGCTAGAAGTCACCACAGATTATCCACCTACGAAAAAGAATTATTGGCAGTGATAAACACAATTAAGTACTGGCATCATTATTTGAGCTTCAAACATTCATCGTTAAAACAGATCACTAGAATCTTAAATACTTGTTAGAGAAACTTTTACCCACTCCTTTCCAACAGTTGTAGCTATCGAAACTCCTCGACTATGACTTTGAAGTGTAGTATCATAGTGGGAAGGAGAATGAGGCTACAGATGTCCTCTCGAGAATCATCAGTGCAGAGATGTTGATGATATCATTATACAGATACATAATGGGTTGTTAGAGGAAATTAAGAAAAGTTGGCAGGAGGATCGAGCGATTCAAGATATCATTAGAAAATTGGAATATGATATTATGAAGTCTAGCGTGTACGAATGGAAGGATGGGTTATTGAGATGGAAGGGGAGTTTAGTGGTGGGCGCCAACAAAAACCTCCAATAACAAATCATCGAAATTAGTTATGATGATGCTATTAGAGGACATGTAGGTGTAGTGGCAACAACAAAGAAGCTACAAAATATGTTTTTCTAGAAAGGAATGGCTCGGGACGTTCAAACCCATATTCAAAAATGCATGAACTGTCAGATGAATAAACACGATAGTTTTACTTACCCAAGATTATTGCAACCTATTAAGATACCAGAAGGAAGCTGGCAGGAGGTAAGTGTTGACTTCGTTGAAGGAATTCTGATATTAAAGGGAAAGTCAGTCATTTTAGTAATTGTGGATCGATTTACAAAATACTCTAACTTTATTCCTGTTAAACATCCCTACTCTACTTATGACAGTGCTGAAGTATTCCTCAATAATGGGTTTAAGCTACATGGCATGCTAGAATCAATCATTAGCAACAGAGATCTTGTTTTCTTGAGCAAGTTTTGGCAAGAACTCTAGCTACAAGAAGTCAAATTGAAATATTCAACCGTTTATCACCTGCAGATGGGCTGACAGATAGAAGCGGTGAATAAAATTCTCGAAACATACTTACGGTGCTTTTGTAGTCAAACACTTTAGAGATGGAGCAAATGGATACCTTTGACCGAGTGGTGGTATAATACGACGTATCACGCTTCCATTGACTCCACACCATTTGAAGCCTTGTATGGATATCCATTACTAATTTATACACCTTATATAGCTGGGGACTCCAAGGTGGTAGAAGTTAATCAGGTTTTAACGAATAGAGAGGCGATGACCAACATGACAAAATTCCATCTACAAAGGGCCTAAAACCAGATGAAGCAATATACAAAAACAAGGTCGGTGAAATGGTGTTGTTGAAATTACAGGCATATAAACAACATTCCCTTCAGAGAAGTAGTTAGAAGTTGTCTCCACTCTATTATGGACCATACAGGGTGGTCCAGTGTATCGAGAAGGTGGCGCATAAGTTGGAACTTCCATTAGAGACGGCGATACATCTAGTGTTTCACATGTCATAATTGAAGAAGGCATACACACAGCAAGACATAAATTCCTTATCAATACCAGAATTCCTTACACCAGTTAAATGTGTGTTGTTAGCAGTACTGGACAGACGCATGACGAAAAGAAATAATCGCATGATGACATAATTGTTAATTCAATGGTCAGATAGCAAAAGCACCCACGCAATGTCGAAATACCTCTTTGATCTACAAAGGTGCTTCCCAGAAATTAATCTGATCGACAAGGACGTTAAGGTGAAGGGAATTGTTGTAGAGTTGAACGAGAAACAACAGAAGTCCTTTTTTAAATTCATTATTAATATAAGCAATGTTTAAATAAAAGCCACAAGGTTGTAATCATACACTAGCGTATACTAGATAGTCAATCACATATATTAAAGTCAATCTCTGAAGGCTTTGTGGTTATGTCAAAATCGAATGAAGGTTGTTTTTCTCTCTTTATATCTTTTATGATTCTATGTATCACTTCCTTTAAATTCTCTTTGTTGCACATAACCATCAACCACGCATTCTTCTCAAAGTCATTGAAAAACAAACAACGAAATATAGTGTATTCATTGACAGAAGCAACAAAAGACATAACATAGTGTATTAATTTACACTAGCAACAAAATACAAAAATATAATCTACTCATTCTATCATGGACTGCTTGGTCGATTTACACTTGACTCCAAAAATTATTCTCATGATAATTGAATGACTCTCCTTCGGATTGCCTTTCTCGTAGTTGCTTGAACCTGTAAGTGTTTAGATGTTATGTTTGGATTTTTTTGAATCTTAGGTCTCTTAATTAGAATGCTAAATTGAACATCTTTAGATAAATATTTCCAAATTTTGTTTTGATAGTATGCGTGGAGCTATTAGGCTCTCTTGTTACTTCGACATTAAATTTGAGAACAACATATTATTAATTTAATTATTTTCATGAGATAGTCGATAGTTTTTGTAATTACTTATGAGGGTCTATCATAAGATGTTAAAGCTTCTCCATCACCCTATTATTGTGCCTGTAACAATAATTAATAAAAATGTTAAAAGTTCTCAATTAAATAAGCAATAAAATTTGAAACTTACAATGGTTAGATTTTGAATGGCAACAACTATTTTCCCACATCTTGGCATCACTTACTTGAATTTGTTCACTATTTTTGGCTTGTCAGAAAATCTCTTCCTTTACTAATTGCAACACATGTTGATAAACTTAGATAAATATGTCTTTCTTATAGCGATTGTCAACAAATGCTTCAACCTTCCACTTGGAATGATAAATATCACTTATAAATGTGCTTACATAGGTAACCATAAAGTTCTCATACTCTATAGCTACAAGTTTGGTCCCTATAAAGTTTGATTGTGTGCTTTCCATCTTTTTTTGATACCTTTTAGGCTCCACCCATTTCATACCAATCTCTGTTATAATGCATCTTTGTTTTTTTTTAACTTCTATACTACAACAGGTGTTTTTTTTTGTCTTCCACATTTGAACATATTCCCTCCTATTTGCATGTCTCCTCATGACCATAGTCCTTATGATTTCAAGCATAGTAGTGATTGGTCTCTCTCTTTTCTTTAAAAATAATAATATATTCATAAAATGAAAAGGATTACAATAATAATATATTATTATTTTCTTTAAAAATAATAATATATTCATAATGTTAACTCACTTAACTCATCTTTTAAGTGAGTTAACATTATATATACCTTGTTGTTTCTTTTAGTCCACATACCTATAACAAGGTATGAAAGAGCTATATGTATGGTCCATTTATCACATTCAGTTCTGTTTACAATTCCAATACACTAGTTTATGATGTCAATCCATTTTGAAGGGGGTTTTGTCACTCTCTATGAAAGCATGATAGATTTCCATAATTTGCTAGATAAATTACATTGAAGGAATAAGTGATTATGGAATTCTGAGTCTCTCTTGCATAGTTTGCACCAATTTGGAATTTATAGATATTTTCCAAGTCTGTATAGGGTGGGGAGTTTAAGTTTGACAGCAATCCATAATGTGTGAGCACTTTTGGCGTAATGATGCTTGCACCATACAATATTGTGCCAATCAACTTGAGGAGTTAGCTCATTATAGAGTGATCTTTCTGAGTGATTTGTATATTTTCTTAAAGGTTCCAGTTTCCAAGTGAGATTATCCTCATACTAATTTAGTATATAGTTCTTAAGAAAATTGAGAGTAGTAGGTGATGGAGTGTTGGACTCTAGGCACTAAAAGTAGCACTTATATTGTTATCAATAATAAGACACTTAGATTCAAAAGATAACTCTTTACCTAGCATTCTGGAGGGTACAAAAGTAAGGTTGGAACATATTTAGTTTAATTTTATCTAGTTTCTTTAACTACTCATTGAAATCTTGAACATAAGCTGATCATTCACACACTCAAAATTACTTCATCAAGTCTTTATCACTCTATACACCACGTAAATTGTGGTAAATGTGTCTAGCACATTCTATAAGTGGCATTTGCCAATATAATTTCAATAACCCTAATGAGACCCTAAAAATTCTAACAAAAAAATTTGTAATTCAGAATGTGATGTAACTAATTTAGGATAAGACAAAATATCATTCCATAAGGGGTAATTTATAAGTTGAAACTAACCTTTTACGTATCAAAAATTAATGTCAAACTACCCCCATCACTTAATTGTAAGTCAACTGCTAATAAAGTCATAAACCAACTCCATGTTTATGTTTTTCCACCTTTATAACAACCTTTCCTATTGGGTGTATCTCAGTATCTCTATCTTTCCTAATCACACTGATAGGTTGTCTCTAAAACACAAAATCTTTAAAAATCATCCACAAATACCTAATATTGGACTCATGCACATATCTATTTCATAATTTGATTCGATAGGTTCAAAGTTATATTGTAAAGCAGAGTTTAGAATATTGATTTTTTCTTTAAATTTATGTTGGTTTCGTTTTGGACAATTATTTGTATAATGACCTTCTTCTTTACATAACCAACATCTACATTGTTTTTTATTTTGGGGATAATAATTTTTCTTTGGTTTTTTCGATAAGCTTGTTTTCTAAAAAATTTTCTATAAGGTTTAAAAGGTTTATTTTTATTTTTAGGGTATTTTTTTCCATCTATAATGTTTAAATCTTGGGTGTTTTGAACGAGGATGTTTGTAAGTAGTGAATTCATAACCATATTGTTGAGGGACTTCTAGATATTTAGAACAACATAGTTGGGTTTCTTTATGTCTTAGTCTTTTTATATAATTCTGTTTCTAGACATTATTGGGATAATACTTCTTTGGTAATAGAAATAGCTTCTGTTGCAATTGGTTTTGATTTCTAATTATATGTTGTTTGTTGATTTCTTTTTCGTTTTTCTCCACTTTGACTACTCTCAGGTTGTTCGTCATTTTTCTGTTGTTGATCTACGTATATTTCTTGATCTGATTCATAACCATAAATGATTTCATCTTGGTCTGTGATTGGTTTTATAAATTCACTTTTGTCTAAAGTTAATTTATTAACAAGTTGAGTAATTTCATCTAATTGAGTTTTGATATCTTTCTCTATATCTTCCATGGTTTTATTAAAGTGATTTGCTTAGTTAGCTCTGATACTACTTGAGACCCAGTATTTGTTTTTTCTGATACTTATGACCTAGTATTTGTTTTTTCTATATTTGTTTTTGTTATTGCTCTAATTTGTTAATAAGAAATAGAATTTCTATTACTTTGTCAAGCTTTGTATTTATGTTATTTAAACTGTCAATTGTTTCTTGTGATTTATGGAGTTGAATTGTAGGCAAAATTGTTGTAATTATTCCTGTTAGTTGATTTTCAATTTTGATTTGTTTATCAATTAATTCAGATAATGGTTTACTAATACTCATAATGTATTTTTAATATGTTCTGTTAATTCGGTTATTTTTTGTTTTATGGTTGTTAATTCTTTATTAAC
Organism: Erythroxylum gracilipes; assembly: GCA_026413385.1. Lineage (NCBI taxonomy): Eukaryota > Viridiplantae > Streptophyta > Magnoliopsida > Malpighiales > Erythroxylaceae > Erythroxylum > Erythroxylum gracilipes. The sequence continues at coordinate 14,861,017 of JANZLC010000200.1, forward strand.
ATTTGGTTCAGTAGTTAATGCTTCTTTTTGAATAAAATTTTGAGGTTCTGTAATCCGAATAGGTTTATCAAAGTTTATGCTAGGTTCTGTATATCGAATAGGTTTTTCTAATCATAATGATGATGAGTGTAATAAAGGTTTATTTAAAAATTTATCTTCTGATAAAGATAATCTAGGTGCAGAGGGTTCTAATAGTTTTATTGGATATTTTATTTCATGTAATTCTTTTAAAGTAGTTCTGAGATTAGTACCTACTTTTGCTACATCATTAAATAATTGATCCATATAAATTTTATCTGTGTTTTTAAATTCAACACTATGATGTGAGTTTGTTAAAGCATAACTAATTTGATACGTAATTACAAAGTGATATTTTCCTATATTCATTAAATGTTCTCGATAAAATTTGTAGGCAATAGTAATAGTTTCATCTAAGTTATATGATCTTAAAGGGATACCTAGTTTTAAACGAGTATTAAAATTAATTTTGCCATAAGCTAGATTTCCACTCATAATTCCAATGATTTGATCATTTAAATATGTCATTTGTTCATCAGTAATAACCATTCTTATAGGAGAATCGATTCCTTCTTGAAAAGTAGATTTTAATAAAATCTAGATTGTAGATAAATGAATATAGCCTTTTTTTGTCTCTTTTCTTCAGGAATTTTTTTGTAATTGTTTATAAATTTGTTCTTAATCTATTAAATTAATTTGAATATGTCCATTACAATGATCTATGCATATTGGTGTTTCGTGAACTAATTTTCCATAATAAATAATGTTTTTCTATTTATAAGATTTTTAATAAGTGAATTATTTACATCTTGGCCTGCTTTAAGATTTAATTGAGTTTTTGCAATCTATTTTTTCTTTACGAAAATGGAGAATTGATTTATTGTCTGTTGAATTTCAAATTCAAACAGATTCGAAGTATTTATATGGATTTACAAAATACAATATTAAAACGAATCACAATCAAGGTAGATTGATTAGATGGAAACTACAATTTAATCAATATACATTTCAAATTAATTATATAAAATCTCTTTGTAAAAACAACAATCTTCTATTGAAACCACTCATATTATTCAACCTATTACCCCATAACAAATCACTCAAAAAACCATTTCATCCTCTTCTGAAACCAACCTTTCAACTGTGTCACAAAAGGAACAAGATCACAAGGAAGAAAAAGTTTATGTTATCCTTAATGGACCCTTGGCTGGTATTTATGATGAATGGCATAAAGTTGCCATTCATATTACTAATAAACCCTCTATAATTCGTCGGGGCTATTCAACCAAAATAGAAGCTGAAAAAGCTTTGGCTGATTTTAGAGAACCCTCTTTAAAACCACAATATAAACAAGCTCTTGAGAAACCACCTTCCAATTCTACCATGAAGACATTAGGAAAACCCATAAACCTTGATAAAATCAATACAGTTCCTACCCGAGCACAAAAGGAAGAAATGAAGAAAATTACCTTTAAAGGTTTTTATGGCTGTTTCCAAGCACTTAATGAATGGACCGAAGCCCAGAAAATGGTTCAATATTATCCACAAAACTGTGGACGATACGGACCAAAAGCAATCATCTTCCTAGATGCAAACCCTATCACCACTTACCTTTTCTTTCAAAGTGGACTTATCGATACTATCTATCTTACCAATTTACATACCATTTCAGAATTTCCTACTGGATTTATTCTAGCCATAAAAAATAATAAAGAACAATTTTCAAAGGACCAAGAAATCTTCATCAAAGTATTTAGTACTTATCCAATTTTTAAACAACCATACAATCTGAAGGACACAAAAGTATTATTATCAAGAATTGCTTATGTCCATGTTGGGCACCGTTTCTGGAGCCCAACTTCGAATACTGAACGTGAGCTTAATCCGATAGAATTTCTTGAACATCATTGATTTATCTTCTTGGCTTTTATTCCACATTACGAGGGAAACAATATAATCATACTCTTTAATCCATTACTCACAACTCATAGTCATCATTCACATTTCGATACCCTCAAACAAAGAGTTTTACAAAGCTATAATGGCCTTTCAAGCTACAATACTTCATAATCCGAAATCTCAAATTACAAATGTTACAAGAACTACAAAATAGCAAAAGAAACAATTCCTTTAGGCTCTCGAACACTTGATCTTCTAGCTATAACCTGAGGATGAGACAAAGAGGGGGTGAGCTTGATAGCTCATGGGAAATAGTTTATAATAAAAAGATAAGCAAAACTTTTGAAACCATTTTACTTGTCATAGAAAATATCTTATTGAATCGTAAAATACTTGTTTTTGAAAAGTCTTGTCGTATGGTCCAAATTTACAATTTACAAAATATGAATGCATCAAACTTGTTCAAACATAACATGAGCACATAAACACATCAGAATGATTCAGCTAAGTCCAAAACATGACGCACTACACATTTCCACATAGTGGTCCTGTGTAGTCGTAAATTCTTGAGGGAGTCCTTGAGAGAGCTCCATGCCACTAGCGGGCAGGCGGGAGAAGCCTATTCTTGAGTCAACGTGCATATGACAGTTCTTGAGGGACTACCACAAACCCACATAACACATAGTTCATGACTTGTAAACTTGTTGCCCAAAATGGCACATTTTCTTGAAAACTTGCTTTCTCATATACTTGAAAACCATTCTTGAAAACGTGCTTTCATAAACATGCCTTTTTTTAAAGATATCACTCTCATGGCCTTTTCCTTTTGAAAATCAGCACTCAACTCATGTAACAAACATATAGCAGATTTTCACAAACCATTTATAAACAATAATGCAACACTTATGATGCAAATGAAATCAGAAAACTTCTTTGATTTAAAGAAAACAATAATAGCTTATTTACTCTATTATAAACATGTACCCACCTTGATTTCCTTGCTTAAAGACTTGACTTGTGCAAAATGCTTCTTCTCTTGTTCCTCTTATCTCTCTTGATCCCTTTATACAATAACAAAAAAATCCCACTCAATAGGGTTTTCAACTGAAAATCCTTCAAAGCACAATCATTAAAATTGGTTCTAAAATACTTAATCTCAAACATTTTCTAAACTCCATGAACTAAAATCCTTTCAAAAATCCAAAAGTTTCAAAGTGATCTTACCTTCATTCTTCACCAAATGAAGGGATCCTTAGCTCAAAAGGAAGCTCTTCTCTTCCTCTACTTTTTTCCTTTCTTGAACAGCTTCAAAATCTCTCTTAAAGGCTAAGGAATGAAAACCCTAGCTTGTTTTCTCTTCTTTCTTTCCTTTTATTCTTTTTCATGTCTCTCTCTCTTATCTCTTTTTTCATCCATGCATTTTTCTTCTCTAGAATCTTCTCATTCACGTTTTCTCCTTTATTTAAGCAAGACAATACTTCTTCTTCCAATTATACCCTTAATGAGTCCAAAAAGTCCATTTTATCCTTCCTTATAGGCTTATGTTCTTTTAA
>JANZLC010000200.1:14864586-14875095 GCA_026413385.1 Erythroxylum gracilipes
CCCACCTTACAATCCTTGCTTGTACACTTGCTCCACATGATTTCCCTCTTGCTCCTCTTGGTTTCATCAACACTATTCACAAAATCCCTAAATCAATATAGACATCCATATTGGAAAACCTAAAAGACCTCAATCAAACATCAAAACAAACTTATTACGTCAACTCAACCATTTTACAAGGAAGTCAATACGAACATACACAACTGAAACTACTTCAATCTATCATTTCATTACTAAAGCAAAAAAGTTTGAAAAACTTTATTTACCTATCAAAAGCCATACCATTGGCTTATTACAAAATACAAAATAGAAAATTTGAAGCAATTCCTTTAGGCTCTTGATCACTTGATCTTTTAGCTATCACCTGAAGATGGGACAGAAAGGGAGTGAGCTTGAAAGCTCATGGGTAATAGTTTATAACGAAAAATAAGTAAAAACTCTTTGAAAACATTCACTTGTCATAGAAAATTCTCATTGGGTTCATAAAGCACTTGTTTCTAAAAATTCTCATCATGTAGTCAAAATATCAAACTACAAAACATGAATTCATCAAACTTATTCACATAACATAAACACAAAAGCACATCAGAATGGTTTAGGTGGATCCAAAAACAGAACGTACTACACATTTCCACTTAATGGTCCTATATAGTCGTGAACTTGTGGGAGTCCATGAAGGAGCTCTGTGCCACTAGTGGGCACGCAGGAGAAGCCTTTAATTTGGTCAACGTGCACGTGACTTAACTTAAGGGACCACCACAAACCCACATAACACATATTTCATAACTTGTAAATGTGTTTCCCAAAATGACACTTTTTCGAAAACTTGATTTCATAAACTTGATATCCTTGCAAAAATCATTTCCATTTTTTAGGTCGTAAGTCAATAACACAAATCATATACAAAACATGTAGCACATCCTCAAAGCATTCAAAAAGCAATAAATGCAACATTTATGATGCAATTTAAAACATTTAACTTCCTTGATTCAAAGAATTCTTTAGTAGCTTATTTACTCTATTATAAACATGTACCCACTTGATTTCCTTGCTTATAGACTTACTCAAAATGCCCCTTTTCTTATTCCTCTTGCCTCTTTTGATCCCTTTATACAATAACAAAAATCCCACTCAATAGGGTTTTTAATTGAAAATCCCTCAAAGCACAATCACTAAAATTGTTTCTAGAATACTTAAACCCAAGCATTTTCAAAACTCCATAAACTAAAATCCTTCCAAAAATCTAAAAGATTTAAAATGATCTTACCTTCATTCGTCACCAAATGAAGGGATCTTTAGCTCAAAGGGAAACTCTTCTCTTCCTCTACGTTTTTCCCTTCTTGAACAGCTCCAAAATCTTTCTTGAAGACTAAGAAAAATTAAACCCTAGCTTATTTCCTCTTCTTTCTCTCCTTCTCTTCTTCTCTTTGTATTTCCCTCTCTTCATCATGGCACTCTCTCTTTTTCTTTTCCCATTTTTGTTGTTCTCTCTTCTTAAAATACAAGACAACACTTCTTCTTCCAATTATGCCCTTACTGATTAAGAAATATCCAATTTGCCCTTCTATTTATGCCTTATGTCTTTTATGCTTAAGTATCGTGCCAAAAATACCCTTAAACATTATGACATAACACTTTCTTCTAGAAAAATTTTCCCCATTGTCTTAAGTTTCTAATGACACCAAAATCATTCAATTTGGTTCAGAAATCTGAAAGTATTGCCCCAAACATTTTCAGACTTTTCTTATATTGAAACAATACACTATACTTAAATTCTGCCTAAAAATTGAAAATCTCAGAGACTGAATTACATTTCGATTTCTTCATATCATTTGTATTTCATGTGTCTAGTTTATTTTGAAACAAGAATCATCTCATTCGGAGCTCTAGCGATTCATAAATCATCAAAATACCAAAGTATGTTCAGTAAAACGTCCAATTCTTACTCTTCCAATCGATGCCCTTACTTTGATTCAAACAATCTTTTTTGAATCAATACAAAATGCTATCAAATTCCATGTAGGGACAGAAAAATGTGTTAAGAATCTATGGGTTCAAGAATCATTTCATTTTCAAGTCGGAAGACAAGGTTATGGGTGAAAGAATCAAACATGATTTTCCCCTCAATTATACTGCACCTGTCATGGGACAATTGGCATACCTTTCATCAAAAATGTTGGATCAAGGTCATTCTTAGATGGTTTGAAATAAGACTTCAAGATCTACAACTTTCATAAGACCTTGAAGACAAATTCTATCATCTGAAGGGTCAAAAATGGACCAGACAATAGGGTCAGATGAAACTAGATGAAGAGTGAGACAAATTGGGAAAATTGCCTTAACATTCCCTATAAATATCAGAGTAAGGTGTTATTTGGATGGTTTGAAATAGGACTTCAAGAGATACAACTTTTATGAGACTTAGAAGACAAATTCTATCTTCTGAAGGGTCAAAAATGGACCAGAAGATAGGGTCAGATGAAACTAGATGAAGGGTCAAATGAATTGGGAAATTGCCATAACTTTCTCTATAGATATCGGATTAAGGTGCTCTTTGGATGGTTTGAAATAGGACTTCAAGATCTACAACTTTTTTGAAGACCTTGAAGACAAATTCTATCACTAAAAGGGTCAAAAATGGACCAAACTATACGGTTAGATGAAACCAGATGAAGGGTCAGATGAACAGTGCACCAAATGATATGATGTCATCACCAGACGATATGACGCCATCAGATGATATTTCATCACAAGAGATATGATGTCATCACCAGATGATATGATGTCATCAGATGATACTTCATCACCAGACGATATGACGTCATTAGACGATATGACGTCATCAGATGATACAATCTATACTCCTGAGCATCTCCATTTATAAGGATCATAACTTTTGACTCTAATGTCCAAAACTTTCATACTATATACCGTTGGAAAGATAAAGAAAGACCTATAACTTTCTAGAAGATAACTTTATCTAAATTTATCTATATCAATCCAGAATTTCCCCTAAAGTCAGAATACAAACTTTACATTCATCCACCAATATACTGCACCCAGTTTTCAACTTCATGACAAATTTTGAGATTCTTAAAGGCAGAATTTAAATTTGATTTCTTCATAAGAAATGTAGCCATTTGTTTCTAGTTTAATCAAATTAAGAATCATCTCGTTTGGATAACTAGAGAAAAAGTTGTGGCTAAAAGACTGAAGCATACTCAGTAAACATTTTCCAGATCAACTACCCATTTTGTTTCAAAATCTTTCCTTAACACAACTCATACCAAGATCACCTTTTCTACTTCATTCACTCTTCATTCTTAACTTCATTTCAAATCAATGTCCTCCATAAAGAAATCATAATCCATGAATTTATTATACACTAATAATAAGAGTCCGCCAGGTTGACATTTATGGAAAGGGATTGAACTTACAACCTAAAATAAGAATTTATTGAGAGGTAAGACAACACTTTATCTTTAATGACCTTAAACTTCAATTTTTTTAATTGTCTAGGTTATTAGTTGTTTAATTTCTTAGTTTCATGTCATTTTCTTGATCTTATTATTGAGTTCTTGTTAGAATCTCTTACTAATTGTTTGAAGTTAGTTATTTTTTAATTCTATAAGTTTTTGGGCCAATATGAGCTCCAACACATCACCATGTTTAGCCCCATATTAACCTCCCTAGGGAAATATGATATGTCACTTTTATACATGGTAACTACATGGTATCGTGTAAGTGATTGTGTACACACACACTCATATTTCTCTAAAAACTAACTCGTGTTCACTTGTAGATGAGGACTAAAATTTAAAGAATGTGTCAATTGTTAACATAATGAAGTATACAATAGGGTGTCTATACTCATGTTAAAGACATACCCGAAGGTAAGTTTACATGGTCCCATGTTACAACCTGTGTATAGGAGACCCAAGAAACAAAGAGTACCTCTTTTATACACAGTATCTACACAGTCTCATGTAGGCTTGTATATCTCCACTTATCCTTTCAATTTCCTAAGCACATTTAATTTAAACAATATGACCCTATGTTACCTACTCTATATACCGGTAGTATACGATACCTACATAGTCCTATATAAATGTTGTGTAGGGCAATATAAAAAGCATACATCCCTTATTTTTTCTCATTCTCAACTATTTTTTTTCTCTCACTTCTCTCTAAAATTTTAGTTCTTTTATTTTTTAGAGAGATAAACCACCTCTAACCCTCTTTGTAACATCTCTATTTTAATTATTTGGATGTATATTGGATTATTTAATGTTATGAATTGCGTGTTGTAATTATGTAATGATTATATATCCATTGTGCATTATTTTTATGGTGTTAGCAAAGTTAACTTAAGTAAATTGGGACTTATATATGTTTATATGGCCAAAGATTCATAATGTGACATATAGTTTGTTGTAGTGCCTTAAATTTTTTGAATTGGTTAGTTTAGATTTTTTAATAGACCAAAAGACATAGGGATTGATATTTAGCATTATAAGATGTAGCAAATGATTATAATCTGAATGAATAAAGGAAACATGATATGGGAGTATTACAGAATGATTATATTCTATTTAATGACTCATTCTTTCATATTACATATTTGTACACTATACTTCATACTTATTCATTTTTGTGATATTGTTTATCATTTTTGTGATCTTATTTATGTTTTTCTTCAAATATTACACTGTGATAAGGACATAGGGATCATCTAGACAACCCCAATGACCTACATATCAACCACTATGTAAGAGTGGACACCATCGCCTCTTTATTACGTATGATTAACCTGAGGAAACGTACTCCGTTGAGGTGGCAGAGGCTAGTGAAGACACCCCCAACATCATCGCCAACTCTAGTAGAGTTATAGGTTCTTATGATTCTCAACATTAACTAGATCATCTACTGCTTCATTTTGACATGGAGGCATAATGAAAGATATATTAAGCCTTCCTTCTTTGTTTCATCGATTTGAATATCCTCAAATAAGTTAATCTTGTTGACAGTAAACGTGAGATAATTTATTATAACGGGTCATTTGATGTCTTCAACTATTGTGTTCTAGTCTATTTCAAGCTTATATTTGAGTTCATTTACATATTGGAGGTAGATTACATGAGGAGATCATGGGTAGACACATAAGTCCTCAAGTTTAGCCTAGAAGGCATGGACCACGTTTGATCTATAACCAATTTGTGATTCACATTAGATTCAACATTAAAAAAACGTGCAACACTTTGACATTGAATGGGATTTATATTGATTGGGCCTTCCTAGATACAAATGTGAGGAGCTACTAGCAGTTGATGGTGACTATACAGAGGTTGCACTGTATATACTATATATAAAGGATACAATTCATCATCATCTTTATATAGTTGGTTTAATTAAGAGGATTTCAACAAGTCCAACTTTAATATCACTAAGATGACTGATGATCCTAATGGGCCGACTGAAGAGGAGGATGGTGAGGATGTTGATCTTAAAGAGTTAAAGGAGACTATTAAACAAGCTAGAGAGGATGCCACTCTTTCGACAATGACACAAGTATAATGGCGACCAAGTCCTCAGATCTTGATGGAGATGATATCATTTGAAGACTTAAACGACTAGTAGGCGATAGTGTCATACATGCCATCACAGATACCACCACCACCTCCCTAGGACGTTTGACTTGTATTTTGTATTTAGTTTTCCTCTTTTTCTTTTGCTTATACGAATATTTTTAACTATGTATATACACTTTTGATATTATTATGTCTTTTTGATATACCTTTTTTTCAAAGCTCTTTTTGTATTCTCTTTAGTACTTCAATGAAACATTTATGGAATGGATTCACATCTCCACTTGACCTAAAACTCATAAATCAGGAAAGTTCTAGTCTTTCTTTCTTTTATCTTTTTCCTCCTCATTTTTCTTGTTGTTTTCCTTGTTTGGAATATTAGGGATAATATTTATTTTAAGTGTGGGAGGGGGATTTATAGGAGTATACTTAAGTTTTTCAATTTTATCATGAATTTCTCAATAGGAAGTAATTTTTGAAAATTTGTTTTTCTAAAGCATGTTATTAGATATAATTCATTATAAATTTGATTATTTTGGTGAATCGAATTGCTTATATAATTAATTATGAGTGTTGATAAGTAAGCAAATTTGATTTGCCTTATGAATTCATAATTCATAAAATGAATACTTGATGATCATTATGATATTTCCAATGTAAGATGCACATATATAAGTAATTGAGACTTCTTTTGAGTATCTTTATTATCCAAAAAATTGAAAATAAAAAATAAAAAATATATAAATAAATGAGCATAATAATTCACTCCACTAGCTTGATACCAATAAAAAATTCGAAGTTAAAGAGTAGTGTTAATAGCCAATTGAGATAATGATCTAGTTAATTAATTAGGGGGTACTTATAAAAAAGCTCTCACATAAAAAATGCTAGGTAACTTTTCAAACAAGCTTATTATGCTATTATTTAAGTTTATGCTTTATTAATAAAAAGGATATCAATGTGTTTGAAAATTTAAGTAAGTTTCTTATGTATGTTTATTTTATGCATGAAATCAAGTTTGGTTATTTATATAAAAGTCTGAAGTCATTAAGCGAATCAAATTAGCTTGTTAATTGATGCAAAATAGTTAATTGTATTACATTTTGATAATCCTCTATGATTGAATAAGTAACGCAGAAATTTCATTAGTATGTTAGATTGGTTTAACGTTTTTCCAAAATTATTTTCTTTTTGAGATCGAATGATGAATTAGTTTTCTTAAGGACAAGCAATTGCTTAAGTGTAAGGGAGTTTAATGTATGATAGTCATACATTATTTTTAGCTCTAATTTTATGGAATATTACTAATATCTTAGATGATTTTGAAGGATTTGATACTTAATTTAAGAAGTTATGTCATTTTAGGTCTTCTTTTTGCCCAAATAGGAAAAGAAGAAAAATTGGAGAAGAATTAAATCAAATTGGAGTAATTTTGGAAGATTTAGAGAAGTACCATAGAACATGACATAATATGCAAATTTGTATAGAGGGCCCTGTTATATTGTGGTTGTTTTTATTTCTCTAATGCACTTTACACGTCTCATTTTACCCCTTTGGATGAAGAACATGGTACACTATACAATCGTATATACGTACCCATATTGACGATGTATTTTTGGAGAAATTTATAAAGGACACAACCAACTATACAGACTCATGTTAAGGCCACATGGCTAAATAAAAGTTATCCTTTCAGGTTTTATCAAAAAGGAAAGTTAGGAAAGAAGAGTTCTTTGTCCAAGAAACATCCTAAAGTCACTTTGAAATATTTTGGATTAGTCTTGATTAAGAGTTCACCATTATTTAGAGATAAAGGAAGGATTCAATAATTCTTTAGAGATTTCAAGATTCAAGAACATGATTTTTTTATCTTGTTTTCTTTATTATTTTCATGTTGATATTCTTTGTGTAATTAATAAATAATAAGGATATAGATTTAGGCAGAAAGAACCTAAGATGTGGTATACTCTATTTCATTCTAGATTTTTTTGTGATTTATTCATGCTTTTATATTGATTAAATTGATGGAGTGAAAGTGGAAGATTCGTTATTTGATTCATACATTGAGATTCAAGAGATGAGATGTGTGTTTAGTTCACAACATATATAAAGAGGGTTATGTGTGAGTTATTTGAGAGAAAGCCACAAGATCTTCTTAAGTTAGGGTAAAACCTATCAAAGTAGTTCATAGGATAAATTATAGCACTCGTAGGTTGTTTATATTCTATAGGAATTTCAGTTGATTAACCTTTGAATAGGGATTGTAGGTTTAGAGAGATAATATAATCTAAGTTAGGAACTCTTACTAGCCTAAAAACTAGAATATTTCATTTAATCAAAGATAAAATTGAATAAAGTAAAAGTCTTATGGAACATGGTCTGCATCTAGTTAATTCATAGTTTAACAAATTTTTAAACATTGATTTGCTTTAGTGTTTAGATTTGTTATTTATTTATTTCCTTATATATAATGGTTGATCTAACTTGTTAAGTTTGTGAGTAGTAGGTAGTTCATCAATCATTTTAATGGGATCAATCCGTACTCATCAATACTAACTAAAACTATATCATGCACTTGTGGTTAAACAATTAGAACACATAACAAACCATGCTTACATGCCAAAAAAAAAATCAACATTTTAGCATAGGCTACATTGAGGGAGCTTATACTTTCCAAAATATTGAAACTTTAAAGTGCAAAACTTGTAAAGTTTTTGACAAGTATGAAAGAAATAAAGAATATTAAAATAAAACTAGATAAAGTAATGAAAAACAAGCCTACTGAACTTCTAATTTTAGTACAAAAAGTTTTGATTAAGAGAAAAACACTTATTCTAGTTTAAATGCACCAAATTTTTCTTTAATTCAGTGCAAGCCAGGAAAAATTCAAACAAAATTACCTCTATTTCTTCTGAAGATGGGACAATTGTGGTAGGACAAGAAGGACTAGCTAAAGAAGCTTTTACTCTCTATAAGAAACTCCTAGGTACAGAGGCTTCATCCTCGGTTACAGGAGATGTTCTTAGGCAAATTGTCTCTACTTGTATTTCTAAAGATATGGGCTCTTCTCTAGTTAGACCAGTCACAGATCAAGAAATAGAAAGGGTGGTTTTTGCTATGAATGGTTCAAAAGCCCCAAGTCCAGATGGGTTGAATGGTTTTTTCTATCAGAAATCTTGGCCTTTGGTGGGAGGGATAGTTAAAGAAGACGTTTTTGAATTTTTCCAAAATGGGGTATTGCTAAAGGAGATAAACAAAACTTTTATCAGCCTAAACCCTAAACACTCCACCCATCTTTTTGGACAGATTTCAGACCTATCTCATGCACAAATTTTCTTTACAAGATTATTGTAAAAATCTTGGCAAATAGATTGAAGGAAGCTATCAAACCCCTCATCAGTGAGAATCAGGGAGCTTTCATGAAGGATAGGGATATTGGGGATAACATCCTCATAGTTTAGGAGCTATTGAAGGGATACAACCACAGGACTAGTCCTCCTAATTGCATTATCAAAGTGGATCTACAAAAGGCATTTGATAGTGTGAGTTGGAGCTTTTTACTACAAACTATGGAGATTATGGGTTTCCCTCACAAATTCTTAAATTGGATCAGTGAATGCATAACTATCACATCTTTTGGAATACTTATTAATGGGAGTCCTACGGAGATTTTTAAAGGGAAAAAAGGCCTTAGGCAAGGGGATCCCTTGTCCCCTTACCTCTTCCTTATTTGTATGGAGGTGCTTACTCAAATGTTGAAGCATAACTTGACAAATGGTTCAGGCTTCAAGTTTCATTCAAAGTGCAAGAAGATTTCTTTAACTAGTTTATGTTTTGCAGATGATTTAATCCTCCTTAGCAAAGCGCATGTTCCCTCAGTCACTCTTTTGATTAATACTCTCAACTTTTTCAAGGACCTATCGGGGCTGAATATCAATTTTCAAAATAGTTACCTAATCCTTTCAAAGAGTGCAGGTCATTTGGCAAATGCCTTAAAAGCAGCCACTGGAATGGATATTAAGGAGCCTCCTATCCTTTACTTAGGAATTCCAATTTCCTCTAGAAGACTCAGGTACTGTGAGTGCTTTCCACTAATTGAAAAAATTCAGAAGAGATTGGGTTCCTCAATGCATACTTACTGGAGCTCTCACCTTTTTCTATCTAAAGGAATTATCAAAACCATTGAGAGGATGATGAAGCAATTCCTATGGGGGAAAGGAGGTGGTGAACTTTGGTTAGCTAAGGTTAATTGGAAAAGTGTTTGTCAACCTAAAGTAGGAGGGGGACTGGGGCTGGAGTCTGTCACCACAAAGAATCATATGCTCATGACTAAAAGGATTTGGAGACTCTTCAATGATAAGGAATCTATGTGGGTAAGATGGATTCATGTTTACATTTTGAAGAGGAGGAGTTTTTGGGGTTTAAATTCCAAAAATAGCTACACTTGGTTCTTCAACCAACTTCTGAAAATGAGGGAGGAGGTACAACAACATATGTCCTGTCAAGTTGGAGATGGGGAAAGATCTTTTTTGTGGTATGATAATTGGTCTGGACAAGGTGTCCTGCTCAACAACCCATGGGCCAGAACCTTATTGGGAAGATTCCCTAGAAATACCAAGCTTAAGGATATCCTAGCAGAAGGCAAATGGTTACTATCCATGGATGAAACTAGATTATTATCCATCCCACAGTTTCGCAGGACTGGAGAAAAGGATACATTCTTCTGGAAGGGGATCCCAGTCTCTGATATTACAATACAGGTAGCTAACAAATTGATGGAGGGGACATTGAATCGGCTGGAGTGGTTTTCGATGGTTTGGAACTGGTTTCTGAGACCTAAAACTAGTTTCCTGCTATGGTTAGTTATGCTGAATAGACTCAGTACTATGGACAGGCTTCCATTCCTTAACTCTTCAAGGATGTG
>JANZLC010000200.1:14880960-14908447 GCA_026413385.1 Erythroxylum gracilipes
ATCAACTCAATTTAGTCATTCTTTACAATGATTCACATGATACATGTAAAGATATATTTGCAATGCATATGAGACTCTAATTTCATTTTTATTTTGTTATAACTGAGGGCCTATTTAACTATCCTGTATCCATTGTAGATACCGGGTTTATTTTAGATACTGTCCCGTACCCGTTGTGGATACCGAGCTTATTAATCGTTGAACCTGTGGCTCTGTGTGCACATTTATGAGCTTTAAGCTCCTCTTTTTCATGTTGGTCACTCCGATCACAACTCCTTTATCTAATCATGCATATAAATGTAATAAAAATGCATCAAATCACATATTATGCTATCAATAACTCTCATTCAGTGTGCATAGTCATATAGCACATTCATCAGATCTAAGTCTGGCATTCAACATATAGTTAAGAACACAATTTTCATATTCACATTCAATTTGCAAATACTTCCAATATAGTCTCAAATATCAAACTCCTCGGACCATCAACATCCAGAATTAACACAATCATGTCAGTAATAGTTCAATATCTAAAAGTTAATTAAGAACAATTCAAATATAGTAAATAAACAACTAGATTAACTCACATTATGCTCTAGATAGCTATTGCTTTGACGAGTCGGCAATGTCTGGAAGTTGTTGGTCAATTTGTACTTCTAAATCATGCAATACACACATATGTACACATTACTAACTTGTTTAATCAAATAAGTACTAAATCATATATATGTATATGTGTTATGTACAATACATGCTCAATTGACTTTCCCGGATATGTATTCTTATACATAGATCTGAACTATTCAATTTGTGCATATACAACCTAAGACCATTCAAACATCATATTTTGTATACTACCATTACAATCAGGTTTGTACCTTTAAGTTAGCTTGATTTACTCCAAATTCATCAACCATACTTTACACTTATCTTTGAATATTTTCAAGATCAAAAAGTCTCTTATAATCCACACACAATTGTTACTTTAAATCTGGAATTTCAGCAAGCTAGATCTAAACATTCACCAAACTTTTCCAGCAATATATATTCATACATTTACCCAATTCTCATTCATAATTATCCTATGTTCTTCAATGCTCATTCATTCATATCTTATACACATTACTCATGTCCTTAAGATCATGTTTGCATTAAAAGAACTCATTTATTCCTTTAATAAATCAAAATTTCCAGATTTGAACTCAACCACATCAAAACAATCTATTCTTTAGGTTATGACATCAATAAAGTACATAAACTTATCAAGCTCTTAACCAATTAATCAAGCAACAATCTAGGCTCGTTCATAGCCTTAATCAAGTCCAAATATACCAATTTAGAGTGAAATTTCTCAGCTGGTTCGACATGTACACAAGGCTGAAATTAAAATTCCAGAATTTGTCATCAACATCACTGATGTGTGTAACTTTACTACCTTCAGTACTTCACAAATTTTACAAGCTTAGAGACATCACTAACACCTGAAATTTTCCAGATTTCATGTCCCTTAAGGTTACTCATTTCAGGTTAATTTAACTTCCATATTGGTTACACTAAGGCTTACAAAATTCTGCTCAGTTATGTCATTAACAGTCACTTTTACAAACACACCTATAGCTCTAATTTTTCATATTCAAGAACACTTCAATAACGCCTATCTTTACCATGAATCCACCTTCATATATACTTCAAATCTTAACCTAGACCATCCATTTAACAGTCTATAACCTATTGTTTTCATGCATCAGTAAAACAGAAAAGTAACCAATTCATCGATCACATTCTAGCACAACATCATCATCAATGCCACATGCATTCCATCCCAATTCAGTCATCATAAAATTTTTATTTCAACATGACACAAAGATCAGAATTTCACTTACTTATTTAACTTAAGTTCCACCTCAAAGATCAAGCTAACTTAGCTCTTCATGCATGCAAAATCATCCAAGTACAAGATGGAAGTAAAATGATTTCAGCAAAGGAAAAATGATGATAGCATATTATAACTATCTTTGAGCATATTTTTGTATGGATCTTAAAGTGAGTATGAACAAAATTGAAGCAAAATTCAGAAGCTGTGAGGGTGTGTGAGTGTTTCGACGGTGAGAGTAAAAGAAAGAAAAAGAATGAACACAGCAGAAACTATCCCTATAGTAGCTTAACTCATTAGGTGCTAGGTTTCACTATTATACAATGGCATTTGTCACCTATGCATGTAAGTCACTTGTCCTCTCCATAAGCTTCCATTTGAGTCACTTGTTCTCTCCATAAACTTCCATTTGTCACAATTATATTAGGTCATTTATCACTAAATCATTGTTGCCATTTATTATTAAATTTCCTATGTCATTTGTCACTTAATTTTTCATGTCAAATGTCACTCATTTTATAAGCCATCTAGGCTTACTCATCCTAAATTTTCATATATCAACTTATCTTGCTATTTGACATTTTTCCTAGATTAAATGTACATTTTAATTCATCAAATTTTCAATTGTAACAATTAATTCCAAATTTACTACTTGTAATCCATCAAGCCAAAATTCAAGTGATAAGCAATACACAATCAAATCATAATCATTTTAAACCTTTCATATCCTAGAATTTGTCAATTGATTGCAATTTTTCTAAATCAACATTTATGTGTATATATATGCTCATGTTATGCAAGTGAATGAAATCATATCCCAAATGTACCAATTCTTTCTAATATACTACAATTCATATGACTATCACTCTAATCCCTCAATAGGTTAGGAAAACGACTATTACAACTTCGAGGTATGTCTTTGAAGTGAGGTGAAATTACTAAACAAATGTTAAGTGATTATATTATTTCTAATTGATTTATGTTTCTTTTTGTAAATGATAATACTATTATGTTTTCAAGAATTATAATATGATGGACATCTTTTTTATTAGAATGAATTAATATAATTTTCTAATTAATATAATTTTATTATATTCAATTAATATGTAATTTTTAATTATATTTAATTTGCATATATATTTTCATTTTAGCTATAATGATAATTAATTAATTTAAAAAATATAATGTATTATATTATAATTATTAACATAAGAGTATAATTACAAAGTAGAAACAAGATGATAAAACCAAAAATGTTTTTGTTTTCAGTTTTTTATTACATATCTTAACCAAACAGGTTTTTCTTTTTAATTTTTATATTACAAATCTCAACCAAACATGTTTTTGTTTTTTAAGGAAACAAAAGAAACTAAAAACATAAACCAAAAACTAAAAATCAAAAATCACAACAAAAAAGCAGAAGTGGAACCAAACGATCCCTTATGTTTCTCTTTCAAATGAAAATAAAAATCTTATTTAGTTGTTAATATCTAATAATTACATATAATATAAAAATTAAAGATTATTATTCTTATAAATAAATAAATTATATTTTAATTTCTTATATAATATTTGTCAAAAATTATCAGTTAAAATTATTATATTTTATTAAAATAAATAATTAAATTTTATTTATGAATTCATATTTAATATATTTATTTTTATTTAATCCTTATAAATTTTGAAGATATTTGAGTTTAAATTATATTTATTAATAATCATTACAATAAAGTTATTATATTTTAAATTTTAAAATAATTTATTAAATTTATATTACTCATAATTATTATTGAAAATAATATTAAATAATTAAAAATATATATTTAGCTGATAGTAAATTATATTATAAAAATATAAACAAAAATAAAATTTTATTTTATATAATTTTTGTAATTTATAAAAACGGAAAGAAACTAAAACTAAATTTAAAAATCATAAATCATAAATCATAAATTAAGTTTTTTTTTGTTTGAATTTTGATAATAAAATAAGAAAATAGAAAAACATAAATAAAACCAAGCTGATATATAATTCCTAATCAAAAGAGGGGCCACCAAACAAACAAACACCTGTTATGCTGTTACCTTGTGTGTAATCTAATTCTAAGTCTAAGTCTAAATCCAGCAGCAGATTAATACAACTTTTAAGGAGGGGAGTAATCGCGCTTTGCTTCTATCCATGGCATCTCGTAGTCGTAGTACGACTATTTCTCTGTCCGTTCTCGCTTATTGTCTCTTCTTGTTCAGTCCCTTGCCTGCGGCTTCTCAAAACTTCCTTAATGAATCGTCCAAGGTCTCAGTAGGATTATACTACGAGTCCCTATGCCCATACAGTGCCAATTTCATAGTAAATTATCTCGTCGACATATTTAAAGACAATGGCGATCTGCTATCCGCCATCGATCTCCACCTCTCTCCTTGGGGCAATGCCGGGGTCAGAGGCAACGACACTTTCGTTTGCCAGGTACCCCTTTCAACTCCTCTTCTAAGAAGGATAGATACGGATACGGACATAGAGACACACCAACTTCTAAAATTTGATATACACTAACATGACATATATATATATATATATATATTATAAAATTTAGAATTAAGAAAAAAAAATTCAAAATTTATAATATAATATATATTGATTGATACATTTCAATACTTCCAATTGGCCAATTGAACCCCTTTTCTTGAACCAGTGTATTATAGATTTAGTGTAGGAAAATGAAATTTCCTAAAGCCTTGTAAGTGAGCAGTTACCCAATTGGTCCCGAGCTGTCCTAGTCATGTCCGAGCCGTCTTTAGATGAGTCTGAGCTATGTCTGAGTCGATAAAATGTTTTTTCTGATACCAACCCCGAAAGGACACGTGTCCGACACATATCCACCGCGTGTCCGGTGTAGGTCCGTGTCGGACACATAGACACAGCTCTATTTTACCGTGTCCGTGCTTCTTAGCTCCTCTTTTAGGCTTTCAATTCTTGTTTTCATTTGCTAGTTAGCTTCTATTCACTGATTGTGGACGATGAGTAAAATACGGTAAAAGGATGAACAGTAAGCACATAGGAATTATATTTGGCGGCTCATGACCTTGTTTGTTTTCAATTGCAGCATGGTCCATGGGAGTGCTTCTTAAACACTGTGGAAGCTTGTGCAATTTATGTTTGGCCTAAGTTGGTGAGACTTTGCTTCAAATATTACACTCTTATTTTACATATACTTCTTGTTTTGGTTCTGGAGACTACAGTAAAATGCCTGTATATTTGATGTGATCTTTATGGTTGCAGGAAGATCATTTTCCTTTCATCTATTGCGTTGAGGATTTGGTTTACAATCGGAAATACACAGAATGGGAAACTTGTTTCCAGAAATTGAATTTAGATCCAGAATTGATTACCAAGTGCTACAAAAGCGAACATGGAAAAGAGGTTAAGTTCAATACTAGTTCGTTTAAAAAATTAACCTGTGTGTTAACAATTGCTGCATTTCATTCAGGATTTAATTTGTTAAATATATAATTTGAATCGACTTAGCATTCCATCCTGTTTGTGGATTGTAACTTGAGTGCAATAATTGCACTTATGATTTACCTAAATTTAATAACAAAGCTACTTTCCTGTGCCTGAATCAATGGTGAGAAGTGGAGGAAGTTGTTTCGGATCATTATAAGTGCTATGTACTAGAGGCAAACCACTGGGACTTGATGAAGTAGGAGAAATCCAGGAGGCCATCGTTATGACAGATTATATCATGTTGAGAAGCATTATACCAATTGCTGATCTCAAATATGGTTGATCGCTTACAATGATGAGATAATGAGGACAGCTCTTATACGAACAACGAGGAGCAAGTGAAGTGGAGGAATAAAAGGATAGGAAAACATTTGGAGAAATATATTTGTACAAGTAGATGCAATTAACCCCATCCCATGTTCCTGTTTGATGAGATTGGCATCCTGAACCACATCTCTTTGGCATATTTTGCAAAAACCTTATCTCTTAGAGTTATAGTACTTCTCAGAAGCATAGCTTGCATTATGTAACAGTATGAGTAACCTTATTACAATCCTTACAAGTTCACTAAGGATCAAAGAAGTTACGCTTATGAATTGTTTAAACCCTGAGAGAAGATCAAGTTGCACTTACTGGACTTCTTTTGGTTTCATGTCTGCCCTATTCTGAAATAAAAAGCTTTGATGTATCTTGGTGGATTTACCATGGCATACTTAGATATTATGCTACACGATTATGAATTTTAATTCTTTAGTTTAGTCCATTTATCATGAGCCATTTTAAGATTGATTTCCTTGCAGCTTGAGTTGAGATATGCTGCTGAAACAAATTCTCTTCAGCCTCCTCATAAGTATGTGCCGTGGGTGGTGGTGGATGGCGAGCCTCTATATGAGGTTTTTTTCTTCATCTGTTCATTCTCCCAAATAGTTGTTGGTTTTATAGTTTCTAGTATTGGATATAAGGTGAAGTGTAATCATCATAAAATTCATGTCACAGATGGTGTGTGTCACAAGTCATTGTTGTGCTGTTCTTAGTTAAGCCTTTGGAATAGTAATTGACCCTCTTGTCA
Source organism: Erythroxylum gracilipes (assembly GCA_026413385.1). Classification (NCBI taxonomy): domain Eukaryota; kingdom Viridiplantae; phylum Streptophyta; class Magnoliopsida; order Malpighiales; family Erythroxylaceae; genus Erythroxylum; species Erythroxylum gracilipes. Next base: position 14,887,404 of record JANZLC010000200.1, read on the forward strand.
CCAATTTTTGTTCCTGTAGGACTACGAAAACTTTGTAACATATATATGCAACGCTTATAAGGGGACTGGTCCACCTAAAGCTTGCTACGACCCTTCTCGTTATACCATCCAAAGGAGGAACGCAGGGGTAGCTGGTCAGGTTTGCTATAAGGAGCTAATAATGTCAGATATAACAGAAATGATAAGATCGACAATGACATGGTGGATGCAACGTATAGTAGGGTTTGCCTCATTTTAGAGGATTCTCAGTGCTTAGATGTTAATAAAATTGTTGTTTGCTACAGTGGTGTACTTCATAACACTCTCATAACTAATAAACTTATTGTTTCGACTGGTGATGTGTTTGTAGTTGTAAAAGCATTTAGATGATTACCAAACGGTCATATAATTATAAGTTGTGTAGTTGTTATAGTGCATGAATATGGCTGGAGTAATAAGGGTAGTTTTTGAATTTCAGAAAGAATTGCCAGTAGTAGTTTCACCCTTCTGATTAAATCGGTTTTGGTGTATTTCGTTGATAAATTTTGATATACGATAATATCTGCTGAGAGCATCTTAAAAAGAAGTTAAGTTATGTGTATATTCTAGTTAAAATACGAAAGCAAAGTTCAGAAATGTCGATATGTCCGAGTGGTTAAGGAGACAGACTCGAAATCTGTTGGGCTTTGCCTGCGCAGGTTCGAATCCTGCTGTCGACGATTGGTTTTTCACATGTTTTTCTGCCCCCGTCTCGGGTTACAAAAATCCCGGGAATAGTTGCAAGTTTAGAAGCTCTGAACGCCGTCGTCATTATAAGTTGGGGCTGATTGATACAATTCCATCTCCAAATTGCATTCGCTGACCCTTCAAGTGTAAAAGAAAGTTCCTAAAATTTATAATCTAGTGAACAAAATTCTTCTCTTTTAGTTGCATAAAATGGAAATGAGAAAGTATTTGACTGCACATTTAATAATAAACATTCCCTACTTCACTTTTTTAAGCATTTAAGAGGTCTCATTAGAGCTAAAGTTTAGCAAAATTCTTAGTAAATTACTTCTAGAACTATTTTTAGTGTCTAAAAGCAACTCTGTATCAAATATCATGTTTTACGATTGTTTGGTTGAAGTAGCTCTACAAAATGGCTTTAGGAAAGCATTTCATTATAAACAACATTTCTTTATTGAAAAATGAATGAATTATAATGGGTATGCTTTAAGTTTATAACAAGAGTAACATACAACCTAGGGGAATGACAAGAGAATAGCAACATAAGTTGGCAAAAGCTCTCATCTTAGCTAGTACACCAAAAAAGTTACACATAGAGCTTATCATTCTAGCTTCAAGTTAATCTTCATTTACCAAGTTAGCATTGTTTACCATTAGAACTTCCGTAATCTAGTAGATAGTATGGATTGTCATCAAGGTTGTTCTTATCCTTTTATAGGCAAAGTAAAAAGACCCCAATAAATCTACAATATATAATATGTAACTTTAAAAGTATATTTTTATTACTAAAATTTAATATCTATATATAAATGACTCAAGCCATAAGTTTACACACTCAGTAAAATACTAAGGCTAAATGATCATAATAACACCAGACCATATCTTGTAAATGTCAGTAGCAAAAAAATCACTAAAAATTGTGGTAGCATAAACAAAATAATAATGGTAACAATCAAACAACAACATCAGATTGCAAAATACCAAAATAACTGCACTAACAAGTATATATATGATCATGAAAAACAATTTCTCCGCACATTTTAGATGCAAAATCATTAATAATAGTATCAAGATCAATATTGTCCAACATATCCTTCTTGATACGTAAAATAACCTAATTATTCAACATTTCTTGTGATATTGATGACTTCAAGTAGGTTTTCAATAATTTTAAATTTGAAAAACTTTTCTCAATTAATTCTACAATCATAGGTATAGTCCATAGGATTTGATAAGCAATTAAAACATTTGGATAACACTCTACAGCTTTAAAAAATTCAAGAATATCAACCAATGACATTAACTTATTTAGCAGTCATTTACAACACTTTAATTAGAAAAAAAGGAAATCTAAATCTACATCCGATACATTATCATAAGAAAAAGTAGTGATAAAATTAGTGGAACATTTTCTGAGTTCATCATCATCCAACGACCTCAACTTCTTTGAATCAAATAAAAATCTAAAAATACTTTTAAATGTTGTATCCATAATTGGACTTAAGATGTGTATCCTCTTGGACATTCCCATGTCTAGGCTCCATTTGTTGGTTAGCACTACTTTGTTGTGACATCTTCTCCATATCCAAATCCTTTTAGAACCCAGTCTCAAATAATCTACCCGTACTCATACTCTATCTGGATTTCCTTGAATGTAATTAGTCCCTCTTCACTATAGGTTGCCAACTGAAATCCCATTGGCCAATTACTCTTTAGATCGATTTCCACACACATTCTGGCATACTGAACCCTAGTCATCTTAGCTGTTTGGGTAACCATTAGGATCGGTTTCCCCACTGCACTAGCTATTCTACCCAATCCCTCATTATTCCAGTACTCAAAAGGGATATTATGAAACCTAGTCCATACCGGAGCATACCTAATTTCTTCCTATTCACTAGTATTCAAGCTCTATTTTCTAAAAAATAACCGCTTCCTTTGAATATGCCAAGGGCCCTTCTCCAATACCATATTCATTCCTTCTTCAAAATTGAACTAAAACAGAAATTTATTAGAGCTTGTAATCAACGTATCAAATAAACCAAAAGTTATCCATACTTTAGAAAGAGCTCTCTGTACTATAAGGTATGCGGGTCGCTTACCAATGAAGAACCCAATCACACATTCCTGAGCTGGGTTGCCCCCTTCCTTGCTAGCTCTGGCGGAGAAATGACAAAAATCTTGTCATCCTTAATTTCTAGAGGGTAATAGGCCAAAGCTTTGGGATCCATTGATTCCTCCACTACATCTAAAACCACAGATTTCCAAGTTCTAGGTGGGAGCATATGCTTCGATGATTTCTCGTAATCGAGTTCTTTAGGGATTAAGGAAAGTTTTATAAGTTGGATATCCAATTGAGTTGTCAAAGAGGGCAGTGACAATTTCATATGAGAAACAGTCACAGCTATTGGGTTTTTGAAAGGGGTCGGGGTTTTGAAGGTTTGGATTTGCATTTTGGTTGATGTTAGGGTTTGTGGAATGGGTCAAATTGGCAGGTTTGGGTACTGGAGAAAAGATGGTGGTTAGAGGTACACGAGAAGGAGAAGAAGAAGAAGATGAGGCCATAGAAGGAGAAGAACTAAGGCACTGGTGGTCGAGCAGGCTACAGAAACTCAGGGTTCTCTCTTATCTCTCATTGGAGTAGATTTATTGACTTTTTAGTTTATAACTCTTTTAATGAATAAATTTATTGACTTTTCATTTTTCAACTCTCTTAATGAATATATTTATTGCCTTTTTAGTTTCCAAATATGTTAATAAATGCCCCTATATGTCTAGACCATAGGAAATGACTATCATTACATACTTATCCACAACTAGGCCCTTGTAATGCTTGTTGTTCCTTTCCCTCTAGATAGAAAATATGTAACATATGAAAGTAGTTATGAAGACACAACCATCCTGCTTCATGGATTTGATAGCTTAAGCAGCCCAATCTAAAATATTTGGCCATTCTATCTTATTACAAGAAAGGTGCATTAAGTGTTGAATCTTGGAATTGAGCAACAATATTTTATAATTATAGGCTTCTTAAACTTTTTATCATCAAATATATGATTAAGAATATTATTTATCATTTTAATATATATATATGTACACACACACACACACACATCATCATCATCAGCAAAGACACGAAAAAAATACTTTTATTATATTAGATTACTTAAAAACAACTTATGAGCCAATAATCTATCTAATAAAAAAGTATATTCCTAAGGAAACAATTCATTATATATTGTAAATCTTTCTTGAAATCTTTCGTTATCTTTTTGTTATATTTAGTTATCTATCGTTAAACTTCTTATGTTAAAGATATGCCTACTAATTGCATTTGAACCAACATTTTAAATTCTTCGAAGAAAAGATATTATAATAAATATTTTCCAAATGAATTTAACAAAAATCATGATATATGTATTATGTATTATATAATTCCCTTGAATCCACTATTTCACAACTCAATTAAGGTCAATCCTAACCCAACTATCTCATGTAACAAAATAAAAATATTCATAAAGTTATATTTAGAACTAAAATTTGATCGAGTTATAATATAATTGAATTACAACAATTATTTAGATGCTGCCATATAAGGACAAAGTTTTTCCCCACTCGATCTAAGCTAGCTTCGTCATTAATTTTAATAATAATGGAAAAAGAGAGTAAAAGAATAAGCAATACTTTTCTAAGAACTATATAAAAAGTAATCAACCTCTATTTCACTCATAACTTTAATAAAATTTGTCTTTATTATTCTTATCAACTTACATACATACATACATATATATACATATTTTCTATGAAGATTTTCTATAAACTAATAAAAATATGATCAATGTTAGTAACGATGGAGTGTTAATAGACAAAATGCCTAAAGTAGCTCGTGCTTTAATTGCTAACAGGAGTCTAACTTGCAAAAATTTAGGACTATACTACACCATTCATTTTGGTGCATAAATGACGTATATGTTTCTTCCTTTGAAAGAGGACCTAATGAAATAACTACTCCTATTCGTTATTTGGCTATAGGAAAAATAGAAGTAGTAAAATCTTACAACATATGTTTGGTAATGGGACACCCAATTGAGCAAGACCCTTGCAGGACCTCAGTTTAATTACACCACCACAGAGAAGGAATTACTCGCAGTAGTGTACGCATGTGATAAATTTCGACCGTACCTCTTGGGATCAAGGGTAATTGTATTGATTGATCATGCAACGTTAACATATCTTTTTAACAAAAAGGATGTGAAAGCAAGGCTCATTCGATAGGTGTTACTCTTACAGGAATTTTATATAGAAGTGAGAGATAAAAAGAGAGCGAAAAATGTGGTTACATACCACTTATCATGACTGTAAAGAGAGGAATGCAAGCCAAGCGAAGATATTAATGAGAATTTCCCTTATGAAACCCTGATGTTGCTTGAAAGTCTGGCTACACCATGGTTTGCTGATATCGCCAATAATGTTGCCAGTGGTAAGCTTCCTTTTAATTTATCTTATCAACAAAGAAAGAGATTTGTATAAGAGTGTGCCCGATATCTATGGGATAAGCCAATTTTATATAGAACACGTGTTGACGGGTTAATATGACGATGTGTTCTGGAGGAAGAAATATTGGATATCTTAAAGCAATGTCATGAAGGTCAATGTGTTGGTCATTATGGAGCTAATAAAACGACAATTCGGATACTCGAGAGTGGGTTTTATTGGCCACAACTATTTAAGGATGCTCAAACTTTCATGGCACAATGCGGTCGATGTTAGAGAATAGGTAACATCTCCAAAAGAGATGAGATGCCTTTATCCAACATTTTAAAAGTGGAAGCCTTTGACTTATGGGGTATTGATTTTATGGGTCCTTTGCCATCCTCAATGGGGAACACGTACATTTTAACGGGGGTGGATTATGTCTCACATTGGGCTAAAGTAGTGGCATCTCCAACCAATGATAGAAAGGTTATGCAAAAGTTCATTAAACGGTTATTCAATCGGTTTGGAGTGCCACGAACGATAATAAGTGATAGAGGTACACATTTTTGTAACAAACCTTTTGATGCCCTCCTAAAAAGATATGGAGTTCACCATCGTATTGCTACACCTTATCATTCATAGACTAGTGGCCAAGTGGAAGTTGTCAACTGGGAGCTGAAACAAATTTTGGAAAAGACGATGAACAACTTGAAGAAGCATTGGGCAATGAAGCTAGATGATGCCTTATGGCCTTATAAGACTGCTTTCAAGACACCTATCAGAACAACTCCTTATAGGCTTGTATACGGAAAAGCTTGTCATTTGCCAATCGAACTAGAACATCGGGCGTATTAGGCGATAAGAGCATTAAATTTTGATTGGAAGCAGTAGGCAAAAAAATGACTTTTGTAACTGGATGAACTTGAAGAGTTTCGTTACAATGCATACAAAATGTCAAACTCTACAAGGAAAAGGTAAAGAAATGGAACGATTCTCATCTTAAGTAAAAGGAATTTAAGGTAAGAGACGTAGTGCTGCTATATAATTCAAGGCCGAAGTTGTTTCTAGGGAAGCTAAAATCTCGATGGAGTAGACTTTTTACAATCATTCAAGTGTTCAATCATGGAGCCCTCAAACTGGAAAATGCTAACAAGGAAACTTTTAAGGTCAATGGGCATCGTTGCAAACTATATCTTGGAAAAGTGATTCCCAAAGATAAGGAAGTGATTTCCTTCTGTTTGAAAAATTAAAGACGCCTTCAAGGATGCAAGGTTAAGCTAATGATCATAAATTAACATGTTCAGTAGTTAGATTGAAATTATTGTGTTTAGTTAGAGTTGTTTTGAATTTTAACTAAAATTTTAATGATTTGAATTGATCTGGGATCACTAATTCTCTTACTCTCTTTAAGCAATTCCAAGATAAGACAACAATCTCGAGCATCCAGCAGATTTGGTTTCAACACCTCACCATAATCACCTCCATCACTGTAAGGCATTGTTTCTAACCCTTTTCTTTTAAATTTAGTTTTTTTTATTTTATTTTATGTTACTCCCTTTTGTGTGTTTGTTTGTCTCCTTCTCACATTGAGGACAATTTGTTGTTCAATTGTGGGGAGGGTTGTTTGTTTTTCTTTGATTGTAAATTTTGCATATTGTTATGTTAGTGTGTTTAGGTTCCATATTGTGAATTGTGTGAATGTATCAATGGCTTAGATTGAATGAAATTGATTTAATTTTGAACATAATCTATTAGGTTGTGAAGAGTCATTAGCTCGCAAAATTAGTGATTTGGGTTCTTTGGCTAAAATATGCAAGTTAATTAGGATCTAATGTTAATTTATCACCCTATAAGTTGTCACATTCATTCACAATTTTAGGTCTTTCGACTAAGTAGCTTTACTAGTATTTTTTAAAAACGAGTAGCTAAAGTAATAAGGTAGGCATTAATTAAAAAAAGAAGAAGGAAAAGAATAAGTGTTTGTAAATTTTAAATAAATAACTATTTTGTTGGCCTTCGGTTATGAATAGAGTTAGTAGCTAGTTGAGAACATGATGTAGCTGAGTAACCGGATCGACATGCATCACAAATGTGTACCTTCATGTCAAAAGGCTATAATGACGTTCCAACCAAGCAACTTAATAAAAACATGACTTAGTCGAGTAATCGGATCGACATTCATCACCAATGTTTGCCTCCATGTAAAAAGAATAGATCCATGTCCACAAAAAGTAACAAAAAAAGAATATTTTCTAATAAAACCTACCGAACTTGTAAGTAGCTTAACTTTTCATAAAAACGTACTTAGGAGTAGTTACAATTGACCAAATAATTATTAATGTGTGTGTACAATTGAAAGGGTTGAATAAACTTGACATTTAATTTTTGATTAATCTGTACATTTAGTCTAGAGCTCCTAAATGCGGATTTTGCATGTTAATAATTTAGAACAACTTGAATGATTGTGTTTAGAGTTAAATTTGTTTCACGAAGTTCAAACCATTGTCTCATTATTGCATTGTGTTCTTTGTGATTTTGTGTTGTTTGTTGTTTTGTTTGCTTGAGGACAAGCAAATATTTAAGTGTGGGGATGTGATAAGTGTAAATTGCATTGTGTTTTAGTTCATAGTTTGATATGTGTTTATTCGTTAATTCGATCATTTAGTATATGTTTAGGTTAGAATTGTGTTACTTTGTTAATTATTTGTGTTTTTAAGTGTTTTATGGGTTAGTACAAGTTTTTGAGCTTAAGTATTATATTTTTAAGGTACCTTGATGTGTTTGCTAGTGTTTCAGGGTCAATATCGAAGAAAGGAGGAGTTTCGGAGGGAACTCGGGTCATAACACAGGTCCACAATCGTCGCAGCAAGCATGCCAAGATAGTGACAGAAGCTCCAGGAATGGCCCACGATCATGGCCACGTGGCCTGTATGCCATGATCATGATAGAAGGCTCAAATGTGAGTCACAATTGTGGCCTGTAGGGCCACGACCATAGCCTGCATTGGGCATATACGCAGACGCTTATGAGCTTCCCATTTTGAGGGACTTTTTGGATCTTTTGGACTCAAGAAAAACCTAGGGTTACCCAAAACATAAAAGACTATTTACAGAACAACAAGTGAAGAGAAAAGGGAGTTTTTTCATGCAGCCACACTTGAAACCCTAAAGAGAAAATACCGAGAGAGAGAAAGAAGAAGGAGGAAGATGAAGCTGACTCGACGTGCTTCCTGGATTAGGATGTTTTTTGATGTCGCTGCCTTCCATCGTCTATTCCAAATCTTTATTTCCTTTTCGTTTGGATTTTATTTATGTATAGAATTGAGATGGATAGTATAATGATAGGATTTGGAATATTGATGTCCTTCTAACTCTCCTTCGAGATTTTATTTTGATTTAATGTTATCCGAGTCGATTTTGTGTTATTTGAATTGGGTATCGTGATTTGTTGAGTGACAAATTATTTAAAGGCATTCTTTATCTTATACATGTTTAGATGCATATGATAAAGTCTATAGGATAATTGTACATTGCAAATGAAATTATAATGAGATTATAATTATGAGATTCATATTACATTTATGTATTATTCCTAAATGTTCCTAGTCATTGTTTTATTGAGATTGAACATTAATAGAACATAAAAGACCAGCACATGTTTTGTTTTTCCTTATGAAGGGAATAGTCGATCTCATAGGCTAAAGTATAAAAATACTTAAACAAATGTGTGAGTGCTTGCTAGAGAATAATTTCACTGAATATATCTGATATGAAAAATCTATTTGAAACATTACTTGTATGCCTATGGAATTCTCATTGTGATGATTGTATAAGTGATTCTTTGACTTGAGGTCATCACAGTTATCTTGCATGGGGGATTGCTACGTTTTGATACTACTTATGATCTGTTTAATCATAGGTCTTTTAATCAGTAGTTATTGGATGTAGCATGAACTATATGGGGGTAATTGAGTGATCAAGATAAAATTCATCACCTTAAAGTAATTAGGTAGAATGTTTCATTGTTCTCGATTAGTATTAATTCAAGAAATCTTTGGCCAAGGTAAAATAATGTTTTGTAAATAGTTTACAATTATCATTAATTGAATCGATAGCTAATGACAGAGAACTAATATGATTAGACTCAAAATAGAGTAGACATTAATTTTATGCTATATGTTTAATTGGAACATTGCATGATGAAATGATTGAATTATACGAAAAATTATGCACGAAAAGGTTAGTCAAACCCACTTTGACATTCCTAAATATTTGGGTGATTATGATACGTTGCTAGGCGCCAATTTTGATCTATGATTATAAATTGTTTAATTGGAGAATTAATGATAAATTAAAAGGAGTTTTAATTTATCTAATTTTAATTATGAATTAAAATTAGATTTTATAATCATTGCCAACATATTTGGGAACCTAATGGGTCTCATATATAGAATATGTTAAAGAGAGAAAAATTAATTTAATAAAGTTGGACTTGATTGTAAAGTTTGAGAAACTTTATGATTAAATATGAGATGTTTAATAAATAAGGATCAATATGAGATATTGAATCTTATAGGATCATAATTGGTATTTAATTAGAATTATTTGTAATTCTAATTAAAGTTTAATTGAAATTAAAATTTTAATTTCAATTAAATTACTAAAACGTCCAAAGCTTATTATAAATAAGCTTAAGCTCTATGGAGCTAGTACTTCTTGCTTAACCCTCTCTGTAAGAGTTCCAGAGTTCTCTCAACCTGTTCTGTGGATACTGTTAGAGGCCGAATACTTGTGTGGCTATGGTGGTTGAAACATATGGGTTTCGGAAACAGTTCGAGGGGTACAACGAGATAAAAAATCAAGCTTCGAAATAAGGTACAAATTAAATTTCCACTTTATTATAATTTGTGTTAATCATTTTATAGAATTAAATAGATCTAGATTTTTGGGAAATCAAAAATCACAAAAAATTTCGTGATTATTCTATTGCGGTTGGGATTGGATCTCAATCCGGTTTTCCAACAAAATCAATAGAAGATAATTGTTATTTATGAAATAAATAAATCAGTATGCCATCATCATCCTTGCAAATTCCTCGTAACTAACCAGACCATCACCATCTAAATCAGCCTCTCTTATCATCTGTTCCGCCTCTTCATCTGTCAATCTCTCTCCTAGATTTATCATCACTTGTCTTAGCTGCAATGCAATACATACAATAAAATCATTAGTTGTCAGAAATGCGACACTATGCGAAAACTTTTGTTGTTTCACCTTTTCCAATCAGTATCTTTTACCTCATTTGCCGATATATATCCATCTTGGTTTCTGTCAAATACTTTGAAAGCTTCTTTTAGCTCCTCTGCAACATTTTCCTGCGCAATCAGGAGTTGGATTAAGTCCTGAATTTTGGAGACAAGATGCACAGGAACACTGCAAACACCTTCCTTTTCTTACCTTCACTTTTCTTCCCATGATATTCAAAAATTTCCCCACGTCTATCGTCCCGTTCCCATCATCAGCAATTTCACTCATCATGTCGCGAATATCTTCCTTTGTGGGGTGTCCTTCCAATGATTGGATTACTGTTGTCAGTTCTTCCATTGTAATAAGTCCTACATGTGTTCCGAACAACTTGGTCAAGAAAACAATCTGCAACATGTACGCATTCATGTTTCTATATCATTTCATTATACTTTCTGTCTCATGCAAGTAGACGTGGGTGTTCAATGTTAACGGAAGGCCTTCTTTGATCAAACAATCAAGCTTTAATTATCACCCACTAGTAACACTATACACCGAACTACTACCATTCAAACTGGAATGAAACTACGGACTTATCTTCCTGAGATTCTACTACTACAAACCGTACCAGAACTAGAAATCAACGAAAATGTCAATAGCAAGAGCATACAGACCAAATAGGAAACATACCATCTGAGTCCTTGTCAATCAAACAGAAGGCTTCACGGAAATCCGCAATCTGGTCTTCACTGAGACAAGTTGCCATGCGTAAACTTCAGGAGAAGAAAGAAATATTGAAGTTTAAGGCTTAAGACACGATGGAACTCATACAGGAGCAGGCATATTTAATGGCGCAGGGCGGAGAAGGAAATAGTCAAACACGCTTGCAAACTGACAAGTCCATTCAAAATGTGGAATTTTTCTAGAATGCGACCCTTGAGAAAATGAAACTTTATAAACATATTGAATTGAAATTCCAACACCCTTTTGTTGCAACTTCAACGTCAACAATAGCATGACCGTTCATTCTTTCCCCGTGTTGTTGGAAAAGCTATCGATGTTTGATCGCCATATTCCTCAGACCTCGTCAAATAGCAAAAACTTTCACATGAAACAAGAAACTGGCAAGTTAACAAGATGAGGCACATACATATTAACTTCAATTCATTAAAAACTTATTTTGTTTGATAAAACATTATATATAAATTGTCCAATCATAAACAACCTTTATGTTAGTTAGGATAAGACTGAATATTACTAGGCTTCTTCAGATTCTGCACTTAATCGGGATTTCAAATAAGTGGTATTGTTTCGGCTTAATCTTATGTGATCCATAATTATCATTGGTTATTATTAGCCCCACACTCCGTGATTGATTTATTTAATGAACCTGTCACAAGGCGTGAGCACTTAATTATGCCAAAGTATCATAATTGTCAAACGCACAATTTTCATGCTCAGGATTTTCTATCCCTAAAAGATAGAAATATACAGAAGCTTCTCTCCCATTTTATACATTACAAAATTGAAACTCTTAGTCAATTTTGGTTTATGATATCTCGTTAAAATACGGTGCAACCAACAAAAACTTGTGTTCACACGTTGCATTTCTAATGACATTTCTCAGGTCCTACCAAAGCATTTCGATTGTTTTTATATTTACACATACTTAATAATCGTAGAACCATATAATTGATAAATTACAAAATAAAAGAATAATTAGAGAGTCAAGTAATATCAGTGACTAAAAAATTCAATCGATTTAACTGATTCAACCATAGAAACCTTAATCGTCTAACTTTTCGGTTCGATTTATTCTAACAACTTTTATTATCAAAAAATTGATCAATTTATTAATTAATCGGTAAATTTTTATAAATAATAAATTCTTATAAACTAAAATAAATCAATTAATTTTCATTTAACAACTTTTTTATTAAACTTTAAAATTTTCAATATGTAATGACAACATTTTTAATCATATTTCAAATTCTTTAATATTATTTAATCTTTAATCAATTTTATGATGGTTTAATTCTAATTAAATCTTTTAAACCTTAAATTTTTTTGTCTTATTGACTTAACTTTTAGTCTGATTTTTAACAATATGAACTGTATAGGCCAACACTTGCTGTACTACTGGACTAACGGTTACTTGCCCAAGAAGCATTATCTATAAACGACTTAGTCAACCCTTACACATTACATGTACAAACAATCTTGGCAAGTATTTAGGAGTCCCTTTGCTTCATAAGTATACAACGAGACACACCTATCAATGCATCCTTAATAAAGCACAAAAGAAAATTGCAGGATGGCTAGCAGGGCGTGTTACTTTAACCCAATCAGTAATTTTGTCCCTCCCCATTTACACGAAGTAAACGGTGAGACTTCCGTGGCAACTTTGCTATGATTTGGAGCAAATCATAAGGGACAAGCAGAGGAAAATGCATCTAGTTAAATGGAAAGCTGTGTGTCAGCCCAAAAAAGCAGGGGGCCTAGGCATTAAACGTATTCGTTCTTCCAATGATGCCTTATTGACCAAGTCAGGCTGGCCTTCATTAATTACTTAACCCACAACTTTATGGGTTAGAATCCTGAGGACTAAATATCGCATAGATCCAATTCCTATCCCTTATAATATTAATAGGAAAGGGGCTTTAGTCATTTAGCGGGGAATCTCTGCCAATTGGCAGTTTGTCTGCTAAGGCATAAGATGGAAACTGAGCAATGGGAGGCGTATTTATTTCTGGTTGGATAATTGGGCGAACGATTGGGGGCCATTAATATTAGTGGCGAGCTCTCCCCTTCCCGATAGCATTCTTTATGCTACCATTGCGGATTTTACGAATGAAGTCGGCAACTGGAATTGGAATTTGTTCCAGTAATATCTCCTTTCCATAGTCTGTATGGATATTGTGGCGCTTCATACTAATTTAGAAGGCATAGCGGAAGATACCATGCTGTGGGGACAAACAAATCATAGGAGGTTCATAGTGGCATCAACCTATGATTTAATTGAAGGTAGTATACCACAGAAGCTAATGATAGTCTATGGGACTTAATCTGGAAATGGGCAGGGCCCTAGCGGATTCGGGCTTTCCTGTGGTTATTGGCCAAAAAAAAAACTACTGACCAGTCAACAGAAAGTGGCTCGCTATCTCATAACGGATTGCAATTGTCACTTTTGTGGTAAGAAGAGTCAACTTTGCATGTCATTCAAAACTATCCGTGAGTGAAAGCCTTCTGGTGTAACTTTCCCCCGAAAGTGGTTGATATGGATTTTTTCCAACAAGATGAGGGGCGGTAGGTGGCACACAACCTTAGGACACACGCACAAGCGAAGTAGGTTAAATGGGTTACCATTTATGGAGTAGCCTGCTGGTTTATATGGCAATGGAGAAATAGAAGCCTTTTTGAAGCTGGTTTTGCTTGGCTAGTAGAAGATACTAGAGCAGTTATAGAGTATGCAGATTGGATAGTTAGGACAAGGGTTGTGGAAAGATGCGTGTTTCAGACACCGAGCTTACCTGTGGGTAATTTAGTTGGCTGGACCAAACCGACAGAGGCCTGGGTTAAGTTAAATATGGATGGAGCGGTTAAACAAGGGTCTAACATTGCTACTGCGGGTGGTTTAATTAGGAACTGTCATGGACAGTGGTGTGGTGGGTTCATACACCACATAGGAAGGGACTCGCCTTTAGCTGCAGAACTTTGGGGAGTCCACTCGGGACTCACCTTGGTATGGGCGCTTGGTTATAGACGAATTATCGCTGAAGTGGACTCCCTAGAGGTTATTAACATTCTTTCCTCTTCCAATATAGTTTTTTTCTGAGGATAATTTTTTAGTGGTAGTTACTCGTGATTTAATCCACTGAGCTTGGGAGGTGCAATTTTAGCATATGTATTGCGAAGGGAACCAGTGTGTCGATAGTCTGGCCTCTCTAGTAGTTTTATCCAGTCCAGGTTTGCATATACTCCAGGAGCCCCTGATGACCGTCATGGAACTCATCCACTAAAACAAGCAAGGCACTTTGTACCGCAGAACCCTGCGCTAGTTAGGGTGTAGTCTTGAGTGCTTTGGTTTTTCCTCCTTTGTAAAAAAAATGCAACTCTATGAAATGAATTAATAAAATATATGTATACTGATTTGGATACCATCTTGCTAGAGTAAAAAGTATTTATTACCTTGCAAACGGGGACTCATTAAAAAGCCTACCTATTTACAAACATTTTCTTATTTGAAAATGAATATGTTTACTTTTGCCAAAATTCTTACTCGTTAAACGGTACCTTTCGATTATATCTCACTAAATATTGTGTTGTATCATCTTTAAGGTAAATTCAAATCGGGCTGTTTAAAAGTTTAAAATTTAAAAATTAACACTGGAGAAGTAAAAATGATTTTATTGACAACATAAATGCCTAAAAACTTCAATAGAATTTAGAAAATATATAAAAATTTAAGACTAATTTTACTAGGTTGATTTTTTTAAAATTCTAAAAAATCATGATCAACAATAATAGTATAATTTTTACAAATAATATTTGATTTATTATAGAACAAATTGAGTTTCATGATAAGAAATAATTTTAACTGAAATGTTAATCATTAAATTAATTATTCAATTGAAAGATAAAAATTATTTGATAAAATTCATATTTGACTCTCTCTTAAAAGATTAAAAAAATTTAAAAGAATGTTTTCACCCTCCTACCTCTTCAATTTTTTGTTTCACCTCTCTTTTAGGTTAGTTTACAAATAGATTATGATACAACAAATACACACAAGAGGGAGGTAAATTGTGTGTAAATTTTTTTCCGCAAGTTACTTTCAATTCGTATAAAGACAGAAGTCTGTTAAATATTAAAACAATAGGAGCCTATCAGATGATAGTAGCTTGTTAAACGATAGGAGCCTACTAAAGTATAAATCCTATTGAAAACAATAAAAAGAAGGCGCATGTTAAAACGAAAACAATAAAAGTGAAGGAGCCTCTTGCTAAAACACACACACACACATATAATACGGAAATATAAAAGATAAGGAGAGAGAAAAGAAAAAGGATGCAATCGATCTATGCTAATTTGACTTACAATCCAAGTCTACGTCTAGTCCCCAAGTATCCAACTTGAGTGTTTCACTATAAAATCAAGTAGTAATTTAACAAGTCTCTCCAAGGTCATAAGTTAATATTTTTCAAAGTTCTTTAACCTTCCACACTAGCAGTGTTTCACTAGCCTCTACAAGCTCTCAAATAAAAATGTGGTTTGCTTGATATGAGGTTCAATAATCTCTCTCAACTGAATTTCACTTTCTAACACGAGAGAATTTTTACAAAGATATCACTTTCAATAATGTATATGCTTTTGATGAACTTCGATAATATAACTTCGCAAGCTTCTGTATCATTTAGTCGTTATTCATAGTTGCATTGTCTCTTCCTTAAATAGGCATTTCCTCAATAAGTTGTTGCTTCTCTTGCATCCTTAGTCAACTGGATTGATTTGAATCTAAATAATTTCAACGTTTAACTTTTCTAAAATTCTTCTATTGATCACGAAGCTAATATACAACCTTCATAATTAGTAGGATCCTTTCAGATAAATCATTTCTTATAAGGTAAGTTCATAATGAAGGTTCCTACAAGAAAGGAAACATATATCTTATGATTTTATTTTCTTTGGAGAAAACGTATCGCTAACTATATAAGGAAATAAATACAATTTGAATTTTAAAAAATTATATAGTTATCATCAAAATCATTAAAAAATAAACCTTGAGTTAACAATCTCTCCCTTTTTGATGATGACAAACAATAATAGATATATGTTTCAAAATTCAAAGAGATAATAGATGATTTCAAAAGATATATGTGACTTTTATATGTTCATACATGATTAGAAGGAGCCTGTCTCTTAATATCACAGATTTTCACAAGTTCAACAGCATAATCAATCATATTTATAATTGAGGCAACATTGAGAAATATGCATTGAGAAATATATCATCATTTATGCAAAAATATGTAAAAAAAATATATCCACATAAACTCTCCCTCTTTGTCATTATAAAAAAAGAATATAAGGATGAAGTGAAATAAAACAGAATGAAATAAGAAGAAAAAAATCAATTGTCATAGTCAGTGAGGATTTTTCCTAAGCAGAATTTGAAAATCCAACACTTAGTTTTGGAGGCTGTCAATTTGTTGCACATTTGATCCTGATTAAAGAAAATGTCCCTCAGTTGTTGCAAGATCAGTCATTCATACTTAGGAGTGGAACAGGGGCTTACTTTTGTGGGGTTGGACTCAAGATTCCTGCAGCTCTTTCTGACTTCTTTTTAACCCACACGTCGTCCTTCATCTTGTAATCAAATTGGTAAGGAATGGAGCAATGAAACTTTGTTGGTTCATACCAATTCAAGTTATCAAACGTCACTCCAAAATGTGCAAAAATTTTAGTCAACAACATTCCAACATTCCATAAGGTAGACCACCAGTTTTGTTCTTGTGACTTTCCTTGTCTACCATGAAATTTAGGATCATTACCAGGAGATTCATCTTATTGTTCTTTAACAAATTATAAACCACATACGTGTCTAGGAGACTACACCTCTTTATTGAACTAGTCCTTGGAAAAATAGATGTAGCCAACATGGATGCAAGACATCTTGGCAGAAGGTCCAATTGTTTGCACCAGGATCTCCCTTCATGGGCATTTTTAGTATTAATACAAATTAAGTTCACTACTTCTCTTAGATCAATTTTATCAATGTCCCACTTATGACAAGGAAGATTTGTCCTACCTTCAGGAACTACACTCAGAATGTTTCCTAATATTTTCTATGAAATAAGAATCTCGCAATCGTATACCCAAGAGATGACTGCCAGCTTCTCATCAATTTCTTCCTTTCTTATATATGTGTAAAAACATTTGACTAGTTCATCACACATAGCTTCGTCCAAGCTTAAGAAATTCTCCCAACCAACAACCATAAAATAAAAAGTAATGGGAATACCTATATCATCGAATAGATGGGGAGGAATGATGTTTCCAGCTACCACCTTTCTCTGCTTATAGTGCATTTTGTATCTTGCTTCAGTCTCCATTAACTGGAATAACTTTACTAGTGCTGAAGCCTCTCTCCTTTGAAGAATGGTTAGTTTCTTTGATTTTGTTCATTTGGCCTTAGGGATTTGTTCGAATAAAGCCTCTTTGAGGAATAGCTCATTCCTTGTAATGACAACCTCAATATTTTTTTCGACCAGAGGCTCTTTGCTTTTTCTTATTTCTTCCCTTTCCTTTTCTTTGATTTTTCTTTTTCTTTTTCTTCTACCTCAACAGTTTCCTTTTTTGGAGCTTGTTTTGTAACAATTCCTCTAGTCCATGGTCTTCTTTCCAATAGAGAAGGTTCTTCATTTAAACCATCATCATTTATTTCCCAATGCACTTCAGGCACTTTCTTCTCTTTGGGACTAGGTTTAGGAATTACGGAAGTTTTTGAAGTAGGAATGGGTAGGGAGAGAATAGGTAAATGGAATCTCACATTTTTCAGTAACTCCCCTTTACTAAAAGTCTCATCATCTTCTTCTTCTTTCTTTTCTTTTCATTTTTCTTCTTCTTCTTCTTCATCTTTGGAGTCAGAAGCATATTATTTTCGATTGTTTCTTCTTTTTCATTTGAAGAGGAACCAGGATAATCTAGAGATAACATAGTAATAATATTCCTTTTCCTATCTTTTGGGATCTCTTGATTGGTTATTTACAAAGTTTGGAGCTTTCAGAAGACAAAGGCAGGTTCGGTAGTAGTATCTAGAGAACCTACTATGGGACACAAAGAAGAAGAATCAAAAGCAAAGATTTGTTCATGATGATGTGTTTTACCATAGCTAGAAGTTTAGGTCAAAATTTTTTCTGTCATTTTGATTTTTTTGCCATTGTAGATGAGCTTGGTGAAGTTTGAGAGAGAAAAAAAAAGGAAATAAGAATGCAAAGAGTTAAGGTGCAAAGAGAATAAGCGGTATAGATGAGAAAACGAGAGAAGTTTGCTTAGGGTATATTAAGTGATTCCTAAGCATTGATCTCGTGAGAGGATGAGTAGACATATAGGGCAAAAAAGGAAGTGTAATTGGTTGCGTATCTTCTAACAGACGTGTACGTAAAGTTGTCAGACTATGCGCATGTTTTTGAAAAAGATGAAAAAACACCATTAATGACTCCCTATTTTTAAGACACATGTCACTTAGAATGTCAGCCTGAGAGAAGCCTTCTAAAAAGAAGAGGAGGCTTCTAATCTAGAAGAAACCTACTAACCTAAGAGAAAGCTTCTAAACTAAAAGGGACCTTCTGAACTCTAAGGAGCCTACTAAACCGAGAGAGAGTTTCTAAGGAATCAGAATAAAAGGAGCCTGCTAAATGAAATACAAAGACAAGTCGTAGAGAATATTCATGCAGAAATAATATAAGAGAGTTTACACATACCAAGTTCTTTTCTTAACATGCAAAATCTATCTTTAGAGAGTGGCTTGGTTGAAATGTCAGCTACTTGAGTGACAGTATTAACATGCAAAAGATCAATGGTTCCTTTTAAAACATGATCTTTAAGAAAATGATGTTTAATTTCTATATGCTTAAGCCTAAAATGATGCACAAGATTTTTAGAAAGATTTATGACACTAGTACCATCACATAACATAGGAATATGAGAAAAGTTTAGAGAAAAATCCTATAGTTGATGCTTCATCCATACGATTTGAGCGTAACAACTGGCAGTAGCTGCTATGTATTTTGCTTCAGTTGTCGAAAGCGTTATGGAATTTTGCTTCTTGCAGGACTAAGATACTAGACATCCTTTAAGAAATTGACAGTGACCATTTGTGCTTTTTCGATCGACTTTATCACCTACATAATCTGCATCACAATAGCCCATTATGTCAAATGAATTAGTTTTTGGAAATCATATTACAAAATCCATAGTTCCGTGGTGATATCGAAAGAATCTTTTGACTGCTTGAAGGTGGCTTTCTTTTGGATTTGATTGAAAGTATGTGCAAAGAAACAAACTAAACATAATATCTGGCCTTGAGCTTGTAAGATATAATAGTGATCCAATCATTCCTCTATACTTTGTCTCATCCGTAGCTTTGCCTTATTCATCTTTATCAAGTTTAGTTCTAGTGTACATGGGAGTACTGTTGGCCCCTGAACTTTCGGTGGAAATTAGAAATATTAAAATGAATTCAATGAGTGTTTTTGTATATGAATTGTGTTATAGAAGTTTTTATGCCTTGAGGAAATTGATGAGAAAACGAATTTCTAGGTTTTGATGACTTTGAAGATTAGTTTTTGTTATGAAAGTTTAAGAGAATAATTGATTGAAATGGAAGTAAAAGTTAAGAACTAAAGAGAAAAAGTGTGATAATATGAAAAGAATTGAGAAAATTTGACTTTTTGGGGTAGAGAGTTGACTTTTGATTTAGGTAGAATTTAAAAAAATGATCTTCATGAAAGTTATAGAGAATTTGCATAGCTTTAAAATGGTGTATAGTAGGTGATTTTTGATTGTGGAAATCGGAAGATATGAATTTTGGAAGTTCTGTTACTATTTTAGTATGTTTATTAGTGGACAGAACATTTGAAGTAGTTTTTGACTCTCTTAGAGCTCAAATTGATTTTTTTGTCCTTCATGAAAGTTATAGATCTTCTTTTGAGCTTTCTATTGATACAAACTTTGTAAAATTTAGAGTTCGAAATCAAAAGTTATGAGTTTTGGAAGTTCGGATGATGTTTAGGATGAGCTTGCAATCAGTCTTTTTAAGTGAACTTTTGACCCACGTAGAGACCGAGCTTGTTTTTGAGTCCTTCATGAAAATGGTAGAGCTGTCTTGTATTTTTCCATAGACTCTAATTTTGTAAAATTTGGAGTTCTGAGTCAAAAGATATGAGCGATAGAAGTTTGGAGGTCAGTATAGGTGCTCGGCCTCGATCATTTGGCCTCGGCTGCTCGGCTCACCCGCTCGGCCATTTTCGTTCGGCCATTTCCGCTTGGCCATTTCCGCTCGGCCGTTTTCGCTCAGTCATTGCCACTCGGCCATTTTCGCTCGGCCATTTCCGCTCGGTTGTTTTCGCTCGGCCATTTTCATTCGGCCATTGCCGCTCGACCATTTCCGCTTGGCTATTTTCGCTCGGCCATTGCCGCCTGGCCATTTTCGTTCAGCCATTTCCGCTCGGCCGTTTTCGCTAGGCCATTGCCGCTCGACCATTTTCGTTCAGCCATTTCCGCTAGGCTGTTTTTGCTCGGCCATTGCCGCTCGGCCATTTTCGTTCCGCCATTGCCACTTGGCCATTTTTGTTCGGCCATTTCCGCTCGGCCATTTTCGTTCGGCCATTTCCGCTCGGCCTTTTTCGCCTGATTCGACCTCCCTCCATTGTTTTGGCCATAACTTTTCCGTCTGACATCTGATCGATCTGATTCTTGAAGCGTTAGAAAGATCAGACAGAGAGGAACATTTCTCTAGAAGGAAGTTTTATCAAATGGGTTTATTTACCTGATCGAATTAAGGAGTCGAGCTGTCAGATTTTAAGGCTTATAAGTAAGGGAAAAGGAGTCATTGCTCAT
>JANZLC010000200.1:14908547-14951585 GCA_026413385.1 Erythroxylum gracilipes
CATGTGTAGCCGTGAAACTTATGGGAGTCCGTGAGGAGCTCCAAGGCCACTAGCGGGCAGGCGGGAGAAGCCTATGAGTTAGTCAAGTACACTGACTCTTAAGGGACCACCACAAACCCATATAAATTATACAATGCACATAAATTACACATAATTGCTCACCATGGCATTTCTTTCGAAAACACATATTCTAATCTTTTTCACTTAACAAACCATGTTACAAACATTTCCACAATGTCGTTACATACAAAAGACATCTCATACAAGTTTAAATCATCATAAAGAGTAATTTATACAAAATTTATAAATCATTGGAAAGCATTAAATAGCATTTGTTATAAAATTTTAACATGCCTATTAACTCCATTATTAAGAAATCACCCACCTTAATTCCTTTAGCTTTGTGCTTGATCAATTGACCCTTCCTCTAACTCCAAATGCCTCTCTTGACCTTAATCAAAACACAAAAACCCTAATGAACAAGAGATGTCGAAAATGACAATTCTTAGAACCATGAAAGCATGAATTTGAGCCTACATAACCTTATCCATAACTTTCCTAAGCCATTACAACCAAAACCTCTCTATAATATCCAAAAAAAAATTTGAAATCTTACCTTAGAAAATGAAACCCACGAAATTGCTTCTTGCTTCTACTGAAACCTTTTACCTTCCCTTTCCTTTATCTTCTTAAAGAAACTCTTAGAACTCCTATATAAAGCAAGAAAAACCAAAGCCCTAACCTTTTCTTCTTCTTCTTCTTCTCCTTCTCTCTTCACCGAATGCTCTCTCTCCCTCTCTTTTCTTTGAAGTTTCGTAAGTCTTCTTCAAAGACTTAACTCATTTGCTTCTTAACTTAAAACCTAAGCCTAAAACGTTGTAATTTCATTAACCTCTCCTTATACATGAAATTTTCGTTGCTTTATTCTCTTCATCCACGACAATGCTTCTTCCTTTCTTCTTTTCCTAGTCAATTTCGTCCAACTCCTCCCTAGCTTCATTCCTTCTTCATTTAATGGCATTAAAAAGACTAAAGTGCCCCTCCTTATAAGCAAACTTCCCAAAATGCCCTCAATTCATCTTATTCTTTTTAATTCTAACAATTATCAAAACTCTAATTTAACTAAATCCCTTCATTTAATAACATTAACCTAAGCAATAAAAACCTCAAATTAATCCCAACCAAAAGAAAATTGATCAAACTAAACCTTAAAATAATTTAAACAAGCTTATTTACTAAAGAAAAAGGAATTGGGGCCTAACAAACTTTCAGGTGAAACTAAATTTTCACCCTCCAAGACCCCTCAAAAGGATCCTAAACCCATCCTAACATCCCTTTTACTCATAATCTTCCCAAAATCAACTCTTTCTAGTCCGATATCACTTCATATACTCTAATTGTTCGGGATACTCATCCTCTACGACATCCTAAATTGTAATGATCATAACTTTTAGCCTCGATGTCCAAAAATTGCATACTTTATATAGTTGGAAAGATCGAAAGACAAGCTACAACTTTCATGAAGGAAACTTTGGCTAATTTTACCTAGATCGATTCAGTTTTTCACTCAAAGTCAGGACACAAATTTTACCCTCATGAAAGACTTAGAATATCCCAATTTCACTTCATCTATTACAACATCATTCATAATAATTAAACTACCAATTGGAATTCATCAAACTCTTAACCTCAATTCATTGAATCCTTGTATTCAATAACATCTCATCATTCACCAATAATCCTATCTTTCTTTTCTATATATATATATATATACACACCAATAGTTCATGTCCAAAGTTCATCAACTCAATTTTAACTCACATCATCCATACACCATTCATATGTCATTAACATCATAAGATAAAAGTTTAGAAAGCTTCAATGGCATTCCAAGCCACATTACATCATCAATATCCAAATCTGAAATACAACAAAAGATACAAAATCCCATAATTCTCAACATACATCCAAAGTCTTATTTTTACATCAATCTAACTTAAAATATAACATATGCATAATCAAACGAATGCCTTGACTTTCTTTCATCCGATCTCTTTCTTATCACCTAGAGATGAGAATGAAAGTGGAGGTGAGCTTAATGCTCGTGGGTAATAAGTTTATAACTGAGAAACAAGCAAAAACCATTGAAATATTTATTTCCATTGTAAAATTCACTTTGAAATCCATGTAACACATATTTCCCAAATTCACAACTTATCAAACAATTCATAACATCAAACATAATGAACTAATCAAATTTGTCACAAATACACATAAGCACATCATAATAGTTTGGGTAGATCTCAAAAAACCAAAACGTACTACACATTTCTACATAGCGGTCTTGTGTAGCCGTGAACTTAGGGGAGTCCATAAAAGAGCTCTATGTCACTAACGGGCATGCGGGAGAAGCCTTTTGTCAAGTACACTTGACTTACTTAGGGACCACCACAAACTCACATAACATGTAATTCATGGCTTGAAAACCAATTGCCCAAATGGCACATTTCTAAAACTTGTTTGTCATGCACATGACATATTTCATATGCATTCCCATCAACATTTCACAATTCACCAACCACATTCATATATCAAGCATAAACCATCAGCATTTCACAATTCACCATCCATATTCATATACCAAGCATCAAAGCTATTTCACAACTCATTCAAACACATTCCTATCCTATACCAAGCATCAAAGCCATTACTCAAATCATTCAAAAGCCACAAAATACAACAATTTTGGAACAATTTGAAATCATTCCTTTATCACTCAAAGTTCATTCACAAAATTCATATGCAAAAACTTATGGCACATTTTCAAACCATCTTAAAGAACAATAAATGCACATATTCAAGGTAGTTGGAAAATCATTTAAATCCATATATTTGAAAGAACATTTATGGCTCATTAACTCAATTATAAAAATGAAACCTACCTTAATTTCCTTGCTTGCAAACCTTGCTCAAAAAGCCTTTACTCTTGCTCCTTTTTGCCTCTCTCTTGATTTTCTTCACAATGGTGAAATTCTCAAATCAAAAGGAATTCCAAATTAAGAAACCCCTAAGACATAATCACCAAAATTGATTTTAGAAAGCTTAAACCCATACATTTCTTAAGCTATATTAGGCAAGAAACTTTCAAAATTCCAAAATCTTAAAATCCAACTTACCTTGATTCATCATCAATTGAAAAGTTTCTTGGCTTGAATGGAAGCTCTCATCCTCCTCTTCCTTTTTCCTTCTTGAGTAAACTTGAAAATCACTCTTGAAAGCTTAGAAAAATCAAGACCTAGCTTTTCTTTTCTTCTTTCTCTCCTCAAAACCGACACTCTCCTTCTCTTTTCTCGCTAATTTCGTTTCTTTCTCTTCTTTCATCTTCAAGTCGCGTTTTTTTTCTTCTCCTTAAAAGCCAAACAACTTTTCTTATTACACTAATGCCATTAATGAGTAAATAATGACCAATTTACCCTTACATGTAAGCCTTATAACTTAAATGGCTTAAGTGTTCTTCCCAAAATGTCCTCATACATATATACTCGTATAAGACTATTTTATTTCAATTGAACCATATGATAAAATCCTACAATCATTTACATACTACGAGCTCCAAAAATAATCCATCAAAACCTCATAATTAACTAGTCTTTCCATGTTTACCCTTCTTTTGTCTTTATAACTAACATCTTATACTTCTAATTCCTTGACTAATGATCATGGAAAAATTAAAGGAATTTGATAATACTTCCTTCTAGAAAAATGTTACTCATTGTCTCACTTTTCTAATGACATCAAAATTATTCACTTTGGTTCCAAAGTCTAAAAGTTATAACCTAAACATTTCCAGACTATTCTTATGCTAAAACAATATTTTGTACTTAACTTCCATCATGAAGTTGAAATTCTTAGAGACTGAATTGAAACTTAATTTCATCAGACAATTTGTAGCCTTATCTCTCTTGTTTACTCCAAATTAAGAATCATCTCATTCGGATAACCAGAGCAAAAGTTATGGCTAAAACACCGAAGCATACTTAATGAACATGTTTCAATTACATTTTCTAGTTTTTAACTTCCAACATTTCGCATATAACCCATCTTACGCCTAAATTATCTTTTCTATTTCATTTCAAATTCAAGAACTCTCCTTTACTTTACACATAAATAATCTCCAACAATTTCTTATTTCATAGAAAAGTTTGGGGTCCAACAGAACTACACGTTTAATGTTTTCGAAAGTGGACGGTGGACCCCTGATCCGAGCACTCTATGCTCTTTTATGTGTTTACCATGTTGCACGACAATTGTCAAGTTAGTCTGAATATAAATTTAAAGAATAAGAGAGTAAACGACAAAATTCTTTCCAAAAAGTTTATGAATAAAAGCCTTCCATCATAATATTATAAGTGTAAATTGTTTCCTAATTAATTGCTTAAAATGTTTCAAATTTTATGATATTATAAGATTGGTCCATCAAAGTGATACTCTTATCATTTTAAAAGAAACCTAATCTTTTCTCTAATAAATAGAAAGTAGGCCAAGTTATTCTACTTTCTATATAATAATTGTTTCATAGACTTATTTGATCAATTTCATGTGGTGGTGATATAAAAATCTAATTTGGTGCATCCATTCAAATTGGTGCAGCCTTAATGTTCTATGAATGCATTCTTGATTTCATTCTTAGTTAATTAGTTTGGTGTATTTAAAAATAAAATAAATTGTACAAATACATTTGATCAAGATGTTGGTCCAAATCAAATTGTTAATTTGCGTAACCAATTCTAGCTATTCTGTGGCTAAAATTGATCTATATCATAATTATTAAAATTTTGGTCAAATTGAAGTATTACTATTTTTTCTTTGTTTCATTCAATTCCCTTTCTTCCTGCTTAACTGAAAGGGAAAGGTACGTAAAAAATTAAATTGTCTTCATTGGATTGTACTAATGAATTATTACTATCCAACATTTATTTTAGAACAAAAACTATTTGACATGCTTTTATTTATTATTTTGATAATCAATCCCACTCTCTTGGTCATTAGTTCTCTTGGTTTTGGATGTTTACAAGGCTAAATTCTTGGGTTAAGTTTGTATACATTCTTTAAAGAACCTGAGAATGAAGCAAAGAGTAATAAAAGTAAAAGTGTGTGATAGCATTAAGAAAGGCCAAATAAATAGTAAGGCATAAGTTATTTGATCTATTTTGAGAATAATTACATAAAGGAGTGAATGAGAACTTTTTTATTGTCTTTTTCTTATAGCCTTTAAATATTTCTTCTAAAGGTGGCTTAACACCAAAGAAAGAAAAGAAAAACATGTTCTTTGTATAGGCTACATAATAATAGTTTAAAAGAATAAATATGATATGTAATGATATAAAATATATGTTGGAGAATCAATTCTATTAAAATTTTTAATTTTAAAGGAGAAAACGACCTCATATCCTTAATAAAAGGGGGCATGCTACACAATCCAATACCCCAAATTGAAAATTATGATGAGAATGATAATTTAAGTATTGATAAAATTAATTTGGCATCTAAGATTAAAAGGGATATTTTTTAGCCTTAAGAAAGGAGTTAGACTTTCCAATGTGAGCTTAAGAAGTAGCCTAGAGAGCGAGATGGTGTAGGTAGGAATTTTGTAACATAAAGATTAAAATATCCTTCTCTTAAGATAGAAACAATCCATATTATATATGATGTTATGCAATAGAAACTAATGAACCACTAAATGATATAAAATCATTCTATAAACTAATGAACCACCAAAAGAAACATTCCACATTATATATGATGTTAGAGACCTCTTATAGAACTTTCATCGAAGACTTAGTACCCTATTGAAATTCATCCCTACTTTGTTTCAAAATAACTGTCTTCTTCCATTAATCACCAACATAACCACACAACAACAAACAATGACCCATTAATAACCCAAATAAAACCTCAAAAGTCAATCTATAATAACACCAACACATTGAACATATAATGGTTCACATACAAAAATTGAAGACAAAAAAATTAACCTAAGAGCAGTAAGTGGACAACTAACTTGAAGATAAAGAACCCAAGACAATGGAAACAGTTGGTAGAATAACGAATGAAGATGAGCATATAGAAGAAGATAATGTGCGTAGTAGAGGACCAACGAAAAAGAAGAGAAGAAAGAAATGAATGATAAAAGGGATTTGGATGTTTAATTTCTTCCCAGATGAAACAACATCATTTAACTTTAAATGTAAACAACGCCGTTTTCATATACTAACAGAACGATATTACCGTTGATATATCACCGATGGACATTTCTTCCTCGGTAAACTCCGACGCTTGTTCTTGCTGCTAACCATTGCCGTCTATTTTTACGATGACTTTCACTATTCCGTTGCTAAATTCCGTTTAAAAATTGCGCAGACAAATTCCCTCCATAGTTATTGACAAAAAAAATTTCTGTCGCAATATACAATTTTCCCTCACAAGTTTTCCGACGGAACTCAATTTTTGTCGCTAATTTGCTACAGGATTTGTTCCGTCGGTAAAGTTCTGTTGGTAATTTGTAATTTTCTTATAGTGTACCATGTAGCGCCCTAAATTAGGGGATAGAATATTAAAAAAATTTAGTACGTATTATGCTTGTTATTTGAATATTTGCTAAATTATGCATAAGCATTTTGGCATGCATTCATGACATTTTCCGGGTAAATTGGTTTAATGAGATTTCTGCTTTATTCGGATTGTATTAATATAATTTTGGCAATTTTGTATACTTTGAATATTTTTAAAAATTGTTGGTGAATTAATTCTAAGTTGAAAATTTAAGTGGAGAGTCATATTATTATTTCAAAATTTTAGGTAAATTTTAGAAAATTTTCTGAAAATTTTGGGAATTTTTAGATTAAGGAAAAATAAAATAAACTAAAAGACCAATTAAAATTGGACAATTGGCTTATAAATATCGAGACATGTGGTTGGCCATTGAGTGATAGTTGTCTTACATGCAAGCCTATACGCAAATTGTTTTGACAAGTGGTTGTTACATGGAGGAGTTAAATAGAGTACTGTAGTTTTGTTTTTAGTTTTCACCGAACTCTCTTCACTATTTTCTTCACCAAATAACGATTGAAGCATCGTTGAGTGACTCTCTGGATCTTTACGCAGTAAGTAATTTTGCTAATGCTTAGTGTCAAGTGTAAAGATTTATATGCATGTATGGCTTTGAAAACTTGAGATATACATATATAAACGTGTTCGGCTATGGTTTAAAAGATGATATATATATATATATGCAGTAACGTGGTGGTATAGATGATATGCTCTGTTTGTTTTTATATATGAGATACAGTGCTTAGGGAACTAGGATGTTGATATGAATAAGTCTGAAAAATTGAAAATGACGTTGACATCTGTGAGTTAAGGAACAAGGTTAGGAAGCTGATGAGTATATGTATATACTCTGTTTTGGTTTTGAGAAAACCGAAACTGTACATGCATGCATTTGTGTCTGTTGTGTATCAGTAGATGAATTTAATGATATGAGATGACAATTTGGATGAAGTTATTGTTGGATATGAAAATGCATGCAGCAACATATATGAAATTAGACATGCTCTGTTCTTGTTCTATATATGCGTGGGTAGTGTGGTGGTGGATGTATGTGGGATGAGTTAAAGAAAACATAGAGGTGTTGTGTTTTAAGGAGGAAGATGATAGAAAACGTGGACTGAGAAGGGAAGGAAAAAGAAATGGAAAAGTGCAGAAAAAAATAATAAGTGCAGACAGTGTTGTCCACAAAGGTTGAAGATGATGAATAGTGTTCTGGTTTTGGTATTTATACTTAATGCTGTATTTTGAGTTGTTTAGCATAAGATAAGTTGCAAATGAAAGAGACAATGAGAGGGTATAAATTAAAGATGATAGGGTAAGTGGAAGAGAGGAAGAAGAGTGAAGAAAATTGGCAGTTTTGGTGATCTGGGTTGGTGAAGAAGATGAAGTTAACGTGCTGGAGAGAGAAAAGGTGATAGGTTAGTTGTGTGGGATAAAAACTAGAGTTTTTCATTGAGCAGCCCTTAGTCTTTTGCCTATAACTTTTTCATCTGAACTCCAAATGACTTGAAACTTAGACCAATGGATTCCTAAGAAAGTTTTCTTTCTCTCCATAAAAATTTAGAGTTATCTGAATTAATCTGAAAGTGATTGATAGGATGAAAGTGTGGAAGTATGCTAGAATGTTATGAATTGGAAAATTTTCATGATCATGCTTCGGTTTTATAATTATACCTTGAGCTGTAGATTTAAAAATGAGTTTATTTTTGATTAATATTAAAGTAGAGACATATTTCTACAACTTTTTTGAAGAGGTAGAATTTTAATTCTGTCTCTATGATTTTCAAAATGGGCATGGAACTGAGTTTTAGCTTAGGTTGTAGCATTGTCAGGCACATAAATTATATCCTGTAGTTATTGAATAAAATATATTGATGTAGGCCGAATTAGGCTGAGTTGTCTTCAACAAAGTTGTAGATTATTGTCTTATATTTAAATTAGTATAAATTTTGTAATTTTTGGATATCTGAGCTGAAAGATATGAGTTGTACAATAAGAGGGAATGATCATGTACTAGTTAAAAGTTCAAATGTTCACAGTCTATGGTATTTTGTGTATAACTCATTGAATACTGAATCAAATTGGATGAACTTGGAGTCATTAGAAACTTAAGACAATGTAGAACAACTCTCTATAAGGAAGTTTTGCCTAATTTTGTCATTTACCCTATCAGATTAATTATACAAAGTTGACCCGAAATCATGTGGGTAAGAAATCTGAAGTGGTCAATTAGGTTATGAAATTGATTTCTCATTGATTTATTTTGGTCCAATTTATAAGTACCAAATGATATTAATGAGGGCTTTGATATTTGATCGATTTGATAATGAGAAATACTATAAGATACCCGAAATTGTCATTGAACATGCATTGTGCATATTTTCTATATTGATGTGCATAAAAGAACACCTATTCATTTATGCAAAAATATGATATTTGTAAATGTGTTTTGTATGATCTAGAGGAGCCAAGTGGACGCTAGATAGACATTGTCGAACCATCCAGGCATTAGCATATTGGAGCGTTCTATGAGTCAACCTAGATGATTTCCTAGGATTGATTTGATTTGAATTTAATTTGATTTATTACTGTTCCATTATTATTGAACTGTTTGTGAGTTGTTTCTGGATTTCGGACCTGAGGTCTGAGGAATTTAGTAGTTGGGCATGTATTGGGAGTGTTTCCAGGTACAAGACAGGAGACTTAGTGTTTATTCTGGATTAGAAGAACGTTTTGGACTAAGTCATGACTCAGAGGTCTGTCAGCTGGCCCCAGAAGTGTTGTATCTGTATTTTGTAGTTTTTGATAGAACTTGCACGAGGTTGTGTATATGTGCCTTAAGGAAACAGTTTAAATTTTGTGGATAAACGAAATGATGTTTTTAAAAAAAATTTGTTGACTTTCAAATGATGTTAGTTGATGCCA
This sequence comes from Erythroxylum gracilipes, assembly GCA_026413385.1. Classification (NCBI taxonomy): domain Eukaryota; kingdom Viridiplantae; phylum Streptophyta; class Magnoliopsida; order Malpighiales; family Erythroxylaceae; genus Erythroxylum; species Erythroxylum gracilipes. Next base: position 14,918,082 of record JANZLC010000200.1, read on the forward strand.
TGTGTAAGTTGGATTTGATTTTTCTCTAACATGCCATTATCATAGGATATGTACTTGAATGTTCTTGAATGTTTGGGTATGTACCCTATGGTAGTGGGATGTTGCATTTCCCCTTTTTAAATTCTTTGAGAATTTTATTTTGAGATTCTAATCTTGGTTGCCACTTGGTTCGATTGCTTTTATTTGATTGTGTCTTGTTTCGAATAAGGATACTATAGAAAGCAAGTTGAGTGGTAAAAGGCAAGAGTGTTTGCATTATAGAAAAAAGCCAATTTTGTGTGATACATGAGTTGTTTGGCATCTGTTGAGTGTATACACGTGAGGTTGAGTGATGAGGTCCATATTTTTTTCATTGTTTACTAACATATTGCAGTTCATAAAAATGTATCAAGAAGATGAATCACATGAGCTACTCAAAGTCTTTATGAAGGCTGTGCAAGATTAATTTCGAAGGTTGAATGCTAGGTTGGATGACATCCAATTCACGTCAAACTCCAAAGGTCCTAGAAGGACGTTCCATGAAGAAAATGAAGATGTGCAATCTGAGGCTAAAGGCCCCAACTCTAGGAGAGGCAGGCAAGCTCCTTCTCGTAATGAACTTGACAACATAAAATTGAAAATCCCTTCTTTTCAAGGAAAAAATGATCCTGAATTGCAGTTAAAGTGGGAGAGGAAAATAGAACATGTATTTGAGTGTCATACATATAGTGAAGAGAAAAAGATAAAACTTACTACTGTTGAATTTTGTGACTATGCTAGTATGCGGGGGATCAATTGCAAGTAAATAGAAGGCAGAATCCTAAAAGACCAATCCGCACATGGCAAGAAATGAAAGCCATCATGAGAAAGTATTTTGTTCCAAGTCATTACTATCGAGACTTGTTCAAGCAGCTGCAAAGATTGAGGTAAGGATCTATGAGTGTTGAAGAGTACCACCAAGAGATGGAGATCATCATGATTTGGGCCAATGTTGAGGAAGACATGAAAGCTACCATGAGAAGATTTCTTGACAATTTGCGCCCTGAAATCGCCTCTATTGTAGAGTTGCAAAATTTGCTTTACATGGATGAGTTGTTGCATAAGTCCATCATGGTCAAAAACCAATTAAAAATCCAAAATAGTGCTGGATCGAATTCCTAGAAGAAAAACTTGAAGAAGTCTAAAAATTTCTTCAAATCTAAGGGAGACATCAAGCCAAAGGAGGAAAGTAAGCCTAAATTTTCTAGTCAAATTCCTAAGGGTAAAAGTGACTCTAAACCCTCTTCTTCTCATCCTTCTTATAAAGTTAAGTGTTTTAAATGTCAAGGTTTGGTCATATTGCTTCTCAATGCCCTAACAAAAGAACTATGATTTTGCTTGAGAATGGTGATGCTGTTAGTGAAAGTAGTGACAGTGATGATTTTGATGTTGTGCCTCTATTGACAGATGCTTCCGATGTTGATTGTGATGCTAAGGTTGGTGAAGCCTTTGTGGCTAGGCATGCTCTTAATATCCAACCAAAAGTAGATCTTGAAGAAGAACAATGTGAGCACATCTTTCGTACAAGGTGTCTCATTAATGGTAAAGTTTATAGCATGATCATAGATGGTGGAAGTTTTACCAATGTTGCTAGCACTTTACTTGTTGACAAGCTTAATTTGCCTATTTTGAAACATCCTAGACCATATAAATTGTAATGGATAAATGATTGTGGTGAGGTGAAAGTCACCAAATAAGTGATGGTTGCATTTTCTATTGGCAAGTATCATGATGAGATTTTATGTGATGTTGCACCTATATATGCTAAACATGTTTTGCTTGGTAGGCCATGGAAATTTGATAGAAAAGTTAGGCATGATGGATATAAAATTGTTATTCTTTTCTTTCCATGGTAAAAATATTGTGCTGAAACCTCTTAGGCCATTTCAAGCTTATGAGGATCAAGTGAGGATTGAGAAAGATTGCAAATTAAGAGCAAAAGAAAAGAAAGAGAGAGAGGAAAAGAAAGAGAGAGAGGTCGAAAAGATAGGAAAAGAGAGAGAAAATAAAACGAGTGGTAAGAATGAAGAAAAGAGAGTGACTTTATTTGCCCGAAAAAGTTAGATCAAGAGAGCTTTAAAATGTGAAGAATCTTATATACTTTTATATATAGATGTTTTCTTAACTATTAATGAGCTTGATCCATCTTTGCCGTCTAGCGTTTTGTCTTTATTATAAGACTTCAGCAACTTATTGCCAGAGGACATTCCTGATGGTCGTTGATCGATTTAGCAAGATGGCTTAACTTTATTGCTTGTTTTAAAACCAATGATGCTATTCATGTTGCTGACTTGTTCTTTAAAGAGGTTGTAAGATTGCATTGGTTGCCAAAGACTATTGTGAGTGATAGAGATGTGAAATTTCTTAGTCACTTTTGGAGAACTCTATGGAATAAACTTGGCACTAAACCCTTGTTTTCTACTGTTGCATATCCTCAAACGGATGGTCAAACTAAAGTGGTAAATAAAACTTTGACTACATTGTTGTGTGCGATCATCCAAAAGAACTTGAAGAATTAGGAAAAGTGTCTCCCATACATTGAGTTTGATTATAATCGTGCTCTTCATTCTTCTACTCAATTTTCTCCTTTTGAGATTGTTTATAGGTTTAATCCTTTGACTCCATTGGAAATTCTTCCATTGCCTTCTAATGAGTTTACTAACATTGACGGTATGAAAATGGTTAAATTTATGCAGGAGTTGCATGCTAAAGTTAGAGCCAACGTTGAGAGGAGAAATGAACAATATGTAAAGTAAGCTAATAAAAGCCGAAGGCGTGTTATATTTGAACCCGGTGATTGGGTTTGGGTTTGGGTGCACTTAAGAAAGGAGAGGTTTCTAGAAAAAAGGAAATCTAAGCTACAACCAAGAGGAGATGGCCCTTTTCAAGTTTTATAAAGGATTAATGATAATGCTTATAAAATTGATTTGCCTAGCTCCTATGGTAATGTTAGTGCTACATTCAATGTATCTGATTTATCCCTCTTTGATGCTATAGATTTGAGGATGAATCCTTTCGAGGAGGGAGAGAATGATGGAGAACTATGGGTATGTGAAAGACAAGAGAAGCATACGTGGTGTGATCCGCCTCAAGGAAGCCTAGGATATGACTTGCATGGACATGAGCTTTCAAGAGGAGGCTTAGGAACTATTGGATCAGATTTGAAGTTTGAATGTACAAGGAAAGAGGTTGAACGAAATTCCTATATCAAAGGCCAACATTCAAGTCTAATGTTCCTAAAGATCCATTACAAGATGTTGGAGGCCCAATGACAAGAGCTGGGGCCAAATCCATGAAGCAAGCATTGAATTGTTTGATCCAAGACCTTCAAGAGATAGAGCCCATGTTGGTGAGTCAAATTTCATCTCATAAAGGTTCAAGAGGCATTGTTTTACTCCTTGAAGCCCAACATGAAGTGTCCAAAGGCCCACATGGAGTCTAATTGGGAGAACTCACTTAAAATACCATGTGACAACCATGTGCCTCTTAAAAATAAAGAGAAAGATGTAATCTATAAGGTCCAATATGTTTAGATCATGTTTTCATTAGTTTCCTTTTTTTTCCTTTAAATAAGGTCATCTAGTCAACACCTTTCTAAGTTTATTTTTTTTCCTTTAGGGATTGATTTGTTTCCTTTTATTTTTTTTCTTCTTTAGCACATTAATGTAGGAAGTTTTTCCTATAAATAGGCACCCTCTATGTACTTTCAAAGGGGATCTTTCATTTAGAAGTAATATTGAGAGCTTTCTTACTTTTTTGTATTCTTTGAGAATGCTTGACTTATCGAAGGAGTGGTCTTCCTTTGTGGCGTCCCAAGGTTAGAGTTCTAATAGACAACTTCTCTTAGGGTTCTTTCCATTGACCAACATTCTTGATAGGGTTCTAAGAGACAAGTTTTCTTAGGGTTCTTTCCATCAACCAACATTCTTCTAACCTCCCATTTTCTCTTTGTGTTCTGTTTTTATCTTTTCAATTTTGTTTCTTGTGATTCCATATGTTTACTTGAATCTGGCCATTCCTAGGCATAGCTCCATCTTGTTGAAAGTTCTCTAGGATAAGTTCTTATTAGGTCTCCCATCATAAACTCCGTTATTATTTGAAATTAGCTTTTGAACAATTTTGACAAAATAAGTTTTCCTTTTTTTAAAACAAAAAATTAGAATATCATTAGAAATTTGTCAATTGCCTCACCCCCACTACATATTGAAGATATTTTCATTGCATTACAACTCTATAGTTCTTATATTTTAGTATGAACAAGTCTTACAACAAATATTACTCGTTCTTATGCCTTTTTTTCTTGCAATAGTTAGTAGAATAGGTTCTAAGCAAGCTTGTTGAGGAGTTTGAACATCGAATTGCAAGCAACTATGATATGGTATGATAAAATTTAGCTTTTCTATTCAGAAGAGAATGAGCTTAACCAACATCCAAATTATTTTATGTTAATGTTGTAATTTGTAGCTAAAGACAACACCTAAAGACAACACAACTTAACAGGGCTATAAGTTTTCCTTCAAAATTGTTTTCACAAATAAAAAGGTAGCTCTTAATCTACAACTATAAGTAGCATAATTATATATCAAAAGCTACAAATCTGATAGTATCATCTTAATTTTTATACATACTAATTTCTTCAATTTTTATTTATAAAGAGTGAAGAAATGGACAATAAAGTAATCAAGAAAGAGGAATCTTCTCGCATGAAAAAGGACGAGGAACTACAAAACCAAACCTTTAAAAAAATATAATCTTTGATTAAAAACAAAATGATGTTCAGGTTTGTTAATTTCCTCTATTTCTTGTGTTTTTCTATCAACAACATGATTGTTTATTCCAATTATCCTTATTTTACAGGAATTAAAACATAGAATTCATGCAACAAAAGCTGATATGCAGTTTATGCAAATGAAATTTCATAAGGAATTTAACAATATTGGTAAGTTTTTATGATAAAATTATTTATTTTTATCGCTCTGCACATCTCCTTTTTCTTTTTTAGGTGGATTTGATTTTTTGAAATGGGAAATTTGCAGAGTAATATTAGACAAAGGATCCAGACTCCAATGAAATGGCTAAGGCTCCACACTGTAAGAAATATCTTAATGAAGCAAGAGCCAGTGTTTGATATCGTCTTAATTTTACCTCTTCCTTCAGAAGTTGTTCTTTTAATATATATTCTTTTATAGATGAAGAGATGTTTGAAACAGTGTATAAAAATGTTTTGGAAGTTATAGTGTTTAAGCAAATCCATGAGTGCTCTTACTTAAGTGTTAAATGATTCTGATGCTTATAGGACGCCTCCATTAGCTCCTCGACTAACTGGGTTGGTTGAAACTTTTCATGCCGCTCCTCTAAAGTCAACTGTTAAATCAAGGGTTATTGATTTGGGATTGTGTTGAAACCTTGAGTTTTGAGGTTAGAGCACTCTGGTTTTGCATTGTAGAGAAGATAACGTGACTAACTCTGGATTGAATTTGACACCATTTGTGTTACCATTCGTTGTGTTTTAACATTTTTTTTTCTTAGGTTTTATATTTTATATATAGAGATTATGTTTTATGATGTCTGACAAACCCTTTTTGGATCTCCTTCTCTCCACAGTTTGAAATTTGGCACTGTGTTCAGCATCATTGGTTCCTTTAGTTCTAATAGGAGTTACAGGGACATTTGATGTATTAAGTACATTGGTATTGTTAACATTTATCGACTCTTCTGTAGGATGTTTTAGACATTCTGAAGCAACTTTGGTGACTAGTGATTTAATATTGTCTTCCTTCTGGTTTGCAAGTGTTGTATCAAGTATCTCCATATTTTCCCTTCCTGCATTGTGCAATAAGTTTTGATCATCGGGTTCATGATTGTGTTCATCATTACCTTCGTTTAGCATCTCATTAATTTGAACCTCAATGTTTTCAGGGGTGTTGAAAGGCTCAGGGATTAATAGTGTGACAATGCCATCCTGTATGAGTATAGTTTCTATAGCTGGGAATATAGGATTGTGTTTCCCCATAGTTTATAGAGGTTGAACCTTGTCTGCTTCCCACATAAGCTCTTGATAACTTCTAGTTTAAAATGTTTTTTCAGTTAGTTTCCAAGTCCTACCCTAAGTTTTAGACGATGGCTTCTAGTGATAAGAAATTGCTATGCTATATGCCTATAAGTTGTCATCTTCCCCTAGTCTCAAGATTGGGATTTCGTCTGGGAGATCCTTAGAAAGTTCCACATTGATGTATATCCTTGCATAGCCTATTTGTTTCTTCTTTGCAATGTGTTCATCCACGCACAACAGTCTTCCAATATAGCTAGCTAAGGAGCTTAACCCTAGGTTGTTTAATATTTAAGGGGAACATTGTGGAATTTATCCAAAGTGGGATATTTTGGATCTTAATGTTTTGGATCTTAATGGTTAGTTACCAAGATGCCATGGTCCTTCTTCTAGGATTTTTTGAGCTTCAAAAATTGAAAAGAAGGTAAATAGAATTAGTTTTTGTTTAGAGAGCAGGACATCTATCAGTCTTTTGTGTTTTTAGATTTTGTTGGCCCATCTTGATACTATTGGAAAAGCTAGTGGTTGATCAAAGAAGAATCCAATGATTTTGGATTCCCAATTTTGTGCTCCTTCCTTTTAGTACCTCAGGGTCCATTTCTAGGGGTGGTGTATATGCCAAGTTCAAGGGGATCTGATCCCCAACCATTTGTTTCAAAGTTTTCTAAGGATAAGGAGCAGCTGAGGTTGGGGATATGTCTGGAGTATTTTGACTGGGAGTGAAGGTGGAGGTGGGGGTGTGGGTAAGGGTAGCAATGTGGGATGGAAAAGGTGGAAAATCAGGGGGGAGTGAAGTTACATAGAGCATCGTGATGGCTGAAGCATGAAAAGGGAAGGGTGCAGCTTTGCAATATAGGTTTGTCAAAAGTTGGTTATAAAAAAATGGTAAGGAAAATAGGTAGGAGTGTGGAGTTAGAAGGAAAGGTCTAAGATGCCCCTGTATTTAAGAAACAGAAGCTAATAGGTGCATAGAAGAAGGAAAAAGCTGATCTAGAATCCGATGAGGAGCAAGGATGTAATAGAGGAATCGTAGTACTAAAATCAAAGAGAAAAGAAAGAGATTCCAAACATACCTTTGGTTGCACCAAGAGAGAAGATGGAGTCTCTCTAAATGTTCTCCAATATTAGTTTTAGTTCGACAGTTAAAAGGTTAGCCTTTAGTGGTTCAATAGAAAGCGGAGAGTGGATCTAAAGGATAACGTTACTTCCTCAAAGGCATAAGCATATGGGAAATAAAGCAAAAGGCCTCATATTCTCACTTTCTCAACCAACTTCTAAAGCTGAAGGATAAGGTACAAAATGAAGTCTCATGAATAATCAGGAATGGAAGATTGATATCTCTGTGGTATGACTATTGGTTGGGCATGGGACAACTCATACAATATTTTAACAACTTAAACAGTCTTTAAACCTCATCCCTCAATATAAGAATTAGCTCTATGATTAATAATGTTTCATGGAATTTCCATCACAACTTGAGACACCTACAACCTACTTACCTATCTACCTAACCTAACCTCTTTTGATACCTTCTACTGACAAAACCAACCTATCCATAAACTTACCAACAAAAGCACCAAAGACTTGATAAGAAGAAAAAGCTGAAAGGTAGTTTTTCATAAGATCATATGAAGCAAGGCTTTAACTTCAAGAGTATCCTTTAGACTATGGTTAACAATCCAAAATAGACTCAGCACATCTGATAGACTGTCATATCTGTAAGTAGACAAAACTTGTCCAATGTATCGGGTTAATGTGGAAACAAGAGATAATCTCATTTTTACATGTCCTTTTAAAAGTACCATACTGGATAATATCACAAGGAAGTGTCTATGGTTTGATCCAGGGAACTCCTTCACTGAAATTACATAAAAATTACTCAACCCAATAGCTCATTCAAGTTTAAACAAGCTGATTCATATCCTGCCCTTAGGGCTTTATGTATATATACTGTGGAAAGAAAAAAACTCTCGAAGGTTTGCAAATAAAAGTTTCTCTAAGGAAACCATTATTACAGAGAACTTTAAGGAACTAAGAGAGTTAATCCTACTCAAAAAACCTGAAACAAACCTGCAAGCACAAGCCTTTTATCCTCATTGAACATCTAGCTCACTAATCTACTATAGCATGAGAGGTTATCTAAGTATAATATTCTCTTTTTTTAGTTCTTACCCCTTGCATATGTATGCTAGGATGTTATGGGTACTAACCTTGCTATGTTGTTATTTTGGTATCTTTGTACTACCTTCTCAATTTTTTAATTTAAAATATTATTTCTTTTATAAAAATGGGTTAGTCCTGAAACTTATAATCAGTAAGAGCTTTCTTAAGCAATAGACATATTGGAGACAATATTCTAATCATGCAAGACCTTGTGAAAGGATACACAAGGAGAAATTATCCACTGAACTATGTTATCAAAGTGGATCTCCATAAAGCATTTCATAATGTTTACTAGAACTCCATTTTACAGGCACTTGAAGTCTTGAATTTTCACCAAATGTTTATAAACTAGATTAGATCTTGCATCACTACTACTTCCTTTTGCATTTTGATTAATAGGAATCTTACTAAAATTCTCAAGGGTTCTAAAGGAATTAGGCCAAGGTATCCCCTATCCCCCTACTTATTCATAATTTGTTTGGAAGTTGTCACTCTTATTGAAGCACAATGTCTCGACAATCCCAAATTTCAAGTATCACTCCAAATGTAAATTAGTTTCTCTAATAAATTTATGTTATGCAAATGATCTTATTTTGTTATGCAAAGCTAATGCTAATTTAGTATCAATACTGATGAGTACCTTACAAAGATTCAATGAGATCCCTGGTCTAAGTATTAATCTCCAAAAAAGCTTCTTCATATTTTCAAAACATGATATACACCTCTCATATATAATGATTCAAAATACTGATATGGCTAAACAAAACCCTTCTCTTCTATATTTAGGACTTCCAATCTCATCAAGAAGGCTTTGATATAGAGAATTTCTTCCTCTGATTGAAAATTTTTAGAAAATATTGGGTTAATAGACCAATAGGAATCTTTTATATGGTGGGAAACTCCAACTATTGAAATCAGTCATCTTGTCTATGTAAATATATTGGTGCTCTCATATTTTCTTATCAAAAGGTGACAGCGTGTTGTAACACTAGTCAAAATAAAAACTAGACCTACTGGCAAGTCTAGGTCGATCCCTCAGAGAATGTTCGATTAGCTTTTGAAAAGAAATTAATCGGTGTTTAGGTTATGGGGGTGGTTTGGTTAGTTTGAAATAAGAAAATAAAATGAAACTAAAATAAGAAAAAACAAATTAAAGATATTTCAATGATTAGTTTTTCTCAAATCTCTCCTAGAAACTATTAATCGTAGGTTAATCTATTAACTTGGGTTTTGCCTTAGGTCAAATTTAATCAAGATACAATCATTAATTAAACCTAGCCACTGAATAACTTAGGATACGATCTCTAGAATAACTTGGGTTATACTAAAAAAATAGCATTTTATGAGCTATCAAAGGTCATACCTGTGACTTGGTGTGTCATGGGTGTGACACACCTATGCACGACTATGCATGGCCCTCTCTTTTGTTTTTTTAAACCTCGTTGTTGTTCTGTCTGAATAATAATCCTCCTGTTGTGCCTTTTTTTCTCTTTTTACTAAAACCAAAGCTTCCCATAAACCCTTCTTTGTTGTCTGCCTATTATCTCTTTCAACTATGCATTTTGGTCTCATCCTTTCAATGTCTTCATTTTGCATTTCTTACTTTTCCATGCACCTGCATATTCTTCATGTGTTACTTGCGTTTTGTCCCTTCATTCCATTGCTACTATCGTTTTGTGCTCCTTGCCTCACCATGCTGCCTTACGTTTTCTTCATGTGTTGTTGCTGTATTGTGCTTCATGCATCTAGCTATCCACTGTTGTTGTTTAGCTCCTTGTTGGTCTATCCACCTTTATTCTCTCCTGCAGTCGTGTGCATGATTTTCCATTAATTAAATTAATGTCTTACATGTCTTACATGGCCATGCAAGACATTAATTTCACGTTAAGATAATTCGCATGCATAATTAATGCAACTCACGTTCTTTGCATTTTTTTCCAAAATTGGTCATGAGTAACCCTGATTCTTCTTCTTTATGTTTTCATTTTTCTTGTCTTTTTCTTGTCTTTTAGTTTTCTTCTTCTTGTTACATGAAGACAAGTGAGTATTAACCTTCAGAAAATGGCGCCCAAATATCGTGCTTTCAACTCACTTTAACTTCTTTGCTTCCGAATTGTGCCTAAAATGACATATAAGTCAAAGTGAGTATCTTAAGAAATTTCATGTTATTAATCACTAAGCGTTATGGAATAATTATACAATCAATAAAGCACATGTCAATTTCCCCCACATAGATTTTAGTCGTCCTCAGACAAAATCATAGCAAGAACTTAACATTCCAAGCTTTTACTCATGATTAATCAACATTCAAAACCTTTAAAAACCAAGCAATCTAATGGTAAACTTAGAAAATGTGTTTAAACAAGGTATGCTAATAGGTACACTCAACACCATTCATGATCATGTCATTCCACAACTTTGCATATCATTTCATTTCTCCAGCATTAAAATTCACGTGCATAATCATGAATTAAAGGACTTTTCAAGGTTGTAATGTGGGAAAAGGTAAGGTGAGATGTATTGGGTCAAATAGCATGAAAGTCATTAAAACTAGTGAAACAAAAATAACACTCAATATACTATCAAGTGTAAAACCAACATTGAGTCATAATTGTGTACATCAATTATGATGAATGCAAAAACAATGTTTCATAACTAAACTCAAACTCTCACACACAAACCACTTGAAGCATAACTAATCAAAAGGGATCACTCATAAAGATCGATGATAACAATACATTGAACTATACATAGTGAACCTTCCAAGGCAACATCTACCTCATATTCAACATACTCAAATACCCCATTCCTTACAACTTTAAGAGGATGCATTAATCATAAACAACTTTTCAACTCATATGCACTTCCTCCTTGATAAATTTATTTACACTTTTTTTCTTCTTTTTTCTTTTTTCTTTTTTCTTTTTTCTTTTTCTTTTATTTTCTTTTGCTTTTCTTTTTTTCTTTCTTTTCTTTTCTCTTATGAAAATTAAAAGACACTACATCAATATGGGAATTTCAATGATGTAAGATAGCATCCCTCTATTATAACCAACTCACATATATGTACACCTCTACACTTATACTTTTGTATATCTACAAACTCAACAATCAACAAATATTCCACTAACTTTAAGACTTGGGAAGGACATTTGGTTAGGCTTAAAGAATGTAATGTAGTTAATAGACAACGAAAAGGCACATAAAGCTCAAGGAGGCTTAACAAGGGAGAAATCATGTCAATAGGGTAGGCTATTTGGCTAATGTAGTTTAGAAAAGCAAAGAATGCCTAATCATTTCCATGTTAATGCATGTGATAAAAATGTGGTCTTTAATAGAAAATCAAGGAAAAGTTAGGATGCACATGCTATGAAGGTCACACATAAACAAAGATAATGAGACTGATATGGATGTGTCAATCTAAGAAGGCTCAAAATCTCACCAGCTTTGTCTACCACTAGTCACTACTCTTCTAAAGATAATGCACATCGATCAATCACAAAAGTAAAAGTACATGATTAAGTTTCCATAAAATTCTCTAGTTAATTCATCCTCTACTCATGACTATATAGTCCTAGAAGCAATAGAAAATGGGCAAATGTTTGTTTGTTTATTTTATTCTTTCTCTCATTTCGTTGAAAACTTAAAAACAAATAAGAAACAAATAGCTAAAACACACATGCATATAAAAAGAAATGTGAAAATTTAAAGAAAAGAAATTTGCTTCCCTTGGGTTGCCTCCCAAGAAGCGCCTTTGTTTAGGGTTGCTAGGTAGTTCAGGAAAGGGTCTTGGTTGATAATCTGTCATATTTAGCATATGCCCTATCTTCAAACTCTCAATATTTACTGAGTCCATGCTCTTAGGAAATATCTTAAATGACTCTTCACCTTGTTCATTCTCGTTCAATTTCTATAAACTGCTAGGTAAAAGTAAAGAGTCAGTCTTAACAATAAATTGAAACTTAATATTTGCCTCTGAGCTAAAAGATATATCCATTTCTGCTTCAAGCTCCTTCTTTATTTCTTCGGCACAAGCAATTGCTTGAGTAGTGCACTCAAGATTCTCAAGATCCTCATCACTTTGTAATGTTTCTGCACTCTTGTCTACTGGGTATACCTCGGGTTGATATGGCTACTCCTCTTCCATTTGTAATTCTAGGTAGTCGATCCTCACTACCATCTCACCCATTTGGCTTGCCATGTTGTGGAGTCTAGACATTGTATTCTGTCAAAGTTGTTGTATTCCCTGATGAAGCTGCTACTGTATATCATGTTAGAACTGCTGGAACTATTGTTGTACATCCTGTTCATAACATTAATCAATTCTTCCAATGGTATACCTAAATCGTGATAAGAAACTTTTGGTTTGTACAGGAGTTGTTGTCCGTCCTACAAGCTATCGTGGAAGTAACTTTGTTAATTATCCTATCCATAACTAAAGTTAGGTGGTTCGGTCCAACCATGGTTATAGGATTGAGAGTAAAAGTTAAAGAAAAAATTAATTTCATCCATAATTTTTTACTTTTTTACTTTTTTAAATCATAAACACGCAACAAAAAATGAAACGATTAAGAAATAACTGAAAAGAAACCAATTATGCACAAATATATACAAAAAACCATTTAAGATCACAAAGAAAAACTAAAACACCGCACTCCCCAGAAACGGTGCCAAAATTGACAATGTGTTGTAACACTAGTCAAAATAAAAACTAGAATTACTACTGTAGTAGTAGCGAGTCTAGGTCAATCCCTTAGAGAGTGTTTAGTTAGCTTTTGAAAAGAAATTAATCGATGTTTAGGTTAGAGGGGGTTTGGTTGGATTGAAATAAGAAGATAAAATGAAACTAAACTAAGAAAAATAAATTAAAGAAAACATGCTAAGTGATGAAAGTTATAAATTCGTTACGAATCCAATTATTTAGTTCCATCTCAACCTACACCCTCATTAAACATATTTTGATGATTTGTTGATCTCAAACCTCTCCTACAAACTATTAATTGTAGGTTAATCTATTAACCCGAGTTTTCCCTTAGGTTGTGCTTAATCAAGAAACGATCGTCAATTAAACCTAGCCACCAAATAACTTAGGATATGATCTCTAGATTCAATTGGGCAATTGTATTACAAATTAGGAAAACTGATTAATCAAGACAACAACCATATACGATGGGTCATTTAACCTAAGTTATGTTATTCCTAATGATTACGAACCATTGATCGCTACAAATGAATTTCAGCATAACAATTATAGATTGCATTGAATATTCTAGCAATGGGTTTGTAATAAAATGATCTGATGAACGCATTAACATCATCTTTTCACAATACCCAAATCCATACACATCAGATAACATTATCAATTTTTAAAGAGAGAAAGAAACAACAAAGACAAGGAAGGAATGCTTAATCAGGTAGTTAACATCAATATCACCTTTGAATCGATGACAAGAAGCCACCCCTCTATGGGTCTTCTCATGATGGAGAGCTTACCTCCCTCCCTCTTCATGCTCTCTTGATGCTCCCGAAGGTCCCTCACGATTTAGCCCAGTCAAAAATATCTTCTCCCCTTTTCTCTCTGCCGAAACACACCTATTCTTTCATACCCTTTTGATCCTCACATAAAAGAAGATTTTATGACAAAAAAATACGATTTGGTAAGCTGTCAATGGTCATACCCGTGACTTGGTATGCCAAGGGTGTGACACACCTATGCCCAGTTGTGCATGGTTTTTTAAAACCGTGCTACTGTTTTATTAGATTAATAATCCTCCTACTACACCTCTATTTTCTCTTTTTATTAAAACCAATGTTTCTCATTAATCCTTCTTCGTTGTCTACCTATTATCTCTAGCTACTGTGTGTTTTGTTCTCATCCTTTTAATGTCTGTGTTTTGCTTTTCTTACTTGTCTATGCACCTATGTATTCATCATGTGTTATTTGCGTTTTGGTCCTTTTTTGCTCCCCACTACTGTTGTAGTTTTGTGCTCCTTGCCTCACCAAGCTTCCTTGCATTTTCTTCATGTGTTGTTTTCGTATTGTGCTTTATGCTTCCATCTATCCATCTGCTGTTGTTTAGCTCCTTGCTTGGCTATCCACCTTGATTCTCTCCAGCAGTCGTGAGCATGGTTGTCGATTAATTAAATTAATGTCTTGCATGGCTGCAAGATATCCATGCAAGACATTATGGCCATGCAAGACATTAAATTCACATTAAGATAATTTGCATGCATGATCCATGCAACTAATGTTCTTTACTTTTTTTTTCAAATTTGGTCGTGGGCAACCTTGATTCTTCTTCTTTGTGTTTTCATTTTTCTTGCCCTTTAATTTTCTTTTTCTTGCTCCATGAAAACAAATTAGCCTTTGAAAATGGCCCAAATATTGTACTTTTAACTCAATTTAACTTTTTTCTTTCGAATTGCGCCTAAAATCACATATGAGTTAAAGTGAGTATCTTAAGCAATTTCAAGTCATTAATCGCTAAGGGTTATGGAATAATTATATAATCAATTAAACGCATGTCAAAAGGCATTAACTATGGAAATAATGATGAAGCAAATCCTTTGGGGTAAAAGAGGAAGTGAAGAAGGATTGGCAAAAGTGAGATGGAAAGATATATGTCAGCTAAAGGAAGTAGGAGGGTTGGTATTGGAGACAATAAGTATTAACAACAGAATTTTAATGCTGAAAAGGATTTGGAGAATCTTATGTGAGAAAGAATCATTGTGCATCAAATGGATTCATAGCTACATTATGAAGGAATAGTCTTTGGGCTCTGAATCCTAAAGATACCTATTAATGGTTCTTTAACCAAATACTAAGATTGAGGGAAATGGTTCAATAATAGGTAACCTATAAAATATGGATAGGAACTCTAGCTTCTCTACATTTGATAACTTGAGTGGTCAGGGAGCCCTTATTTGTAATTAGTAGGCTAGGACTTCACTCTCCAGGTTCTCAAGGAAAGCTAAAGTGTAAGAGATCATAGAGAATGGAAATTGTTCTCTAACTCCAGAGTTGCTAAGGAATTTGTTGATTCCCTAGTATGCAAAAACTAAAAATGAAGATATTTATCTCTGGTATGAACTACTTATGATAGAATTAATAAACAGGAAATCTAAGGAATGTTTGGGATTGGTACAAAAGTAGAGTGGAGCAGAGTGGTTTAGATCAAAAGTGTTAAGCCTAATGCTAGCTTCTTGCTTTAGTTAGCAATATTAAATAGGCTTAGCACAATGGGTAGATTAAAGTTCATATCCATCCATAAAATTTGTGTTATTTACAATCTAGAGGATGAAAGCATGGATCACTTATTTTTCAATTGCAATATCTTTAATATTATATAGAAAAGTATCTCTTCACTATGTCAACATAATATTAACCAAAGCAGGCTAGTAGACATTATTCATAGGGTACAGCAAATGCCAATCTTCAAGCAAGACAAGGAAGTATACATGGAGGCAATAATAACTTGTTTTTAAGAGATTTGGAAAGAACAAAATTTCAAAAGATTTTCAGGGAAGTCTAGAAACTTCTCTACTCTTATAAAGCTAACAAAAGCAAGCATAAGGGAACAACTTATCATCAATTAGATGGAAAAAAATGTGGTAGAAGACTGGTGACTTCCTGGAGAATCTAATACTTTCAAAACATTGTAAATTAAAACATTTAAGGTCTATGTTATCGTTCAATCTCTAGTATTGTCAGTTGAAAAGTTGGAAATACTACCTATATAGTGTATTTGATGATGTATTCTTATAAGTGACTTCTTACTCTATTTATTAAATTTACTTTTTTAAAAAAACACACTTTAGGGAATTCAACTTCAATTTATACATTCTCTTTCTACCAAAATTTTCTCACAAATCTTGGATATGCTATGTACTCTTTTTTGACTTCATAATAATATCATCTATGTAAATTTCCAATATACACCCTATCAAATCTTGAAAAATGGTATTCGTATCCCTCCGTTATGTGTCTCCTACATTCTTTGGAATGAAAGGCCTTATAACCCACTCAAATGTCCTATCAACCTTAGACATCTAAAAGCTACTTTAGAAATATCATTTTTTTTGCTATAAAAATTTGGTTATAACCTGAAAGGAAATCCATAAAAGAGAATAAAGAATGTCCAGCCATCAGATCCATTAAATATATATAGCCTTAGGGGTAGTTGCATTTAAATCTCTAAAGTTTTAGCATATTCTTATTTTTCCATTCTTCTTGACCACATGTATAATATTAATCAACCACTTAGTGTATCTGGCTAGTCCAATAAAACAAGCCTTGTATAAATTTTCAACTTCTTCTTTAACCTTCAACTTAACTTCTTTGGACCACAACCTAGGAGGTTGACAATGGGAAAAATTATAGTTTTGTTGGAATTCTCTACTATACCAATGTTTTACTCAATCCTAGCATTTTAGTATGGTCCCAAGTGAAACAGTCTTTGATTTCTTTCAAAAAATCCAACACTTCTAGCTTTATCTTTGAATCTAAGTTTTTTAATAAAGACTTTATGGATTTCTCCTAAATTACTCAGATTCAGTTCATCTAATGGTTCTTGGTTTTGGTTCCCACAAACATCAAACTTTTTAATAGTAAATTTCAAATCTTAGACACCAACATCACTTATTTATAGTTCTTTTTCTTCAGAAATCAATTACGCATTATTAATCTCTTAGGTTGTAACTATCACTCTTTTGTTTTGTGATAATTTTTTCATCAAATTCCTCTATAATATGAACCTTTATTGGCCTAGGAACAGGCACGATGAAAATTATTTCAAAGATTTCTATCTCTATTTTCATCTTTTATTTGCTTTCCTTACAACATGATGACTTTTAAATTTGTATCCACTTTATATGATTCCTGTAGAATTTTGCCTCCATCGCATCAACTTTAGCACGAAAGGGCTACGAATCAGCCTAACCAATTTCTACATTATCTGTGTAGGATTTTGCCTCCATCACATCAACTTTAATAAGAAATGGCTATGAATTGGCCCAAAGGATTTCTACTTCATCTCCCTTCCATAAAAGTAAAAGTTGATGAAGAAATAATGGAATGCAATAATTAGAATGGATCCAATCTTGACCTAATAAGACTTGGTAGATGAAATGGGTATCAATAAAAAAGAAAGCAGTTAAATAAGTCTTTTTCCCTACTTTAATATTTACAAGGAGAACTCTCTATGCTCTAGTATTTTCACAAATGAATGCAGCAACATATACTTTAGTTAAGATCAAGTATGCATCGTCTTTTCTCAAAGTTATCATCATTTTAGTCAGCATTATGTTTACTACTAACCCATTATCGACCAAAACATTTGAAGTTGGTCTTCCATTAATATATACCTTAACATATAAAGGTGTTTTATGTTGTGTCATAAACTCAACTGGCTTTTCTAACACGATCTTTTTTAGAATTCCTAGCCCTTTTGCCAATACTAAAACCTTACACTCTCCTTTCGTAAGAGGTATTTCAACCTGCTTTGGACTAGATTTGCCAAATGAAACTAAGAGCTTTATGAAAGAAACAATATATGGAACTTAAATAGGAAGTTCCCCAATTGTAATGAACTCCTTGGAATCCTCATCCTGACTCTTAGAGCTCGTTAACTTCCTATAAAATCTAAGATTGTCTTTCTTCTTATCTTGCTTTTCATTGACCACTTCTACCTTTCCTTTTTTGTTGTTAGGAGTAATAACACTTTCTTCAAAGAAAATAGGTTTCACATGAGATGACTTTCTTGAAGTTGGCTCTTCCATAAAATGTTGGCTTATTCTTCTCAATTTTGTTATTGAATCTCTATTGTTGAAGCCATCTTTTTAACTTCAAGTTAAGGATATCAAATTCTTTGGATTTCTTATGCTATCAATGTCAAAATAGTGGTGTTTATGGTGGTATTCTAAAAGTAGGTTGTCTGCAATGATGACTCAAAGTTTGAGGTTCATATCTTTGCCTATAAACTTAGGTAAATTCTGCTTGATGAATTTTTTCCTAAAATTTCTACCTTATGTTGGATTCTAGGAATTTCCTAACCATAATTCCTAAAGTTGGTATTATAATTAGAAATAAAAACACCTGTTCCTAAATTTGATGAAGACATTAAATGACCTTCCATAATCTTTAACTTCTTTTTATGTCTAACAATACACGTAAATCAAATTCAGTGGCATTATTAATTGCCACTAGTGAGAATGGGTTTTCACCTATACTTATAGTCTAGTCAACCTCAATGAACAATATAATTCCTTTATTGATCCAATTTTGGACCATATTCTTAAATTCCCAACATGAATTTATAAAATGGCTCTAAGTATTATGATATACAATAGGCTCTCCTTATGATTTCCTCTTTTGTAAAGAATTCTATGCTCTGGGGGTAAGTTGATAAAATTTTCTTGTATTAAATAATTGATGATCTCCTCCACTTTAGAGGTGTTAAAGGTATTTGAGTCAACAGAGCCTACATTTTTTGACTTTTAAGTATTTATGCTCCAAAGAGGGATAAATGCAAGTTCTAGGGATGTTGATTTTAACTACTTCCAAATTGTAAGAAGTCATCTAGGTAGTATAAATGCATACTAATTTTTTTTATAGTGACCTTCTTCCCTAAGGAGTTCTTTGTATAAAGGACTTTTGTTGCCAGTTTATAGAAATTAAAAAAAAACTCCATTTCTTAGACTTTATTCCATAGTTTAATGTCTTACCCTCTTTGAGCTAATTTCATATATTCGATTTCTAGAAGCACAATTTGACATCAACTTTCATTTTCTTGAAACGAGTGATGAACAAGTTAGCATTCACACCTCTCTTCTAAGTGAACTTTCATAACTTAACTATACTAACTTCAGGCTCAGTCCTAAAAAACCAAGTGACAAATAATCTTTCCATTTCTGCTTAGGAAAAACTAGAATTCCTAATCAATAAAGCATACTAAGAAAAGACAACTCCTTTTAATGAATTCAAAACAATATGAGCTTAAAATAGTTGAATTTTTTGTAATTTTCTAATTCTCCATATTGTATAATAAGTCTAGTAATGTGCTCAACAGTGGATTGGCCATCTTCACCATAAAATAAGTTGAATTCGGGGATTTTGTAGCCAAACGGATAAGGATTCTTTTTATCAATCTATTTTGGACAAGGCTTATGGAATTTTGAATTATTTCTCTAGTGAATTCCATATCAACTTAATATCTCATTTATATTGGGTGAATAATAGATGATTGAGTGATTTTATGCATTTATAAAAATTATAAGTTTTAATCACAAATGCACGGTGTAGCGGTAAGTAACACTAGTAAGTAAGAGTCAATCCCATAAGGATTGTAAGTATTAGTATTATCTCTTTTTGTATGATCTAACCGTTGAATCAGGTTGTGAATTTAATTGGAAATTAAATTAATAAACTAAACTGAAGTTAACATAACAATAAACTAAGTTAAAGAAAATACTATGATTAATCGATATCAAAATATAGTAACTAGGTGATAATCCCCCAAAGATATCTTAAGCGCTAATCCTTTATCAAGAAATTAAATTATCAATTATTAGATCATAGAAATTACTATCTTATATTAATATCTTTCTGAAGACTATTAACAACTAACCCTCAGTTGATTAACTGAAATCACTTTCTAATTAAAACCTCTAAGATTGTTTCACTTGATTCGTGAATTTCACTATCAAGTTTGACCCTAGTCTAGATGATTTATATCAACCTATCTCTAGATGATTTATATCAACCTATCTATTCACAAAAAAAAGGACTTCTCAATCTTATTCATATGAAATCAAACATTTGGCAAATATTCTGGACATATTAGTTCAAGAATATAAACACATTATTCAATCACAATAAACCAATCAATAAAACTGCATTAAATAAAATATTATATCATATTATCATTATAACTTAGGTTCATCACACCTAGGCACTAAACAATTTAGTTCCTAAACATATAAAACAAATCCAATACCAGATATTCAAAAGAACAAATAGACATATTATACATCCCCCTTTTTTCTTTAATGAAATCTTCTTGCAATTTGGGTTAAAGGTTGCTTTCTATCGGATCTTGTGATGTAATCTCCATATTTTCCTTGTCCTATGCTTAGAACTACCTCTTCTTTGGTGTTTCTTATGACTAAAAATTTCTTATCCTCTTTGTAGCCTTCAATAGTATCCTTTTATAGCAAAAACTAGGGTTTTAGGATATACATGATCATTTACAAGGTTGTGTAGGTGACAGTGCATCTCTAAAAGGACCTTAATTCACAAATTTATACAAGCACAGTGACTTAATGGGCAACATACACTAGCGTGTGTCTTCACATGGGCAGAAACAATGTCTTCGAAGCTCCACACATTTATAGTGACTTATGTATATATCGCCAAGGTTACTTCAAATCTTCATTTTATACTATGATTTTGTTTTAATTCTTCTCCCTTTAATTTATAAAGGCAATTACTACCTACAAACACACTTGAAGTGAAATAAGTACCAAAAATACTTTAAAATTATTAAATAACAACTAAAACACACTAAATATAGGTATTAAATATAGTTAATTAATTGTTTATCAAATATCCCCACACTTAAGCTTTTGGTTGTCCTCCAGCAAATAATAATCTAAATCATTAAACTTACAAACATTTATACCTTATTAATTTTAACCTGTCCATCCAAACCCTAAATCATCATTTCATTTTTAATCAAATTAATATACAATTAAATTCAAGTCATCCTAAAACCAACCATCATAAGTTAGTATCAATAATAATCAAATAGATAATATTTTTGAAATCAAAAGCACAAATGTTTACACCCTCACCAAGTATTCACTCAATGCACTCAAAGTGTTTAGGGTGGAAAGTTTAGAAATTCTCAAATCAATACATAGAAGGATTTTTTAACCATAAGCTTGCAATAAAATCATATCTCCACCATTTATAAGTAAATTAGAAAAAAAAACATCATAAGTTCTTGTTATAAGATTCTAATGAGGCTTAAGTAAAGGTATGATAAGGATAATAAAAAGGGTGATAACATTGAAGGAAATTTACATAAACAAAATTGCATGAACTTACTACTTCAAAAATAGGTCCTTCACACCATAATTCCATCAGTACAATAACTTTAACACTATTTTTTTAAAGCTATGCTTGCAACATATATCATCATCATCATCATCTTCATCTTCATCATCATCATCATCATCATTGTTATTATTACTATTATTATATTTTTGAGCATTCACCATGTACCAACAGTCAAAGAAATAATGGACCTTTTTAAAATTCTTCAATATAATCCAAGTTTCAAGCAATCAAATAAATGTAAATCCTTCTTCAAAAATCATAAAGGACTTTAAGAAGAAAAAAAATCAAGTAAAGGCTATTAATGTGGTTATAATCAATGATATGGCTAAGTTTCAAAAGTGGTTACTCCTAAGGGATAAAATATGGTAGGATAATAATCAAGAAAATAGGCTAAACAAAAGATTGAATCTAAATGTCTTTATCATTTCAATGCTTCTAATTTAACAAATTTGGTTTCAATATGAATAATAAAAGCGAGTTCTAGAATTATCCAACTATGCATGATAACACACACATAAAAGAATAAAAGAGCTGAAAATAACAATGTATTTGCCCTTTGTTACAAAATCTCACAAAAAGCTTATGTGTAAATAATATGCAATTTTCATTCAAATTAATTATCTTAATGATTACTAAAAATATGACTTATAAAAACAAGTCTATTCTAACTTTCATCCTTTTGTATATTAATTCAATTCAATAATCAATATTGATTTTTAAAGTATTTTGGACAGATTTTAACTAAATCGAGACATTAATTAATATCAAATTTAAAAAAGATTATAATAAAATTAAGAAATTTTGACATCTCTGCCCCACACTTAAAATTATACATTGTCCATTGTGTACACAATTGAAGCACATAAAAATAAAATAAAATAAAAAATGAGAAAGGTTTCATTTGTATTGCGCTAAATATGATGTACAGACTATAAATTAGAGGAATATCCATTTTATATTAAATAAATCCATCCTTGCAAAATATATATATATAAAAAAAGAAAATCGTCATAAAGAAAATTGAAATAAAAATAAGGGTTAATTACAAAAAAAGATCCCAGATTTTGCTCAATTTTGTAATTATAGGTTGAACTTTAAAATGTGACAATTAAATACTCAAACTTTCAAAATTTTCAACTCTAGTCTAACGTTAGTGTCTCTGTTAAATTTTTGTTGTAGCTTGCCACGTGTTTTAGAAACCCTAAACATGTTTACATGTTAGATGTAATTAAACTAATTAATTAAGTTTAACTAAAAGTGAATGATGGAGTTGTCGATTATTTGAAGCATATAGATGTGATAGCGGGTTAGGTTTCAATGTGTGCGCCATCACAACTCAGACATTTCTACGACTTCTTCTCATTCTTGCACCTAACGTCGTTGATTCAACTTCTGTTGCTTCTTGTATTCACTATGATATTATTTGTTTTGTCTATTTTTTCCCTCACTTCTCAAGAAATTTCCTGATAACAGACATAAGGAGATCTATGCATCCCTTTCTTAAAGATAAAAAGGAAGAGCCTTTTTTCCATATATATGTGAGAATTTTCTCTTATATTTTTCCTTATTAGTTCATTTTTTATAGATATATGCATGTATATGAAGTGATTTAAATGCAAGAAATGTAAATATAGATCAGGGTTTGCATTGGGAAGTTGATCATAATAGTGGCTTAAAAAAAAGGGTTTTACCCCACTGGAAAATTTTGACTTAAAGAGGAAAGATATTGAATATGCGATAGGTAACAAAGTTTTTTTGAAAGTTTCTCCCTGGAGAAAGGTGTTAAGATTCAGAAAAAGGGAAAACTTAGTCTAAGATTTATAGGTCTGTATGACATACTTGAGAGAATTGGACTAGTGGCATATAAGTTGGCTCTCCCTGTAGAACTATCCATGTTGCATGATGTACTCCATGTCTCAATGCTACAGAGATATCGATTGAATTATTCACATATGTTACCATTACAAGAAATAAAAACCCAACCAGACCTCTCATTTGATGAAAAATCGAAGAAAATCTTATCTAGAGAAGTGAGACAGTTAAGGAATAAGCAAATTCCTTTTGTAAAGGTGATCTGGCAATATCATGGCGTTGAAGAGGCAACTTAGGAACCCAAATCGATGATGAGAACTCAGTACCCACAGTTATTCAATAGAGGTATGAATTTTGAGGAAATTTTTCTTTTTAAGGGGGAAAGAAATGTAAGGCCCCATTATATACCCTAGAAGCATTTTAATATGTCTAGGGTGTATTAAGAAGTGAACATAAAGAATTAAGTATATCTAAGCATAGTAACGGACATAATGGTAATTAATTTAAAAGATAGGGTTAAATTGGTCGTTTCTTCATATAGACATGGACATGAATAATTATATGTGAAAGATGGACTAGAATGAAATCAATTGATGATTTTATATGCTAATGTAGGAATTAAAGGAAGAAGAAGGACTAAATGTGCAATTTTGCCAAAAATTAACATATGATCCAATGGGATTGAAACATATGTCTAAGAGTAGAAACTTCATAAAAATGGGAGTAGAAGAGTGAGAAGAGGGACTTGTATGGATGGTTTTAACTCCAAAATTTTCTTTTCTCATCTCCTCTCCATTCCGTCTCCTTAATCACATCATTTTGCATAAGGAATCAAGCTAATCTTAGGTGAAAATCAAGGTGAAAATTTATGGTTTTTCTTCTCATCTTCATCTTTCCTGCTTTGCTCATAAAGAGACGAAATTATAAGGTAGGGTATGGGATTGAGATATATATTTGTGGTGTTTTAGTTGGTGAATCAAGAAAATTTAAAGGGGAAGAGAAGGAAGAGCACTATAAGAATAGCTAATTGGCAAATTTTAAGGTTTGGGACTACATTTAGTTAATTTATATATGTGTGTAATTAGATGTGTAAAAAGATTGATTTGGACATGGAATGGTTGCTAGAATGATGTCTTGGTATTACTTTGCATGGAGCTAGTTGAATATGACAAGAGAGAATAACATTTAGTGAAATTCTGTCTTTAGTTCCCAGTCCACTTGAACCAGCCCCATTGTTTTGGTCATAACTCGGCCTATAGACCTCCAAATTGGGTGATTCTAATTGGAGATGAAACTTAAGACATAGAAATAAGAAATTTAAAAAACACTATCAAAGAGACTAAAACTTAATTCTAGCTTTATGACATTAGGAATTGAGATCAAAAATGGTGACCAGATGTTACCCCTGTATTAGAGTAGCTTATGATGTTTGGTGCATACCTCATGGTTTAGAAGTCCAAATGGTGTGATTGGTGCTATGGAAACTATAGATATAGGGAGACAAATGTTTAGAAGACCTCAAAGCCTAAATTGAATGTTTTCTATGTGAAAATTACATAAGAAGTCGAGATCGTAGTGTAATTTCTTTCTGGGCTAATTTGTTTGCCTATTTTTAGACCCACTATGGGCTTAGCCCAAATTGCACTGTTTTAAGTTTTTCACTTCTATTTTTATTCATCGAATCATAACGGAACCTTTTTAATGTTTATAAAACTTTTCATACACTTAGAAATAAATAACATATGACTTACCATATGTGAATAAACATTGGAATTTAAGTTTAAGCATAATGCATGCTAAAGAAAATTCACATGTACATAGATGATTTGTATGCATATTTACTTCTTATATGTGTGTAGTATGACTATAAAATTTCACGTACTAATTTTGTGGAGATAATTAAGTACAATTCAACATGTTTTATGTTTGAATAAGGTATAGGGATTTATATACTAGAATTATGTGAATGTACCTCGAGGGAAACAATTTAACAAAACATATACAAAATAAATCATATGAGTTCTTGTGATTTGAATACTATCCTAATGGTGATAAGTTGTGACTTGTATGTATGAGCTTAAAAATATATTTTAATAGATTTTATGTTTTCAAATGAATATCACATGATTTGTCAATATCTTAATCATGAAATTGGCAAGTGATTAAAGGAAATGTTACAGTGCTTGCTTCATTGTCTTGGTGATGGGTAGATAGGCATGTCTATAAGGTTACAGCGCAACTGCTACAGTTTGACACCACTGATGTCTTCATTTCGAGACCATAGTGTCTTCGCAATTTGATACACACTTTGATGCCTTAGGTATCAATAGTTCGATGCCTTTGAGTATCCATAGTTTGATATCTTTGGATATCCACAGCTCTTATTATCCACATCCACAGGAATGTGCAAGCCTAACACATAAAGGAAATTAAACTGTTATAAATAAGAGATACAACATGATAACATGAATAATTTGCATTGATGAGCTTTGGAAATCAATATTTGGCTTATAAATGTGAAATTATGGCCTATGGTTGAAGCATATTTTCATTATGCACTTTGCTTAATTTTTCTATCATTGTTTACATTAGTTTATGATATTCATGAATGTGTGTGTGCTTGGTGGAAGATTGTTGTGAGTGTTCATCCAAATTAAGTATTTCCCCTCTAAGTTTTCAAGCTTAGCATGGGTGTTAATCCGTGTTGGTCCAAGTAATAGGAGTAAGGCACAGGGATCATCTAGAGGGACCAAGGCTAACCGTTAAAAGTAAAAGTACTTTGGATTTGTCTTTTGATTAAAGAATGGTTGTATATGTAATAAAGGATATTATAGTTTCTTAACAGTTTGTAATTAAGAATTTAAGTTGTGTAATATCTCTTTTAGATACCATATAAATGTAATGATGTAATACTACTTTTAAATGATAATGTTAAGGGATATGAAATTTTATAATATGTATATGTACAACATTGAATAGATAAATGAGTGATGACAATCCCTATAATTGAATAGAATTGTATGTCATGAATGTATGTACAGGAATTTGGGTGTCATCTGTGTAGGTGGTTCTAGATTCTGTATAAGGGGTGTTACAATTAAAGTATAATAGCACAAATTAGTAATAAATAATAAATAATTAGCCAAATTTTATAATTTGGTAACAAACCGTAAAATAAGTGTCCCCACTAACTGCTCCAAATGTTACTCCATATCCTTAGGTAGCCTGTATATATATAACTATTTATGATATTTAAAAAATTTGACAAAAATCCAAAATTAAAAATGAATTTTTACTCACCACCCTTTTCTCCCTACTTAAGATAGATTCCGTAGTGTTGGATCATGTAGATACTAATTGGCTACCTCTTCAACTTGCACCATTGTTAATGTTGGATGTAGATACCAAAATTTTTATGGTTCCTCATTTTCTCTACATTATACACGTAGAATTTGAAGTGAATGATTGGATATTTAAATATTATTTATCATAAACACAATTATAAATTAGTATACAATTACCTTAACAATTTCAGGTTGTCTCTAAGATCAGTCCTTATTTTTGCATCCTCTTTTATTATGAACAACTTCAAAGCAATGTTGACATCTCATCTCATGAGTAAACCAACTTTGCTCAACTTGTTTGGATTTGGTGGTTCTTCATTTTTATCCCTTCTTCTAGCCTTCTTAGGTCTTCCAGGCATCTTCTCATTCAAAGGAGGTAATATGGGTTGCAAGTTTTTAGCCATTGGCTAAAATTTTGGATCACTAATGGGTATCATAGCATAATGATAACTCTTTAATAACATTCACATTTGTAGTATCGACTCACATACCCCTCAATATCCTCCCTCTAATTTGATACATAAGTAAATGCACGTTTACATGGGATTCATATAAAATCTCAAAGTCTACATTGACATGTTCTTTTTTGTAAATCAACAATGAACTTTTCTACAAAATTCATTCCTTCAAACTTCAAACTTCCATTTGTCCTGATGATATGGTGTTTTGCTTCCTAATGTGTTGTCTTTATCTTTTTTTTCACCCTTGGACACATATAATCTTTTTTCATGAATTCGAATCATTAAAGCAACTTGAATATCCTCTAGCATATTAATCGGTCTTTTTTTTTGTACTTCACTAATGAATCCATTAAATGTCTCTAATATATTGTTATGAACAATTTCACACTTTGTCCTTGTTTTAACAAATGCTTTCATAAAAGGCTCAAGATTCCTTACTTTAAAATCATCATAATTTGTCAAATTTCACTTCCATTATGCAATTAACTACTTGCCAAAATAAAATTATGTATGTGTGGCCTTTATGCAATTTAGACCAATTTCCTTACACATATCAAGCACATTTTCTATGCTCTGGTTCTAGGAAAAGATTCTCCAATGCATCTACTAAACCTTGAACAAAACAAAATATTATAACATAAGTATAATAATTCAAAACACGTTTACTAATAAATAGTACCAATATTAGAATTTTGACCTTTTGTTGATCGCTTACAAATGTTCACAAATTACCATAAATGTTTAGATCATTACCAATAAGACTTAAAAACCAATGATAAGATTGGTAATTCTCTCCCTCAACCACATTTGAACATATAGGATACATCTTATTGTTTCCATCACGTCCAACTGAAGCTAACAAAATACCTCTAATAAATGTCTTCAAAATACTTCCATTTAACGTTATTATTTTTTTACAACCGCCAAGGAATCCATACTTCAATAAACTAAATCCATGTAAAACTTCTTTAAAATTGGTTATTGAAACTTTTCATCAAGTTCATTTCAGGTGATGAATTTACCTTCTTTATCGACTGCCGCAATTCCTATCTATAAGACCATAGGTTTGCATAATGCCCTTCTATTGATCCTCGTAGCATCATAATAGCTTCTCATTTAGCCTTATAATATTGAGATTTAGTCACTTGCATTGCATACTTCCTTTGAAGATCATTTATCATCTCGCGAATTGGCCAATTCGAGTTTCTCCTCCACTTGTGTAAGAATTGATTTGTCATCCACTTATTACTAGTATGCTTGTTTCTTTGCACTTTTTTGCAATTATGCTTATTTTCTAATATTTGTACTACAAAGTTTATTTTCATTTCCAATATAACTAGCATAAACCCTAAGGGAACAGTGTGGATCACAAGAAACTTCCATTCTTGCACCAGATCTCGTCATTGAAACATCATATCTATTTGCAATTGCATAATTTTTTATTGTCTCCCTAAACTGAACCTCATCCCTAAACTTCATGTCAACTTCAAACTGAAAATATTTCATGTCCACTTTTAGATTAAAAACAACATAGTTCTTCCTTCTGTTGGAGGCCTCGCACCCGTCATCATCACATGATTGAACGTCAACATCACTATCCTTGTACTCACTACACTAACCCTATAAACTTCCTACTTCTCTTTGTGAATTATTTGAATAATTTCTATCTTCATTATTACATTTTCCATTGCTTCTAACCTTTTCCATAACACCATCACATTCAAACTCACTAACTACCTTATTCCTATATTTCTTGTCATTAGCTCTTGCAGTAACATATTCTTCATCATCAATGCATAAATTTCATCATCACCTATATCATTTTTAGATTCAGTCATCTCCATAACAATAAAATATTGATCATCTTGTTCCACTTGAACTTGGAATAACCCCTCTTTATTGTCGATATCAAAATCAATTTCTTCACCATCAATTGCAAGAATATCATAACCTTGCTCATAATAGAATTTAACATTGTAGTTCTTTAATTCTTTCATATGTTGAAGCATTGACAATGTATCCTTATCATGGTGTATGCTCAACTCTTTCATCTCATTCACTCTTCTAAAAATTTGTAAAACATAGATACAACTCTGTTATTTATCTTCTAATACTTCTGTAGTACTAATATACTAAGTTCATCAACACCAATATCCTTCTTCCGTTTGATCTTGCCTCCAACATATTTGTTGTTTTCATTTCTTCCCAATACGCTACCATAAAGATTCTTAAAATTTACCAACATCTGCATTACAAAGAATTTTACTATTAGTTTTCAGTAAATCAAAACTGCAAGCACCTCATCAAACCAAATCCATAACATGCTCTTTCTAGGGATTTTATTGCCACAACTTGTTTATTAAACAAGTCCTTAATGTGTAAAGCAAAAAGAAAAATAAACTGAAACATGTTATAGAATTTGATATCGAGAATAATAAAATACCAAAATTTAAAATACTAGAATTTAATAGAAAGATAACAAAATATACAATTTAATAGATAAGTAGTTGAAATTCTCGTCATCTTAACTCTTTAATTCACCTACTACAATTTGGAAAACAAGACTTCGGAAGTCACCCTAACTAATTAAGGAGATGATGATAAATAACTATTCTTAGAAATCAAGCAAGGATAAGGCGAATAAACTACTAATAGAAACTTAAATGGAAGCACTAATAAAAAAATTGAAGGCCTGAGCAGTAAGAATGACAAAAGTACTATGTTTTTTTAAAAAGGATTTAACAATCATCATTGAAAAAATTCATAAAACATGCTTTAAAAGGGGTAAATAATATAAACTAGATGTAATGAGAAATTTAATTAAGAACTGAATATAATCCAACCAATTGACTCACAAGCTCGTATACTCAAGTTTGCTTACATTGCCTTTTATGTAAAAGGTTTAGAGATGTCTATAGATGAAAGATAGTCTCCAATAGCAACTAATGGTAAATTACAGCCTTGATTAATTCTATATATAGAAAGTCGCATAGTCTCTAATCGCAACCGTGATTAATTATATATATAAAAAGTTGCATTCTAATTTAAGAATATCTTATTATTATATTCTTTCCATATTCGATAAACCAAATTACAAAGAGAGATTTGGAAGACCATTTTATCATCTTCATATGAAATGGCGCATTTGAATGCTCTATTTAACAATTTTTAACCAGTCATCAGGAGGAAGACATCAGGAGGAAGAGTTATATTACAGAGGTTTATGATGCCTTTCCATGCATACAAAGAGAGTTATATTGCAGAGATTTAAGAATTCAAAAAAAATTGTTTCTAGAAAATAACAAGCACAATAAATCAAAACAACTAAATTCAAGACCGAAACTTAAGTTGGGCAGTGATTCAATTGATAAAAGTGATTTGAAAGGACGCGAAACAAATAACAAAATCCAACAATAGAAGAACACTAAATTATTGGAAAGAATTTCCTCCTCGACCTTTACTATTGACGTTGTGATAAGAAGGAAGCAAAATAGGTTATTAAAAAAAAATTAGAACGGCTTGAAATTGAATAAAAGAATGAAATTGATATGTGAAAGATCAAACATCCAAACTCAAGAACACAAATTATTTCTCAAACGAATAACTTGGGATTAGATAAACTCACCTTTGAAAAATGTGCAACAACAACACTTTCAATTGCAGGAGATGGTGACAAATCACAAGAGACAACAATCACAAGAGACGGAGATATTCTATAGACACTCCCAGCCGCAAAAGTGTACCGTACCGTCAAGAACAAAAAACAACAATCATAAATGGGGAAGCAAACAAATTGAGAATAAGTTCTAGTTTGTGCTTTTATTTAATTGATTTTTAAAGAAATAAAACAGGTGTCAAAATGTAGCATATCAAATCCAACATGATTTGTCACGTTAGTCGTATTAATGAAAAACTTAAGGTTTGATTATTTTTGTAGCAAATTAAAAGATGAAACATTTTAGCATCACTTTTGCAGTTCAAGTTAGTATTGCATAATTAAATAAAGTTTAAAATTTTTTATAATTAATCCTTTGATAATATGTGGTCAAGACTCCCTTCGCGTATT
Organism: Erythroxylum gracilipes; assembly: GCA_026413385.1. Taxonomy (NCBI): domain Eukaryota; kingdom Viridiplantae; phylum Streptophyta; class Magnoliopsida; order Malpighiales; family Erythroxylaceae; genus Erythroxylum; species Erythroxylum gracilipes. Next base: position 14,949,112 of record JANZLC010000200.1, read on the forward strand.
GGCATATTAAATAAATGCGGACGCAAACATATACCAAGACCCAAACATATACCCTTAGACTCTAAAAGATAAAAGAAGCAATGAAATTCAGTTGAATACAGGAAATAATATCAATGTATACATTGAACAATTTTCAATCACAGGACGTAACTGAAAGTGCTACTCGCAGATCATTGGAGGTGCCACGGATGTACATTCGGTATGATTCCATTTCTCGTTGGGATCCCACCGGGATCCGGGCTGCATAGTGGCTGTTGGGGAAGTTATCTCGTATCGAGAAGATGATCTCCCTTATGCTGGGTTCATGACCGTTGAGAAGATTACCCATGCTTAATACTTTTCTCCATGATTGGTTTGCAGTAGGTTGTGGAAACAAATTTGACACAGCTTGTCTTTCATTCATCCCTACTTGCTGCTTCATGTCAAACTCCTACAAAAAGACAAGATTACAAAGAAATAGCAGCACATATACTAGATGGAGATTATTTTCAAGCCATTTAGAGATTTTGGTCAATGCAAATTCATTATAAATGAGAGAGATTAATGGTAAGACAAATTCGAATTAGCATAGCACAAGAGTCCTTGTGCAACTAGGTGGTTAAAATATTGTACTTCTAATAAGAACAGAGACCTTACTCTTTGACTGACCTCTTCAGAGCCTATCCCCATTCTCGGAAGATAAAAGTTGTAACAGTCTGTGAATAATGCTTCAGAAAGACGTGGTGCTTGCATGAACTTGCGATGAAGAGAAGCTGCTAAACTAACTAAATCTTCTATATGTTTAAAGGTGACACATAGCCGTTTTAGGTCGTCAATTGTTTCACTACCACCGGATATACGATTTGCTGTCACACAATATAAATATTAGAGCGTAAACTTCTAGGGAAATACTAGTCAAACGGAGAAATATTTACATTGTAGAGGCCTTAAGGCAGATGCCAAAGTAAGATAGAGTTGGTCCATCTTGGTTATCATTTGTTTTAATCCTCCAGCATTGGTCAGGTTCAGTGTATCAGCTGATGCTCTGAAGGCGGTGCAAACCATTTGCTCGACCAGTTGGTGGGGTCGCAATGTCTCCAGATAGTGAAGGACCTGCGGCATTAAAGTTGCCCAATGGGTCAATTCACAGAGAATAAAGACGGAATAACTACAAACACTAAGAAATGCATTTTGACCAACGAACACAATGGCCAGTGAACAACTTGCTTTAAGTCCTTCATGTAAAGAGTCACAACTACGAGTTAGCCACCACTGCATCATATGATCCACCAAGATAAGGGATACAGAAATATTCTCGGGCTAGTATTATGGAAGAAGGCAGAATAGGTCAAGTAGAACCAAGGAAGATCAAACTCAAAATATATGTGTGTGTGTGCGTGTGATAAGACGAACATAATCAAAAACAACCATGACAAGAATCATGATTACAGTCAAGATCTCATAAGGTAGCAACGAAGATAATATCAACTAATTATGATGCAAAATTATTCTACAAAAAGTTCTAGAATTCTATTATAAGTTTGTCTTTTATTTCTCAGTCAAGTCCTATAATAAGGAAATTAAAATTCCTATTATTATGTGCTACTTAAACTAGTAGTTTAGCCTTATTATTTAAACAATTAAACATAATAAAGGAAGATAAGTGAGAGAGTTTATCAACACGAGATAGGCAACTCTCTCTTTCTTTGAACTCCTAGGTAGATAGCCCCCACTTGATGAGCTCCATCTTCCACCATTCTTTTCATCATAGGTTTCCATAAAAAAACCTAAGTAAAATTATCCCACGAGTAGATCCCAAATCTAAGACTTGTAACAACTTGGTATTAGAGCTTGGAGTCGTAGGAAATTCAAGCAACCAGATTACCCAAATAACGAAGAAGATGAAGCATATGTTGTAGGAACATACATCCGAGCATCAAGCATCACTTACTACCTTACCACTAGAATTGATAATAAGTCACAAACCCAAAAAGGCTTGGCAAGTCAGAGATGCAAGCAAGAAACCAATAGCAACAAAGTACCAACATATGCACAACCAAAATCTGATTTCTCTTCATACCTTTGTGTCCCTGACATGCAAAGCTTGATTTCCCGTCATATGATGGAAAACAAGACCCAATGGGATGGCTAAATAAATGTGATCAATTCTTTTGCAACTCTCAAACAAACGAGGATTAACGTTGGACTCGTTTCATTTTATATGATTGGAGATGCCTAGGATTGGTTTTTCAAGTTATCAGCATTTCAAGGAATTGTGCCATCTTCATTTTAGACCACAAACACAAAGCAATCCTCTTGGAGAACTCATCACCATTTGGGAAACCAGGTTAGTGGAAGAATATATTGAGTTGTTTACAATACTATTGGATAGTTTTAATGTTAGCATTCAACCTTTAAACATAGTGCAGCCCAAGCCCATCCAAACCTACACCCGTAGGGGCAAGATGGGAAAAGGCACCACTGCTACCAATTAG
>JANZLC010000200.1:14979506-14992481 GCA_026413385.1 Erythroxylum gracilipes
AATATTATTATATTAAATATTATTATATTCTATTTAATATATTAATATTATGATTTGTTCAGAGTTGGTATTAAGAAGAATTATTGAGGGTATATTAGGTAGTATGTATTTATTAGTTTACGTTCCATCCTAAACCCTCCGAATCAGAAGTTTCTTATTTTCACTGTTTAGGATGGAAAGAAACGTAACATGAAACCCTCCGCTTCCATCACATTTCATTCCATTCCATTATGAACCCTCAAACAAACGATGGAAGTGTGTTACGTTCCATCCCCTTCCACTCCTAACCCCTCTACCAAACAGGGCCTTAAACTTCTCCAATATAACCACTACTATGCCAAGGCATCAATACCGACTAATGTGAAGGAGTTACGAGGTTTTTTGGGATTCATAGGCTACTACTATAGGTTTGTGGAGAATTACGGAATGATAGCTCGTCCACTTATTGAATTCACTAAGAAGAATGAGTTTCACTGGTCTCTTACAACTTAAGTAGGCTTTGACCACAATACCGATCCTCCAACTACTAGATTTCACTCAACCATTCATATAGTATGACACTTCTTCAAAAGGAATTGGAGTTATCAACTTGCAAGTTGAGCATCCCATTGCTTATTTTAGTAAGTTATTTTCTTTTTCAAACCGATTTAAATTTACTTATGATCAAAAATTGCTTGGTCTTGTCTTAGCCTTGCAAAAATGGAAACATCATCTCTCAGGACGCCATTTCTTTGTCTGAAAAGATCATTGTAGCCTCAATTATCTCCTCAGCCAACTTACCACCACCAATGAACAATAGTGGCTTCTCATGAAATCATTACCTTTCGACTTCACAATTCCGTTAAGGAAAGGAAAGACAATTCAATGGTTGAGTCATTGTCAAGACATCCACAGCATACTGCATTTTTGCTCTTACTCTTTCCATCTTGGTGGATTTTTTACAATCAGAGTGAAGCTCTCCAATTAGATTTGTTGCTAGTCTAGATTTTAGATGATCGAAATCAATTTTTTATTGTAATAGTCTTTTCGTCCATATACAAGCAACATTTTTTAGTGCTTAAGATTTTTGCACTCAAACATGCAAATAAAATTTCACTTTCCTATTTGTAGCTTCTATCACCTTTGTCACAAGAAACAACTTAGAGATATTTTAATAAAAGCTTTCAATGCAGTTCAGATTAATTATATTTTTAACAAGCTAGACATGATTAATATATATGCTCTAGCTTGAGGGGAGTGTTGCGGATTGTATAGATAAGAATAGAAAGAGTATACCTCAAGGCTTGATTATAAAGATCTCATTGCCTAATTAGTTGTTGATTAACTAGTAATATATATAGCTATGGCCATGTTAGCAAGAGGAATAGCTGCAAATCTGACAAGCAGTATGAAGAGAAGATGGGGATTAGAGTAATATTGGTTTATGTGGTCTCATAAGTATCCCTTAGATTTCAAGATGTAGATGATTACTAGGAACCACAACTCTATGTAATCTAGAACTTTTGAATTATTCTAGACTTTTTGTACTCTAGACTTTATATATAGTTATTTAATGAAATCCATCAATTTTCGAGGAATATATATATAGCTATACTTTATATAGACATGCATTGCTACAAAAACCATTTTTCTTTTCCTAATACAAGCCATGTATACTAGCAAAGCTAAACATTTTAATTCACAATGAATCATATGTTGACAACATCAATCTTGCAAAGGGTGACAATGTATTCTATAGTACACATCGAATTGCATGTACCACTCTATCACTTAATTCATTTAGGTCCAGAAACAACTAATATTTTAGCAAGCATCACATGTTGTCAGGACCTAACTATTGAAATTACAATATTTTATTATATAAAATCTTTCAACTAACATGAATGAGATAACACCAATATGAAACAAAGTATTACCATTTGTAGTTTTTGGTTGATCAAACAAGTAGATAGATCAATTGAACCACTGGGCAACATTTTGGGCAATGGTTGTGACTCTTCCCAACACCAACGCACCTCTCGAATAAACTCTATCCAGAGCACAGCAATAGCTAAAAATACACAAGTGGAAATGTAATTCTAGTCAAACTAGAATTGTACAACGCTCAACGAAATCATGTGGTATGCACCTCTACAAATGCAACTAATAAGCATTTAAATTAAAGTGAATAAGCCTTTGTTTTTCTTACATACCACGTATGTTGCAGTTACCAACCCATAAGGAGTGTAAGCAAAACCGTGCAAAAAGAGAATCAAGTGGTGCTCCTTTGATAGCTCGAGACCTCTTATGCTCGCTTTTAGTAAAATCCAAGACTTGAGATCCTAAGTTGACAAATATAACATGTGAAAAAATGAATAAAAAAGATATCACAACTTAGGAGTTCTCTAAACTAATAAGTCCTACAATCATGTATATTTACAGAAATGCACTTTTCAGATTATTTCAAAAGGACTCTATGCAACAAACTAAAACCACAAAATTTTAACTCAATTAATGATCTTGTGAAGAGACAAAAACCACAAAAATTTACAGTGACCCCAATGTCCTCATAGTAAACAATAGAATTCTAATAGAAAAAGAAAATGAGGTGTCAAAGAAAGAAGTGAAGGAATGATGTAAGCTAACATATTGAAATTATGAATCATGAAGGAGAAAAGGTACATCGCAAAACCTTGAAAAGAATTGTTGGTAAATTAAGAAAACTAATATCTAGTAGATAATGATTCCAATAAAATAGGAAAATCTTGTCCTAGATTTAGGATAAGATAAATCAGCACCTAAGTAGTTAGTGTGCTGCAGAGTAATAGAGTTAAGTAGTTAGGACATTTATTCTATATTGGTCGTATTTTTCCCCATTAAAGATGTATAAGTCAAAGAATAAATATATAGAACTTTAGTTATGGCTTTCCTATTCAGTTTTGTCAACATGATAGCAAGGCAGTAGGATTAGATCGTGAATTTCGAGGCAGCTATTAGACCCCTAAGTCCTAATAGCAATCATGCAGACATTGGTAAGCCTTGACCAATGTTTAATACTTGGGACGACGAAACAAAGCAAAAACTTGCGAATAGGTAAGGAAAATGGGCATTGTGAAAGTTAGCATGCATTTCTGCACATTGGCAAAAATCTTCGACGAGATGTATAATTCAAAAGTGGGACCAAATGATAGCTTAAGATGGACCTTGGGTTGAAGGGTACCTAACCACATGCATTAGGGAGAAATGTGAGAGCTCTAAGGACTTAATGTGTGCTCAAATAGATGGAATATGACTAATGAACTTGACATCGGTAAGCATTGGACCAGACCAGTGTGTTATGAAAAGCTTTGGGTTTAAATGAATCATCATCAATGGATAGAGATCAAGAAGAGATCTTGGATGATATGACCGATACGATTACAATAGATATACATCGGCTCTAAAAGATAAAGACCACGTGGGAGGATCATCTAAAGATAGTAGAGTTCTCTGTGGATATAGATTTATCTTTCCTAACTAAATGTAATCTCTTATCTTGTCAGTTATGATATAGATAAATCCTATTAGATAGAAACCTATTTGGACGGGGATTTCATCAAATTGGTTAGTGTGATGTAATCTAATAGGGATAGAAGCGATCTAGTTAGTTCAGTTCAATTTGAGCCTTCCTTCTCGGAGAATAGCGATATAGGAGGGGAAGGAAACACATTGAGAGAGAGCATTCCTTTGTATACTTCTCGAGAAGTAATAAAGGTTGGTTTTTATCGTATCCCTTGTGTATTTATTATTGCCTATGATTATTTAATCCTTTCGTAGTATTCTTACTAGAATGTGAGAGTTAAACACTTCCGAGAGTCGTGCGACGTTCGAGAATAAGATTTGTTGGTCAACGATCATATGGGAAGGTTGAGTCTAAACGGACCTAAGTAAGATTGTAGTGCAAAAGAGTAGGCGAGACTTCAGTATAAATTTAGTATCTAGGAAAACCTTTGTAGTAGCAGCAGCCATGCTAGGTTTTGGTTTGACTTATTCAGATGACAGTAGCGAGTGACTTCAGTAGGAGGAAGTAGCATGCTTGCACCGATTGTTTTGTCAAGAAACTCTCTCCAAATTACCATTGATAAGTTGAATGGTCCCAGTCCGTATGTTTGGTGATCGATCGCATGGGGGAGCTCAGATATTTAAATGGTGAGGCCGAACATCTAACTGCAAACGACCTTCAATATTAGCAATGGTGTTAGGAAAACTCAACGGTTGTTGAATGATTAATCAATTCTATGGAACCAATTATTGAGAAGCTCTTCATGATCATGCCAACAGCTCGTGATGTTTGGGAAGTAGTTAGGGAAACATATTTAGATCTAGACAGCCACTCACAATTATTTGAATTAAACACCAGAATGTGGAAAATGCAAGCAAGGTGAGAGGAATGTAATAGCATATTATAATAAAATGATGTCTATATGGTAGGAATTAGATTTGTTTGATGAAGAAAGTTGGGTAATCCAAGTGACAGTGCTCGGTCCAAGAAGAAAGTTGAAAGAAGACACATATTTGTCGTCTTGGCCAAATTGAATAGAGACCTGGATGAAGTTAGAGGTTGTATTTTAGGGAGAAATCCTCTACTGACCATAAGAGAAGTCCTCTCAAAAGTACAGAGAGAAGAAACAAGAAGACAAGTGATATTAAAGAATACTGGTGAAACCAAAATAGAGAATGAAGGTTCAGCTCTTGTGACTCAAGGAGATGAGATAAACACAGCAGAAAATAGAAGCCTTGGTGTGACCATTGTAAAAAACCGTGGCATACCAGGAAACCTGCTGGAAGCTGAACCCAAAACCAGCTAACTGGAAAAAGAAACCAAGAAATGAACACCAAGACAAGGGGAGAAGTCAGAGCATTCCAAGTGAGCAATTCTGATTTAGGGCAGCAATCATCTTCAGAATCTCTTCCTTTCCCTAACGAACAAATAGAACATCTACACCAAATGTTTAAATCTCAAAATAATCCTATTCCATCATGTTCTCTAGCTCATTCAGATAATACTTTCCCTATGTCTTTGGCCTGTACCAACAATAATGGCCCATGAATATTAGATTCTAGTGCCACAAATCACATGACTAGTATTACGCACTTTTTTTGTCATATACTCCATGTGCACAAAATCAAAAGGTCAAAACTAATGATGGTTCTTTTGCTTTGGCTACTAAAAAAGGAATAGTGTCTATCTCTCATTCCCTAAAAATCAAAGATGTCCCTATTCCTAACCTATTATACAACCCCTTATCCGTGAGTAAGCTTACTCTTGATCATAATTGTTGAATAATTTTCTAGTCTTCTCATTGTGAATTTCAAGATTTAACCTTCGAGAAGATGATTGGGGATGCTGAATAGAATAGTGGCCTCTATGTTTTTCACAAAGGCCAAACTTGTTTCAATTCTATTTCAGTTTCTAGTAATAATGAAGTTATGTTATGGCATTGTCGACTAGGCCATCCAATTTTTCACTACTTAAAGCATTTGTTTCTGAAGTTATTCATAAATAAAAATCCCTCAATGTTTCAATGTGAGTCTTGTGAATTAGCAAAACATCATCGTGCGATTTTTCCACCACAACCTTAAAAAACTTCACAACCATTTACCATGATCCATAGTGATGTTTGGGGGTTCCAGAGTTGCTACATTCTCTGGGAAACATTGATTTATTACATTTATTGATGATCATACTAGTCACTTGGGTCTTTCACTTAAAAGAAAAATCTAATGTTGAAAGTGTCTTCAAAAACTTTTATAACATGATTCAAACACAATCTCAAAATAAGATTAAAATATTTCGAAGTGATAATGGGAAAGAATTCTTTAACAATATGTTAGGAAATTTTTTTACTAAGAAAGAAATAGTTCATCAAAGCTCATATACACCACAACAGAATAGGGTGGCTGAAAGAAAAAACAAACATCTTCTTGAAATAGTTAAAGCTTTGAGCCTTCAAACTAAGGTTCCTAAATATCTTTGGGAGGAAGCAGCTCTAATAGCCACCTACTTTATCAACAGATTACCTACTAAAATCTTTAACTACAAAACACCAATTCATGTTTTTACTAGTATTTTCCAACTACTAGACTCATTACAAACATTCCCCTCAAAAATTTTGGTAGCTTGACCTTTGGTCATAATCATGATTCCAAACTTTCAAAACTAGATCCTAGAGCACATAAATGCATTTGTAGGTTATCCCACTAATCAAAAGAGGTACAAATGTTTTGATCCAATTTCAAAAAGGGTGTTTATGATTATGGATGTTACTTTCTTTGAAGGTACTTCATATTATGATAACTACCATCATCAGAAGGAACAAAATATTAGTGAAGATGAGTTCTTAGATGGTTTAGACCTCAGGTTTGAGTTTGTTTAGAGTGATACCTCTCATGATCATTCACAAAAAGACGACAAAAAATTATTGGAAGCAAATGAAGTAAATATTGATAATGTTGGATCGGTTAATAAACCACCTATGACAATGCCATCACAAAATGATACTACTAAAAACATGAAGATCTGTGAGAAACGGTACAAAGGTCTTGTATATTCAAAGGAACACCTAGTACTAAAAACGAAAGGTCACCATTCTACATCATCTTCATGAGTCTAACCAAAGGTTAGATCAAGAAAATCATTATGCTTCCACAAAAGTTCATATTCTTGAAAGTATTCCTAGAAGTGATTCTAAGCTAAACTCTTCTTCTCAAATTGATCTCCCTATATCTCTTAGGAAAGGTATTAGATCTTGTACACAACATTCTCTCTCCAACTTTGTGTCATACAAAAATATTTCACCCATGTATTATACCTTTATTTCACAGCATCTAGTATTCCTATTCCTAACAGTCTTCAAGAGGCTCTAAAAGTAAAGTTCTTAAGTGGAAAGAAGTTGTTCTTGAAGAGATGAAAGCCTTGGAAAAGAATGCAACCTAGGAAGAAGTCAATCTACCAGATGGAAAAGAAGTTTGTTCGATGTAAATGGGTGTTTACTTTAAGATTCAATTATGATGGATACTTAGAGAGGTACAAGGCTCGGGTATTTACTAAAGGCTTTACCCAGACATATGGCATAGCTTATTTTGAGACTTTTTCACTAGTGGCAAAGTTAAACACGATTCAAATCCTCCTCTCAATTGATGTTAATCTTCACTGGCCTCTAAATCAATTAGATGTAAAGAAAGCTTTCTTGAATGGAAATCTAGATGAAGTATATATGGAGTCTCCTCCTAGATTCTCTGAAAACTTTGGAACCAAAGTATGTAAATTAAAAAAAATCCTTATATAGTCTTAAGCAGTCTCCCAAAGCCTGGTTTGAAAGATTCACAAAGTTTGTTAAGGGTCAAGGTTATTGTCAAGGACAATTTGATTACACTTTGTTCACTAAGAGAGATACATCAAAGAAAAAATTTAAATTATGATCGTCTATGTGGATGATATAATTTGAAATGGAGATGATATAGAAGAAATGAGGAAACTTAAGCTAAATTTGGCCAAGGAGTTTGAAATTAAGGACTTAGGCCATGTAAGATATTTTCTTGGAATGGAAGTAGTAAGATAAAAATAGAAAAATGTGGTCTCACAATGGAAGCATATTTTAGATATCTTAAAGAAGACTAGAACGAGTGGATGCAAGCCTTCATCTAGTAGAGTTTAATCTCAAACTTGGAGATGTTAAAGATGGAATCCTAGTAGATACAAGAAGGTAACAGAAATTGGTAGGGCGATTGATCTACTTGTCTCATACACGACCTGATATTGCCTTTTCTATAAGTATGGTTAGTTAGTTTATGCATTCCCCATATGAGAAGCAACAAGAAGCTGTGTAGAGGAGCCTTCAATATTTAAAGGGCACTCCCGAAAAGGGCCTTGTTTCAAAAAAGAATGAAAGTAGAGTGGAGGTCTATACTAATGCAGACTGAACAGGATCAATTACTGATAGAAGATTGACTTTTAAATATTGTACGTTCCTTTAGGGCAACTTAGTCACATGGAGATGTAAGACACACAATGTAGCTGCTAGGAGCAGTGCTGAAGTAGAATTTAGATCACTGGCTCAAGGTGTATGTGAAGTTCTATGGCGACAAAGAGGTTTGGAAGATCTTCAAATTCTCATAAGCTTTCCTATGAGATTGTATTGTGATAATAAGGCAGTCATAAGCACTTCATTAAGGAAAAACTTTAAGCAGGAATAATCTGTACTTCATTCATTCCAACCACACAAAAAGATGTAGACATATTTACTGAAGGATTGTTAAGACAACCATTCAAACTTCAAGTTAGCAAGTTGGGCAACGATAGAAATTTTTGCACCAACTTGAGGGGGAGTCTTGGTAAATTAGGAAAACTAATATCTAGTAGATAATGATTCCAATAAAATAGGAAAATCTTATCCTAGATTCATAAACCAATACTAAGTAGTTAGGGTGCTGCAGATTAGTAGAGATAAGTAGCTAGGATAATGATTCTATACTAGTTGTGTTTTTCCTATTTAAGATGTATCAATTAAAGAACAAGTTTATAAAATTTCTGTTTTGGTTTTCTTATTCAATTCTGTCAACAAGAATACAAAAAATATTAAAAGTAAGAAGTCAAATAGTAAAGAAGGACAACTAACCGTCATGAAAGAGATCTTTGAACACACGATCAAGAACAGTTGGTGGGGGCACAACCATTGAGGACTTCAAGTTATCAGAAGTTGGATTGTCAACTGTTGTGAACAAAAATATGATAAATGGAAATGAGCGTAAAAAGAATTACCAAACTATAATTTGTGCATAAGCTACATTCACAAAATAATACAATGCTATATCCAATACCTGAAACAAAATCCTCCATAAATTGCGCATTGAAGGACATATCCAATGCAGTAACCAGAAGTGCCAATTGAGAAGAAAACCCAACTCTCATTCCTTCTGACCTATTAGTTCAAAAAGTAAGTACATTTCAGATCTCGAACAATGCTCAAAGGAATCTGCAGAAATATAAGCTGAACAGATGTATATTATTATTCCCTTAACTGTCAATACATAGGTATAAGTATATACAGGAGTGCAAGGAGCTATTTTAGGAAACTAACAATTGCACATAATATTCTAATTGATCTAATTTAGCTAAAGTTTAGCAATCATAACACCCACCCGGATATTTCCCAACACTCCCCCTCAAGTTGGCTTGTAGATGTCATCCATAGCCAGCTTGGTAACCAGAACACTAAACTAGCTCTTGTGTAACCCTTTTGTAAGAATATCAACTACCTGTTTTAAGATCGATATATAGGGAACACTAATTAATCCTTTTTCAATCTTCTCCTTAATGAAGTGCTTGTCAACCTCAACACGTTTTGTTCTATCATAAAGGACCAGGTTGTGGCAATTGAAATTGCAGCCTTGTTATCACAATACACCTTCATAGGAACTGAAATAGGATTTTACAGTTCCTCCAGTACCTTTTTTAATCCACAAAACTTCACAAATTCTATGTGCCATTGATCGAAACTCAGCTTCGGCACTACTCCTTGCAACAACACTTTCTTTTTTACTCCACCAAGTTACCAAGTTTGCTCCAACAAATGTGCAATAACCCGAAATTGATCTTCTATTAGTAGCACTTCTTGCCCCATCAGCATCAGTATAAACTTTAACTTAAAAGATTGTTCCGCTTACAAAACATTAAACCTTTCCTGGGAGTTCCTTTTAGGTACCGTAGTATCCTATACACAATATCCAAATGTTCTCTACCTGGTGAATGCATAAATTGACTCACTAAGCTCAAAGCAAAAGCTCAGGTCTGGTGTGTGACAAATATACTAGTCTCCCAACCAGCCACTGGTATCTCTCCTTATTAATGATATATTCAGGTTGAGTTGGGCTAAGATTCACACATGTTTCAACAGGCATATCAGCTGCATTGCAACCGAGTAATCCAATCTCATTCAACAGATCTAGTATATATTTCCTCTTATTCACAAATATACCTTCTTTTGATCTAGAAAACTCCATCCCGACGAAGTATTTGAGGGGTCCAATGTCTTTAATTTCAAATTCTTTGGCTGATCTCTTCTTCAACTCCACTATTTCGGATGCATCATCTCCAAGAACGATGTATGATCACCTTGACTCTAACAGTAGCCACAGCTCTTTACAACCCTTCCATATCTATCAAACCATGCTCTAGGGGACTATTTCAGGTCATATAATGACTTCTTTAGCTTGCACACCTAATTGCTACCATAGGTATCCTCAAATCCCAAAGGTAGGCTCATAAAGACTTGTTCTTCTAAGCCTCCATTAAGAAATGCATTTTTTACATTTAGTTGATGTAAAGTCCACTCAAAATTTACTATCAAGGATAACAACATCCGAGTAGTATTCACCTTTGCAACAGGAGCAAATGTCTCTTGGTAGTCAATACCATAGGTTTAAGTGAACCCCTTAACAACCAGCCTTACCTTCAACCTTTCCACACTGCCATCAGCCTTGAATTTAAAAGTGAAAAGCCACTTGCACCCTACCAGCTTTTTATCTCTAGGGGAATTAACAAGTTCCCAAGTTCCATTCTTCTCAAGTGCATTTACCTCTTCCAAAACAACTAATCTGCAATCTGGATCTTGAAGTGCCTCCTCAATGTTCCTTGGAAAAAACAGGTTAGTGATTTTAGAGATAAAGGAGTTGTGTTTGTGAGATAGTTTTCCATAAGATAGGTACTTTGATATGGGATGGTTGGTACAAGCCCGTTTCCCTTTCCTAAATGCTATGGGTAGGTAATTATCCACAAAGATATCAATAGAAACATCACTGGTAAATTGTGGGTCAGTAGGTATAGATTGATCATTATTAGGCACAACAAGGGGTAAAGTAGTAAATGGGTTACCTAAATCAGAGTTGTTCCCAGATTCATTCTCCGAGGAGATTGAGAGGCTGTGCAATGTTGAGGTAGGTTGTTCTCTACTTCTTAATTAAGTCTCTCTTAGAATAAACCCGAAGCTCAGTATTCCGTTCCTTGGGGGATTGTGGTATTTCTCTCCCCTGTGGTTGAACCGGAATTTCCTAGCATGGACATATTAGGAGTAGTTGCTTTGCCTTCATTATCAAAGATTATATTGTGAGTAGTTTCTTTGCCTTCATTATCAGAGATTATATTGCAATCAATAATGACAGTGGGTAAGGGGTTGGGAGTAATAGTAGCATCCCAAAAATTTTCTACTTCATTAGAGTTCTCCCCCTAAAGAAAAAAAATTTTATGTTATAGGAATGTGACATCCATGGATACAACAATTTTTTGTGTGAAACAGTTGTACCACTTATAAACCCATTTACTAGGAGCATACCCAATAAATACTCATTTTTCAGCTCTAGGATCTAGTTTGGAGTTTCCCCCAGTCGGATTATAAACTAAACATACACCGTACACCCAAAAACCCTAAGGGGAAGAGTAGAATAAAGTTGATTTTCAGAAAAACTTTCATTAAACACATCTAGGGTGTAGCATAATGCAAAACACGGCTGGGCATTCGATTGATTAAGTATAATGCAATCAAGACAGCCTCACCCCAAAGGTATTTTGGCACAATCATAGCAAACATAATGGCCCCAGATACTTCCAGTAAATGTTTTTTTTCCCCTCTCGGCAATGTCATTTTGTTGAGGGGCATTAACACAAGTAGATTGGTGAACAATGCCTTTAAGCTTAAGAAATTTTCCAAGGACTTCATTAAAATACTCGGTACCATTGTCAAAGTGAAGTATACCAATGTGTGTGTGAAATTGAGTTTCAATCATGGCATAAAAAGTTTTGAAAGATTTGAGCAACTTCAGAGTTTTCACGCATCAAATAGACCCAACATAATCGAGTTTGATTATCGATAAAAGTTACAAACCATTTTTTTCCAAAAAGGGTTTTAACACGGGACGGACCCAAACATCACTATGAATTAAGTAAAATGATTTTGAGGGTTGATATGGTTTTGCAGGGTAAATAATCTTATGACTTTTGGATAAAATGCGATGCTCACAATAAAATTTTGAATGATCCACAGATTTAAACAAATGAGGTAATAGTCTTTTGAGATATGAGAAACCAAGATGTCCTAATCTATTATGTCAAAGCAAAATCTATTCTTTAGCAAGGGTTGAGCAAATACTACTTAAGCCATGAGCTTCTATATTCTTCAAGTAGTCATCAACGAAATAGTAGAGACCATCTATTAACTTAGAACAGCCAATCATCCTCTTCGAAGTCTATTCCTGGAAAACATGATGCGAATCAAAAAAACGTAATGGTACAATTAGAGTCACGGCCTAGTTTGCTCACAGATAGCAGATTACAAGCTAGTTTAGGAACATGAAGGACAAACTTAAGGTTGATATTATAAGATAGAGAGATTGAACCTTTTCCAACTATAGCAAAAAAAGACCCATTTGCTATACGAATTTTTTATGGCCAAAACAAGGGTTATAATTATGAAATAAATCAAAAGAATTGGTCATATGATCAGATGCTCCTAAATCAATGATCCGAGCAGCGAAATTGCAGGGAAAGGAACATTATCAGTAATTGCTTGCGCAACAAATGCATTGGGAGCATTTGAGGACTCAGATTTGGGTTTCAGCAGCTTCAGGATGTGGTTATCTACTCCTGAGTGAACTGTCCAGAATCTACCTCATGGGCTGATGGAGTTTTATTAAATTTTCCTTCATGAGATCCCTTCTGTTAGGACCAATAACAATAACAATAGGCCTAGGATATGGAGAGTGTACTCGAGGAGAAAGAAAGAGGGGGCTGAGAGGAATTATGTCAAAGTTAGTTAGGAGCATGGGGGCTGAATCGGTACAAGGAAAATAACAGAATGTACGTAGGGGTAGTTAAGGGGAGGGGGGCGGGGGGCAGAGAGAGAAAGATTCGACTAGAAAGAAGTGAGGAGAGTAATATTGTAGACAGAGAGAATGAATTCTCTC
>JANZLC010000200.1:15022202-15041709 GCA_026413385.1 Erythroxylum gracilipes
AGAAATCACAAGAATCGTCTCTGAGTCTGCAGGACCTTCTCAATCTAATAATGATGAATTTCAAGATGCTCAAAATCTCATTGAAGATATTCTGGATGTGTGGCTTTAGTGGGGTTTATATCCTCATTCTTTTTGAATGGTAGATTTATGAAAAAGTCTTTCAGTAATGTCCATAATAATGAACTTCCATTATTAGGATCACATAGATGTTGATACAGATGAAGAGGAGAGACTGTAAAAGCACAAGCATAAAGGGCAGAGAGTGCCCATAAATACCATAATATGTTTTTCGATAAAGGATCTTGGAGAAGATTCACATTAAGGTAGGGTGCTTTGATGTTGTCGGAGTAATGTAGATAAGGCTGCTGTATCTATAGAGGTATGACCAACATCTGTCTGAGAAAGAGATAGTCATTGATCAGAAAGTTTCAGAGGTGAACTTTTCTGACAAAGATTCTTAAGATACTTGATAGTTGTAGCCTATTCTTTTCCCCATGAATAAATTCCTACCACACTATGCCTTCAAGAGAAGTGCATTGATTTGATCACCTCCTAAACAGCAACCAATGGCCTCTAAAATATCCTCAAATGTCACCTCTAACCTATAACACTCACCATTAACCCCCACCCAAAAATCCACTCTCCTTATCTCAGGCATCACCAAACCTCTCACACCCTCCCACATCTCCAACACACACATGCAACGTTCTTCTCTCATGAAACCCATATGCAAATCCCCCTTCTCCACTCTGTTATACTACTAGACATGCTATAGGATGATGTCATCATAGGTCTCTGAAATGTTGAATTGTGGGATTTGAAGATGGGCTTGTCTTGGATATGAAAGGACAGAGCTTTGTGCATGAAGTCAAGAAAAGTGAACTAAATGCGACTAATGCCATGGGACTTTCGGTTCTTGTGCTCTTTCACGATTTCCAAGGCAAAGATAGAGTTAGGGTCGAGTTGGGATTCTAGATAAAACAAGAGGTCTTCCGCTATGACTATTTTTGGGATGTTTGAGACACCTATTGTCAGTCCCTCCACCATTTTTACCGAAGCGAGAGAGAGGGACAGGGGGCCCATCCCAAACTTTTGGTATGCTTCTCTACACAAGGCTCTGTTTGGTGAGGGTGAGATGGTGAGAGAAAACGAGAGAAAGGAAAGAGCCTAGGAAGAAGACTCTGGAGAGTAAAATGAGACGGTGAGAGAGTAAAATGTAACGAGGTCAA
Source organism: Erythroxylum gracilipes (assembly GCA_026413385.1). Taxonomy (NCBI): domain Eukaryota; kingdom Viridiplantae; phylum Streptophyta; class Magnoliopsida; order Malpighiales; family Erythroxylaceae; genus Erythroxylum; species Erythroxylum gracilipes. The sequence continues at coordinate 15,023,432 of JANZLC010000200.1, forward strand.
AATGGATATTAAAATAAAATTATCAACTGATTAAGATGAAACGCTCCTATAGAGGAGCTTGTTTAAAATTAGAGCTAACCTAACCAGCTCATACCTAAACAACTCAGTTAACTTTTTTATAAAGTCAACCAGTTGATTTGAGTCAATCAACTGATTTTTGGCTGATCAACCAATAACCAAACGAGGCCTTTATTTGTTTGGTTAAGAGCTAGTTAGGTTGGTTGATTCAACCCAACCAGCTAATTTATGACCAGCTCATTAAATGCAGTGTTTGGAGTTAGTTGATTCGTTTATAACATTCTTACCCTTTGTTATAATGAACACAGTTATACACAGTGGTGAGGTTTTACAGTTGGGAATGATTCGATCTTTTTATTTTATTATTCTTGTATTTTACGTTATTTGCACAAATTTTTCTCTAATTCTTGCTCGTTTGGGACTTTTAGGAAAAGATATTAATGAACTTATATTTTAATTTAATTTTTAGTTTGTATTTTTAAAATATAAATATAAATAATTTAATATTAATAGAAATGCAGTTATATTTTTATTATTGATAATAGTTATAAACTAAATAAATTTAAAAGTAAATTATTTTTATAAATGAAATTAATTTTTATTATTAACCATAGTTATAAATTAAATAAAATTAAAAATAATTTTTTGTAAATAAAATAATTAAATAAATTTATGTAAATCTCTTATTTAATATTTATATTATGAATTATATTTTATTAAAATAAATATTTTAATTAATTAATATTATTGATTTTTAATCATTAAAGTAAATATAAGTTTTTTTTAGAAGTTAAATAAAGAATTCATTATTGGCTTTGAAGCGCATCATAAAGGACATTACAAAATGTTTTTAAAGTCACGTCCTTATAAGTCATTTTGCACATAAACAGCTAATTTTACCAAACATCTCTAACAAATAGCTAATGCAATCCGCTGGTCAAATCAGCTTATATAATTAGCTATCAGCTAACAACTAATGCAATCAGTTGGTTGCCAAACAGGGCCTTTGTGTTTCTTGTGCTTATGATTTGTGCAAGATATATTTACTTTTTAGCATATAACACTTGCCACAACGTCATTATATGATAAAGTTTGCTTGTTCTATATAGATTCAAGTGATAAAGAAAGTTTTGATTAGACATTTTATTTTACATGTTTATTCTTCTATGTATTACTAATTTCTTCCTAATATTATGGTATCAAAACTTGTGTTGAATAGTTGTAATAATTATATTTGAATGATGGAGTCAAACACTAGCAAAATATTGTGTTTAAATGGTAATAAATTACCATAATTGGAAAGGCAAATGAAAGATCTTTTGTTTATAAAAAGATGCATTTGCTCGTGTTTGCTACTCAGAAGTCCCAATCCATGTAAAATGGGGATTAGGAATTTGAGCATTCATAAGTTTATAACTATATTAGGCAATATGTAGAAGATAATATTTTTGATCACATTGTTAATAAGACATATCCTATAACTTTGTAGGATAAGATTGATATACTTTTATGCTCTAAAGACTTGTAATAACAAGTTATTATTATTTAAGCGATTGACTAATTTAAGATACAAGGAATGCAATCCTATTTTTGATCATTTAAATAATTTTTAGGATATTTTTATGGGTGTAAAGTTTGATGACGAAATTTAGGAACTATGGTTGCTTGATATTTTATCAGATTCTTAAGAAACTTTTTGTGTTTCTTTATACTCCTAATAGTATAGTGACTATCAAATATACTAAAAATGGTATCTTTAATGAAGAAGTGAGACCCAGATTTTAGAGCTTATCTTCATCCTCCTCACATTTAAATGTTTTGGTTAACGAAGATGGGAGAGTAGTAAATCCAAAGGTCAGAAGGGTAGAGAAAAAAGTATAAGCAAGTCAAAGTCCAAGTACAAGAACTTTATTTATGATCACTGTAGTAAAGCAAGACATATCAAGAAGTACTTTTCAAACTAAAAAAAGATACGAGACAGGAAAAAAGGACAGTGATAATAAGAATAATGTTATTGGTGGTGTTATTATTGATGATGATCTTATTATTGCTTATGATAAAAATATCATCAATTTAGTATGATATGAGACTAGCTCGGTTGTAGATATTGGTATTTCCTGTCAAGTTATGTTAAGAAACGAGTTCTCACTTCTTATAATTCAAAAAAATTTAGAGTATTGAAGATGGAAATGATCACAGGGTTAGGGTAATTAAAATGAAAAAAATTTGTTTAAAGACCAATAATGGTTCACAATTAGTTCTCAAGCATGCACCTGATATATGCTTCAATTTTTTATCCATAAGAAAAGCTTGCGATGATGGATATTGCAATATCTATAGTGATGATAATAGAAACTTACTAAAGGTTTATTAGTTTATAACTCAAGGTAACACATCCTCTAACTTGTCTATAATACAAGCTTCTATTTTTTACAACTTGGTGACTATAATGGAGAGTGATACTTCATCATAATTATGGCATAAAAGACTTAGCTATAAGAGTGTAAAGGGGATTGATTGTTTAGTCAAAATTTTTATCTTTTAAGAATAAGGAGGGCAAGATGGATGAATGTGTTCATTATTTGGCTGAATAATAGAGAAGAGTTTCTTTTAAAATTCATCCTTTTAGAAATTCATATTTGCTAGAGCTTATAAACTTTGATCTTTGTGGTATTTTTAAGGTAAGATTATAGGGTGGTGCACTTTATTTTGTTATTTTAATTGATGATCATTATGAGAAACTCTGAGTTTATTATTTAAAGACAAAAGATCAAGTTCTTAAGAAATTCAAAGAATCTCAAGATTTAGTTCAAAACACAAACATGTAAGAAATTGAAGTGTAGTTGTAGTAACAATAATGGTGAATATATGAACCTTTGATAAATATTTTTTAAAAAAGACATTAGACATCAAAAGACTCTTCTCTAGACTCCCCAGTTGAATGGTTTGGTAGAGAGATGAATAGAACTTTAGTGGATAGAGTTAGATGCTTATTCGTATAAGCAAAATTGACAAATTCCTTTTAGGCATAAGAATTTTACACAGTTATCAATTTATCTCCTACTGTTGCTTTAGATAATGATCTCCCTTATAAAGTTTGATTTGATAAGAATTTTTTATAATCACTTAAGAGTTTTTGGGTGCAAAGCATTAGTGCATGCTCTTAAAGATGATAGGTTAAAATTGGATAGTAAAATCAAACATTGTATCTTTATTAGTTATGCTCAAGATGAGTTTGATTACTGAAATATTAAGTATATTGAGAAGGCTGGGATGAATGGTTCTCAAAACAATGGGATTCTAGCTAATAATGAGCTAGTTTCTTTAATTAATGCACCAAATGCAGTTGAAGATAGTCTTCAAGATGTTGAGATCCAAGATAGCAATCAAGATGTTGAGATCTAATATAACAATGAAAATGGTAACCAAATGTAGAATGATCAATAGGGTGTAGAGAGACAAATAGAACTTTAGTAGATAAAGTTAGATGCTTATTTGCAAAAGCAAAATTGTCAAATTCCTTTTAGGTGGAAGCACTTTGCATAGTTAATCAAGTTATCAATTTCTCTCCTATTGTTAATTTGGATAGTGATCTCCCTCGTGGAGTTTCATTTGATAAGAATATTTTTTATAATCACTTAAAAGTCTTTGGGTGCAAAGCATTGGTGCATGTTCTTAAAAATGATAGGTTGAAATTTGATATTAAGATCAAATATTGTATTGTAGCACCCTAATACCCCCTGGGAGGATATTGCGAGCGCCACTCAAGACAGAACATATTTACTGAATACGAAACATCTTGCGGAAGCATAACATTCAACAATAAACATTCCAAAACATACGAAACACTTTATACATGCATTTTTAGAATCTCAACAAACATACATTACATATCATACTTTCAGAAACCAGCCTGAACTAAGGTTATTACAAACCTTGAAACAAAAATTCAGGAGTCGCATACATCAGCTACAAGTCCAAAAACAAACTCAAAATACATTTTAAACAAACAAATTTCAGACTCCTTTGGCCATTGCGGTTGACTTGTCCCAGTCCCTACGTCCTTCTCCTTGAACCTACATGGGGCAAATCTACCGTGCTAAGCATATAGCTTAGTGAGTAATAACTAAACTAAGTCTAACTACAACAGATATTGAATCATGTTATATAAAAGCATCTCAACATTATGAAATTCAGAACAGAATAAGATTTATTAAGGAAAGCAATTCGCATGCTAAAGTCAGACATTTCAATAGCAAAAATATAGAACAGATATTTTGAATAGGGTGTTAACCCATCAGATCAAAATTTCAGATTTACTTCATATCAAATCTTATCTTATCAAAGATCAAAATATAAAACGAGTCAAACCGTAAATTCATGAACAGAAGTGGGTAACGGGACTTATACAGAAGAGACCGAAGTCTCGACACCAAAGTGTCATTAACAGAAGACACCTAAGTGCCATTAACAAAAGCAGCTGCAGACACTTCTAGGCATGCCTATTTACCAACGACTAGGACTTGATAGTTACAAAACCAAACAAGTTCAATTTATGTGCACAATAATTAGTCAATCATATTTGCATGCTTGAAAACATTTCAGACATTCATTGTCCCGAGGCTCAGAATATAATCAACATAAATCACAATTCAATTCAGTACTAAACAGAACAAAATAAAATGTGAGCATCCTAAAGATTACTGCAGCTTTGCCAATCATTTAAAGGAGCAAAATCAATAGTAAAGAAAACAGTCAAAGCAAATCCATCAAAACTTTCTTACTGAATTACTTACAGATACTCAAAGATCACTTACATACATTTACTCACAAAAGAGACCATCTAAATTACTTGCAAAAGTTACCGTCTAAATTACTTACAAAATTTACCCTCTAAAATTACTTACAAAAGCTCCTTTAATGCTTATTGCCTCGAAGTCCCAGTAATGTCTAGAATCGGTTGCTTGATGCGTTCCTCTATAGCATTTACTACAAACAAATGTCACTATTGTGCAAGATTAGAAATTATTTATTTACATTTATATATACTGATTATGCATAATGCATGCTCATGACAATATCTCGGGTTTCTTGTCCTTAATCTTGTCATAGTATCAATCATATGAAACCAAACTCAATTTTTCAATCCAGAATTATCTCACAACTAACTTTCGGGTCCACATTGTTCAATTATTCTCATAAGGAAGGCAAAGTAATTAGGTAATACTTCCTTCTAGAAAGTTTTCGCTCTTTGTCTTAGGTTTCTAATGATACCAAGTTTATCCAATTTGGGTCAATATATTGAAAGTTATTCCCAAAAGATTAATGACTATTCTTAAGCTTCAATATAATTCTGATCCCAACTTCAAATCAGATTCTGATATTCTTATATGTAGAATTAGAACTCAATTTCTTCAGAAAAATTGTAGCTCTATGTCTCTAGTTTAATCCAAATTAAAAATCACTCCATTTGGATAAATACATAGAAAGTTATGCCCCAAATACTAGGGATGATCAAGCTGCCAGGAAACTTTCTAGATAGCAAAATTCTTCGACATTTTCTTAAAATTTTGCTGCGGAGAACTCAAAAGTTGGCTGCGGCGAACTTTTGCAGAAATCAATTTCTTTGAGTTGGCCGTGACGAACTAAAAAGAGTTAGCCGCGACAAACTCTACTGCTTTTAATCTTCTTCTTCCTCTCTTCTCCTTAATTCCTCATCACAAACTTATACCCTTACATTATCCCTCTTATTCACTTCCATATCAACTCCACAACTTCAAATAACTAAAAGTCCAAATTCCATAAACACATCAGAAATCCGAAACTACCCATTTACTTTCTCTCACTACTGCATTTTTTTCCATTCTTACTACTGTATTTTTAACTTCTGCACTTTCATTTTCTCAACACAAATTAAACTTAGATTTCATTCCAGATACACTTAACAAATTTAGTACGTCATCTAAATCATCCAGTCTATGCATTCACCGACACTACACTGTGTATGCTTCACATGCATGTACATATTTCCAACATAAAACTTCATCCAACTCATTCACAGAACTCATAAACTTGAAACTTTACTTACTTTCTTCTTCAGAACAAAAATCCCAGCAGTGAGGTTTCAGTGATGGCAGAAAAAGCAAGACTAGAGAGAAACAACTAACAGCTGCACTAACTTATTTATTTCTTCAACAAAATCTCCAATAATGAAAGTGAAGAAAAGGTTCGGTGTTGAAGAAGAACCAAGTAAAACCAAAGAACAAAGAAAGTTACAGATTTGGTTTTTACTTTCTAACACATATACATACGTGTCTTATTATCCTAGTGACACGTGGGTCCTTGCATATATGCCTTTTGTCAACATCTAAGACTGCCACATGTCTCAATGCATGTAAGCCATTTGTAAATCTTTAATCAGTCCACATGTCACACTAGGATTGGTCCAAATTTAAATATTTTTCTGAAAATTTACTAAAAATTTCAAAATAATACTAATAGTCTCTGAATAAATTTTCCACAATTTATTTGCATTTTATAAATCCATTTTACCCGGAATATGTAGATAAAACGTGTACAATTTATTTGTATGTGTCAAAAATACATATACACTTATCAGCGAAAACTCAATTATGCAAAGCATAAAGTGCACTGAAATTCTTCAATTTTCTAACCCCTAACTTGGGGTGTTACACATACCATAAACAAGTTTTGGTTGGTGCAGGATATTAACATTAAAAATGCAGGAAGTTCAATTCAAAGGTTCAAACCACATATAAATACCCAAATTAAACTAAGTACACAAAAACCTAGTAAATAACAAAACTCACTTACCTCAATCGACACGCAGAAGAAGTCACTGAAGCACATGAAGGAAGAAGATGACGGAGTTAGAGTGAGTTGAAGGCTAAAGAAGATAACCAAAAGAAAGCAATGAAGATAATGAATTTGAAACTAGTATGCAAATTGATATAAATTCTTCATGTTCAGAGTCTTAGTTATAGCATTAGAAGTCGCCATGTTATGCAAGAAAATCCAGTCATTTGCCTTTTAAAACATTAAATTAATCGAGTAAGTTATCTTTTCAATGAAGTAAAAAGATGCAAAATGACTATGCTGCAAAATATAGAAACAGATACAAATTCAATTAAAATGTGAGGAAAATAATTGTTGACATTGTCAACAAGCAAAGGAAATGAATGTAAAAAATGAATACCTGCTAAAGCTTCTTTTCAATGTCCTTGAAAATAGAAATACTGCTAACAAATAAGTTCCTACAACCAAGTAATAATCAATAAGATCTTAGCCAGGAACCTTAAGTAATTGAAAGAGATCTTAAATTACTGTCATGTTTGACTCAAGATGTATGAGTGAAGCCACATAAAACATACCACAAAATATTGCATGCCATTCACATTTACTATCTACCAACAACATTAATTAAGTGTAATTCAGCTTTTAATGGAGGGAGCGTACAAAGAAAACCTTCTAACTCTCCAAGCATAGATTATGAAAACAGTAAACTTCTTCTTATTCGACAATAGCTCCTTTAGAAATTTTGCATACTTGGGCATTTGTGTTAAAGCTTTAATAAGAGGTATATTAATATGAAGTTGTTTGAATAGCTCAAGGAACTTTACAAATTGCTCATTCATTTGATCTTTGTTTAACATTGTTGGGTATGATATGGTGGGTTGAAATGCCTTTACTTTAGGAGGAATCTTCACTTCTTTCATCTTTTCCTAACTCTCCTCTCAATCCCCATCTTTATTTCGCAGTCTGATATCTATTTCTAGCTCCTTTTTGCTTCTCAATGTGACAGCCCTCATATGCTTACTATCCTGATATCTACTTGTACCTCTAAGTTATGTATAGAAATCTACTGTCTATGATGTTTCTCTCTTCAGTCTTTAATAAACTCCAATATCATTTCGTCTATACTTAGCTTCTTAAGTTGTGATGCTTGCTGCTAGAATCGAGTTGGAGGGTTGTTCCTTTGTTGGCCTTGGTTACCCTATGAGAAGTTTGGGTAGTTCCTCCATTCAAGATTGTACATGTTACTGTAAGGATTATTTTGGGGTCTTGGAGCATTCCACAGATAATCTATTTTAGGTTGATCTAATTGACACTCTTGTCCTGGGTGATCCAACCCACACACCTCACACTGCATCACCCTTTCTTATAGACCCATCGTAATTCTATCTATCTTCTTGCTCAAGGCTTCCACTTGACTTACTAGTTGACTCACTAGTTGAGTCATAGCATTTACTTCGTAAACTTCAAATGGCTTATTAGTGGTTTGTGCTCTAATTAAGCACCATTGATAGTTATTCACGACCATGTCCTCGATCAACTCTTGGGCCGCTTTAGGTGTCTTATTGTTTAGCGCCCCTCTAGTGGTTATGTCAATTGACTACTTAGTATTATGATTTACCCCCTTCTAGAAAGTTTGGATTTGCATCCACATAGGTAATCCATGGTGTGGGTATCATCAAAGCATCTCCTTAAATCTCTTCCAAGTGTCGTATAATGATTCTCCTTCAGTTTGGGAATATGAAGGATGTCGTTCCTCAACTTCGCAAACTTCGCAGGAGGAAAATACTTCAGTAAAATTTTTTCCCTCACTTGATACAAGGTGGTCAGTGATGAACATGGCATAGAGTTAAGCTACTACTTTGCTTTTCCTCTTAAAGAGAAGGGAAATAGACACAGTCTGATGGCATCATCGTTAGCTCCATTTATTTTAAAAGTATCGCAGATCTCTAAGAAATTAAAGATGTGCGCTTTAGGATCCTCATCCCAGAGTTCATCAAATTGGACTAACTGTTGCACCATCTGAATGATGCTCAGCTTGATCTAAAAGTTGTTTGCCTGTATAGTCGACCTCATAATACTGGATTTCACTAGTTAAGTATGGCCTAGCATAGTCGAACATAGTTCGTAGTTAGTTTGCCATGTTGCATAATTCCTCGGTGTCCATGTGTCCTTCCAAATACTCTACTCGATGATCTAGTTCAAACTCCTTAAGGTTTGTTCTATGATGATTCCGACGCACAGTTCTTTCTATCTTAGGATCTACATCAAATAAATTCTCAATGTTACTCCAGATCATAAACTGAACTGGAGTCTAGCCTAAACTAGGGAAATAACCTAACTAACAAAAAAAATTACATAACATAAAATCAAATCAAATAAACTAAAGCAAAACAAACAAACAAAAATAATGACTAGATTGATAAAACTAAAGTGTTCCTAATATCATTGTCCCTGGTAGCGGCTCCAAAATCTTAATAGACCTAATTCGTGTTAGTCAATATTTAACACCATAAATGCACCATGTAGTTGTAGTTAGTATCGACAAATACGAGTCGATCTTCGAGGATGATGTGTGCTAGTAATGACTATTATTCTATTATCTAACCTACAAATTATTAATGGGTTTTGAATTTAAGAAACTAAAATTAAACAATTAAAATAAACAAGCAGCATGATTAAAGCAAAGAATTAGCTAAGTCACCAAGTTATTTATCGATATCAAATGATTAGTATCTAGGTGTCAAATCCCCCTAAACCCTTAGCCGATTGATTATTTGTTATGCAATTATGTTGTTGATTAGTTAGACCATGGAGATTCTTAAGGTATTTTAGCAGTTGACTTTGAGTCTACTAACAACTAATCTTAAGTTCTCTAATCGAATTACTCAGGTTAAAACTTATAGGATTGCATTACCTTATTATGAATTCCTCTATTAGGTTTAGATTTAATCCAGAAGATTTATATCGTCCTATTTTTAGGATTGGAATCAACTCTTTCCAATTATCGTGGATCTATTTAAACCTAGGATTTCTCAATGGTTACATTTAAAATCATATTAAAGTCTAATAAATTAGATTAATAGACAATAATAAAATAGATAATTGGATCACAACAATCAATAAACTCAATTGCATTCACAAAATAATCAAAACAGGTCAAAGTATTCAACTAGGATTTATCTAACCATAATACTAACAGAAAAAATAGCTATACATCAGCGAACATGAAATCATATCCTTATATACAGAAATGGAACAGAAAACGTCGAAATCATAATTATAAATCTCCCTAATTGTTCTATATCGTGTATTATGATAATGTAAATATCCGATTTTGTGTTCTGATGGATTTCTCGATAAAACTCCGCATCTTTCACTCTTTAAGCTCCAAATCGCCTCTAAAATCACCTTTGAATGTCTTAGAACAGTGTCAGCCATTTCTTCCTCTATTCTGCCCTCGAAACGTCACTTTTATATTAAATTCTATACATAACCAAAAATTTTTGCGTATCACGAAAATGCACAAGTGTGCTAAAGTGCACAGCTGTGCACTTCTTCCAGATTACTCATTCTCTGTTTTATGCCACATTTTTATCCGAAATCTTCTCCTTTAAGTTCATGAAGGCAATTATACTATGTAACCATACTTGAGATGAATTAATTACCAAATATATAACAAAGGTATAAAATATCAAGCAAGAATACATTAAATATAAGGTAAAATATAGTCAATTAACCATTTATCACCTTATCCATTCCTATTGGCTTACTAGTAATGTGGCTCAATCCATTCTTGGTTTAGTATTCTATTGGGACATTATGTAAGTCAACTTACAGAGGTATTTTCCTTTGTCTACTATCTTGAGAAAGTGCTATAGGTTTCCTTTTTTGTAAGAAGATAGGCTTGTATTAAAATGCAAAGGGCCATTGTACAACACCTTTTGAGCCTCTAATTTATAGTTGAGTTTAAAGTTGAATTGGTTATCATCTAAAACAAGAGTTTCAATAAGATTATAGTTCTTCTGAGTCCTATATGCCTAGTGATTAACTAGAGGAAATATAAGCATTCTATCCATAAAAGGCCAACAAGGGAGGAGCTCTATTTAGCTACATCATCCTTGAGCATATCCAAAGAAGGAGTGATAACAGGCTGTCTATTTATTGAGGTTGGAGGGAAATACTAAAGAGTGCTAACTTCTGCATAATTATTGAGTGATTGAATCTAAGTAGTGAGGGTTTTGGTTAGGGTTGGGAAGATGGAATTGGATAAGATGGTGACATAAAGGATAATAGAGAAGGGTGCAAACTAGTAGGGAACTTAGAGGGGAAGATGGTAGAGGTGGAAAGGAGTGTAGGCCTTGTTGGGAGACTTGGTTGAGTGGAGACAACATGTTTCTTAAAAATAAAGGAGTGGAGACAACATGTTACTTAAAAATAAAGGAAAGTAAACATAATAGAAGAGTTAAATTACTGTTACTAAAAATGGTAATTTGATCAGGGCAAGAAAGAGACTTAAGAGAGAGAGAAAGTGATTTGAAAAAACTAATTTGGCAATAAGAAAAGAGTCTATAGAAGGAGAAGGGTTTGGAGAAAAGCGACCTCTTGTAGAAAGAAAAAGGGTTAATAGTGGTTGAGTTAAAGGAAATGGTAAGGAAAGAAGGGGAACAAAGTAAAGGGCTAATAAAAAGTTAGAGAGGAAACACGGCAACTGAGAAGAGACAGGAGGGCAATAGAGTTAGCATAACTAAGGCTGGGACACTAAAACATGAAAAAGAAGCTATAAAGAACAATGGAGAGGGGAGGTATGATCATTGTTAAGACTTATGTTTTTTGATAATCACTTTCTGTTATATAAATAATGAGCAAAGTCATAATCTTATTATTTCATTTAAAAATACTTATTCCTAGTCAACCTCTTGTTTAAAGTGAACTTCATTTAAATTAGTTGCATTTCATTCATATTGAAAGGCTATATTATTTTAAATTCATTCCATCTTATCAAATCTATCAAGTTTATTTATTTTAAAATAAAATTTTCTTCATATTATTTAGGTGAGTAGGTTCATTTTCTTAAATTCTTAAGTAATCACCTAAATTTTATTTTCATATCTAAAAATCAAATTTATTCAATGGTCAAGTCTCTTATGCTTCAATTTCTAATCTATGCCTAAAAGTCTTTTTTTTCTTTCAAATTTGCTTATAGGTGCAAAACTTGTTGTAGGATTAAGTAATTTTTTAGGTATGTTAAGTGAAATGACTAACACTTTCTCCATTCTATGGTTAGATATCCAAACCGTTTTCATGTTAAACTCTAACGTGTTGTTTCATTCAAGGGAATAACAGTTCTATTCCTAACGTATTCTTTGAGTGTTATTAAACTCGTGTTTGCTTAGAAACAAAAACAAAATAGCCATTCCTCAAGAATATCTATTCTTAATTTTTGAGGAATAGGTAAAACCAACTACAACCTATCTTTATATAATCCACAAATACCTATTCTTCTTCGACATCTGAAACTTGTTCCTTCTTACAAATTTATTCTTCTTCAAGTTAGTGATTATCTTCTCTCTCGAAACTTCTTCCTCTTCTTCAAGTTCGTGATTCTCTTCTCTAGTTCCTGATTCCAGCGTTCTACGATTTCTAGATTTTAGGTAAGTTTTGATGATGAAGATTTGTTTGTGTTTTTGTGTCAATTGGTAGGATTTTTCATTGATGTTTGTGTGAGTTTCTTGGTTTTGAACATTTTTATGACAATGTGGGTAGATCCAGGGCCAAGCTCCAATGCAGCCATTAATTTCATCTTGGTTTTTTGTTTTGTCTGTCCTTTTCTTTTGGCTTTTCCATATGGTGACTTCCAGAGACGTTATCATCTCCAAGCTCTCCTCCAATAAAGCCAGGCCTCGTGAAATAACTTTACTCTTTCTCTTTTCATGAGTCCTGCGCCGAGATGACCTCATCTTTTATCGATCTTGAGCTACCTAGTGAGTGATCCTGGGTGTTTTGATTAGTAACTTATTTGGATACTGAGGAAGTGAGCGAAATCTGTCTATTCGGTAATTAAAATCTTGTTTTTCTTTTTGGGCTAGTAGTTTTAGTTGACAAAATGGGGATTTTAGAATGATTGACTTGTTGTCTTTATAGCTAATGAGGCAGTGAGAGACTATAGTTTAACTAGAAATCAAAGTTGGAGTCTAGAGTTCTCGGTGGTATTGATCTTAAAGTAGTGATGATTCGCTTGTGAATTTTCCACGCTCAAGGTGTTCAATACATTGATAGAGCATGCAATCCATGAATCATTGCCTTCTAATTCATAACCTTTTTTCAATGTTGTCTTTGTAAGTGTTGCTTTTAAGTCCAAACTTTTTCGGTATTCATAATATGCAATACCCCTTTCGGTAATGGTTATGTTATGATTTATCTACTTTTGCTGCAGTCAAGGATTCGGAGGAAGAAACTATTCAAACTCGTCCAGTGTATGTTGCAGCTGTTGATTTGTCATGTGAGGTTTCGTTTTATCACCTAGCTGTAATTGTGATTTTTTAATATTTTTCTTTTTCTACCTAGATTTTTTGGCTAGTTATCTATTGTGATGATGATTGGTAAACTCCATGGAATTCATAATTACCAGAAGCTGAATAATCAAATTATGAAATTATTTGAATTACTCCGAGTTCCCCTCCGAAAGTTTCTTGCATTAGATATGAACGATACAAGTAACTAAAAAAATTTCCTTTTCCATTTAGCTCTTGTTGTAACAACTAATTGTTTTCATAATATGACCATATTAGCTCTCACTTTGTGCAATGCTATAATTGGTGATCTTGTAGTGTCATTTGACCTACTGAGAGGGAAATGAAGAAGAATTAGAGCTCCCCTTATAGTCTAACTAACTTATGAATTATGAAGTTAAGCTCTTTCAATAGCTTGAAATGGCCTCATTTGGAGGATTTCATAAAACTCATTTGAAGCTTAGCACTATTCCTTCATTGGAAATGAATTTAATCATTGGAAATGAATTTAAAATGAATTTGCTATATGGAATCATAGACATCTGTGGACTAGGTTTATTCAAGGGATCTTTCTTGAACTTACTGTTTGATGGCTGATGACAATGTTGATCTTCCATTTGATGGAATTTTGAGTTCTTGGATTCTAAGGGGTCAACCAATTTATGTTCTGTTTGCTATTTGTTTTTGCAGATTCTACTGAAATGCAATGTAGGAGACTGTGCATCCCCATTTGAAATGGCTCAAAATGTTGTATTTGGAGGAGAAAGGGTATCTCCATTCATGAGTTATGGCTTGGAATAACTTGGCCATAATCAGTCCCTTTCATTTCTCCACCTTGAGGTCAATGGAGGAAACTCCAGGCTTCCAAATTGGACTTGCAATAACGTGAAAAGCCTTTTGGTTATATATAAGTTGATTGATCAATTACTAGTAACAGACTGTTTTTCCTCCGGGTTTAAGCTTAGTTTGGCCTTTGCAATTTGATGAAGAAAGCTCCATAACTTGTTATGGAGTAGCAATTTCAAATTTTTGTAAATATGCAAGTATTGTTGAAACAACAAAACTGTTGTCTAGGTTCTCATGACAACTTAAAACAAAATAAGACAAAATAATAATAATAATAATAACAAGAAAATTAATTTTGTATAATAATAATAATAATAATAATGATGATGATGATGATGATGATGATGATGATGATGATGATGATATGACTATAATAATAGTAATTAAATAGAAGAAGAAAATTAATAATAATGAGGAATTTAAAAATAGTAATAATAATAAGAATAAAATTAATTTTGTATAATAATGATAATAAAAATAATAATAAGAAAATTAGTTTTGTATAATAATAATAATAATATAAAAAATAGAAGAAGAAGAAGAAAATTAATAATAATAAGGAATTTAATAATTAAAATAAGAATAAAATTAATTGATAAAATTAATAATAATAAGAATGATAATAAGTAGAAAATTTATAAGAATAATTAATAATAATAAGAATAATAAAGTTAATAATAATAATAATAATAAAGTTGTTAATAATAATAATATCAATTGAATAATAATAAAGAATTTAATAATACTAATAATAAGAAGAAGAAAATTGATTTTGTATAATAATGACGACGACGACGACGACGACGATGATCATAACAACAACAACAACAATAATAATAATGATAATAATAATAATAATAATAAATAGAAGAAGAAAATTAATAATAATAAGGAATTTAATAATTAAAATAAGAATAAAATTAATCGATAAAATTAATAATAATAAGTAGAAAATAATTATTAATAATAAGATTAATTAATAATAATAAAAATAATAATAATTGGTTTTTGATGATTTTGAGATTTTTGAGTAAACTTGCATAATTAGGAGTACTGTGAATGTGTTGTGGATGAGTTGAATGGAAATAGAGTAGAAAAAGTAAAAATGAAAATTGAGATGTAGGATTTAGTGGAAGAAGAAGAAGCACAGTAAGTGGAAAAAAGAGAAGTTAGTATTGATCTGAAACTTTCTTGATTAAACTGTATTGATCTAGGAAGATTTTGATAAAATTGTCTTCATGAAATTGTAGATCTTTCTTTTAACTTTCCATTGATATAAAGTTTGCAATTTTTGGAGTTCTGGATCAAAAGTTATGATGGTTTGAAGTTGGGTAGGCGACTAATGAAAGTCGCGATCGTGCTTCAAACTTTCTCATTGAAAGTCGCTATCGTGCACGATAGGGATTTTCAAACTTTCGCATGAAAGTTGCTATCGTGCATTTGCATGATAGTGATTCTCAAACTTTCTCATGAAAGTGCACGATAGCGACTTTGAAGGTTTGGGGGGGGTGATGAATATCCAACGGTTTTTTGGCTATATCTTCTTTGTCCAACCTCCAAATGTCATGCGACTTGGACCATTGGACTCCTAACACATTATTCTATCTCCCCACAAAAATTGGTAGCATTTTAAATTGATTTGAAATTTTTTGATCAAATGAAAGTGTAGGAATCTGTTGAAACAGTGTGAATTGGAATATTTTACTGAACATACTTTGATATTGTGATTATATTTGGATCTGTAGGATTCCAAATGAGATGATTTTTAATGTGGAGTAAACTAGAGACATAGGCTTACAAATTATTTGAAGAAGTCGAATTGTAATTCAGTCTCTATGATGTTCAATATCTGGATGAAATTTGTGCAAAGTATACTATTTTAGTATAAGAATAGTCCAAAATTTTTTGAGGTATATCTTTCAAAATACTGAACCAAATTGAATGATTTTGGTGTCATTAGAAACATAAGACATAGGGGAACACTCTTCTAGAAGAGAGTATTGCCAAATTACTTATTTTCAATGTCTAAATGATCAAGAACAGTAGACCCAAAATTTAGTTTTGGAAAAAAATCTAAAAGTGATACAATGAGTTATGAATTGTGTTTTTAATGGTTTTATTGAGGTGTAAACCTAAGTATAAGTTATACTTAGGTGAGTTTTGTTATGGGATTGATTTTGTAAAGAAACTAATGCATAAATACCTGGAATTGTCATAAACATGCATTGTATATTTTTCATTACATACATGTGCATTGTTAAACACTTTTAATTGTGCAAATTGTGATATATGCGTATGTTATTTGTTATAGAGGAGCAATTGGAACGTCAACCTCTAGTCGTTGCTGGAACTTCCAGGCATTAGCTTCGTGAGCAACTTGTGAGTAACCTAGACGGTTTCACTCAATTAAATGTTTGTTTTATATTATGTTTGAATTGTTGAATGAATGTGTTTTGATTGTTGGATTTTGGACAATGAAGGTCCGATGACTATGATATTTGAATGTGATATTGAAGTGCTATTTGAATGTGAATGTGACGAACTAAATGTTCATGATATGATTACTTATACAAAATGCATTCCATACATGAATGCATGATCAGATAAAGAGAGTTGTGATCTGAGTAGCCACCGAAAACGAGCTTAAAGCTCCATATGTGATTAAGAGCCAATGACTCACTATGTAAAATGAGCCCTGCATCCCCAACGGATAAGAGACAGTTATAAATGAGCCCGGTATCTACAATGAATATGGGACAGTTTAAGCACTCGGTCATAACAACATAATAATTGGAAATGAGTCATATGAGCATTTCATATGCATTTTAATAAATATGTTGATTGTTTGAAATGCCAAATTGGTTTGCTCTTAAGTGAAAATGTGATATGTGTCCAATTATGAAAAAATGCAAAGTTGTGAAATATATGTTATCTGAAATGATATGATGTATGAATTAAGTAAACCATCGATGTAGTTACTTCATTAAGTTCGCAAAACTCATCAAAATTGCAACGTTGACTTTTCAGGACCGAGAGATGACTCTAGCTATTGAGAGGCGCCACAAGTAGTGTAGACTTGTGATTTGGGAAAAGAAGTCATGGCTCAAAGGTTGGTCAGCTAGGTTTTGGACATCTTAGATAGATTTTGTGTATTTCCTCTTTCATGTAGCACTTTTGTATTAGGTTTGGATGATGTACATATAAGGAATGTTGAAAGACACATTGTAGACCTTCGGGTTTTTATGAAATGAAATGAGGAAATTTTGGATTTTAAAATGTTGTGATTTTCTTAATGACATTCATAAGAGAATAAGTTAGATGATGCCATGTAAAGTGAATGTTGTGATTGATCGTAGCACTCCATTGTCTTCGGTTATGTATTGGAATGACCTCCGGACGTCCCGGTATGTATCTTAAGATAAAAGGGCGCTACAGTCAGTTTCTTGTAGGATGTCTAGTATCTTGGTCTTGCAAGAAGCAAATTGCACAACACTTTTGAATACTGAAGCGGAATATATAGCAGTTGCTAGATATTATGCTCAAACCTTATGGATTAAGAATCAACTATAGGATTTTTCTGTAAACTTTTCTTATATTCCTATATTATGTCATGATACTAGTGTTATAAATCTTTTTAAAATCCTGTGCATCATTTTAGGACTAAGCATATATAAATAAAACATCATTTTCTTAGAGATCATGTTTCAGAAGGAACCGTTAATCTTTTGCATGTTAATACTGAGAATTAAGTAGCTGACATTTTCACTAAGCCACTCTTTAAAGATAGATTTTGCATGTTAAGAAAAGATCTTGGTATGTGCAAACTCTTTGATATTATTTCTGCATGAATTGTCTCTGCTACTTGTCTTTACATTTAATTTAGCAAGCTCCTTCTATTCTGATTCCTTTGAAACTATATGTAACATCCCATTACTTGTGGGAAGGTAAAAATGGCAAATGTGCAACATCCCGTCCCCATATGAAGGGTTAGGACCCGAAATCTTGGTACTTATGAGCTAAAAGAGAAACTAAGACAATGCATTTTCTTGTTCATGCATCATGTTAGCATATATGCATATAAATATGAAA
>JANZLC010000200.1:15041809-15063010 GCA_026413385.1 Erythroxylum gracilipes
TTGGATTTTTATGAAATTGGTCAATTGAAAACAACTAAGTTTGAAAACAATTTACTAAAGTTCTCTTGAAAATGCGGTACCGATATGAACGTAAAGATTGGCTCAAAAGTTATGCCACAAAAGTAGTGTTTTCAATATTTGGGCTCTATCTTCCACAGTAATGGAGAGATTGATGAAAACATAGTTCACCGGATTAGATTTGAGTGGCTTAAATGGATAACTACATCAGGACTCCTGTGTGACAAAGAGATACCACTTAAGGTTAAAGGTAAATTATATCGTTTAGCGATTAGGCCAACTATGCTTTATAGGGCATAATATTAGCCCATCAAATAAATGCATAACCATAAGCTAATGATGATAGAGATGAGGACTGATAGATATACAACCATACCAGAAGAAATAAGGTCACGAATGTAATAAGAAGGGCCATATTGAAAGTACCTAATATTATTGACAAATTAAAAGAGACTAGGCTTAGGTGGTTTGGACATATTAAGAGAAGGCACCAAAAGCTCCAAAAGAAGATGTGAGAAGATCGTATTCAAAGACTGTAAGAGGAAAATAAGGAGGCCTAAGAAGAATTGGAAAAGGTGAATAAGAATGATATGACAATGTTGAAAATTATCGAGGACATGACCCGTAATAGGAAACTTTGGCATATCAGAATCCAAATAAAGGATCCCACGTAAAGGGATTCTTGTAATTCTTATTGTAGTTAGCATAAACTTCTAAATAGGTAATATTTACCTTTTAAAGATTTAGCTGCTTATTATTATTATTATTATTATTATTATTATTATTATTATTATCATAAAAAATATTACAAAACAAAGTAGATTTTTTAGGTATGCAAGTAGATGGACAAGGAATAGAATAGGTACTTGAGGTAGAAGATAATTCTTTAAAAATAGATAAAGAAATAATTGAAGTACAAAAAACCATAATATATTATGGTCAAATGATTTTACAATATTGTGAACAAATGACTTTAGATTTAGAATCTTTGATAAATCATAAGGTAAGTAATAAATCAGATAAAGAAAAGCAATTAAGTACTAAAGAACAAAGTGATACTGATATCATAAAAGATCCCTTTAAGATACAATTAGAAAAATTAAGAAATGTCAGCTAATAATAGTTCAGATAGTGAATTATATTTTTCACCAGAACTAGATAACTTAGTAACACAAATTGGAAATCTAGATCTATATGATAATTTTATTAACCCTTCAAGAATAAAAACTGAAAATCCAAATATTACTGATATTCCTAGTTCTAGTAGAATTCCATATATAAGTCAAAGACCAGAACAGAGTTTTAATAGACCAGTCACAGGATATGCAGGATTAATGCATACTGGAATAAATTCAAATAAATATACACCTTCTGAAAAAATGAAAGTTGATACAATTAATCCATTTGGAATCTATTTAGATTTATATTGCATTGCTAACATTGAAGAAGCAATAGATAAATGGGAAACTGCTTTAAGGATAGCTGTGGTAGTTAATAAAATGGATTTTGAAACTATGAAAGGATTTATGGAAAAAAACATTATTAAATAGTGCACAAAGATTTTGGCAAAATCTTAATGAAGATACAAAACAATCAATTTATGTTGATCTAGATAGTTTTATAACAAAAGTAGTTGAAACATTCATATTAGAATTCCATGGAGAAGGTAAATATGCCAAAGATCCAAATACAATTACTAGATATACTACTGTATTGATGAGATTGCAATTATGTGATATTTGTGAAATAGAGAAATATATTTGTGTCTTCTAAGATTATTATTATCATATTTATAATCAAGTTTCTGATACAAGTAATTATTTACCATTATTTTTTGCTAAGATTCCAGACTCTTGGGGATCAAAACTAATAGATACTTATAATCTACAAAATATAGATAGCTTAGGAAAAAGAATAGAACATGTTAGAGATAAATTGAGTAATTGGTGTGCTGATACTATTTTGGCTAGGGCTAGTAAAGGATTAAAGAAAAGAATTTCTTTATGTTGTGATAAACCTAAAATGCCAATAATGATAGGATGTGATAGTTCATACTATTATGGAAAGATAAAACGAAAATATAAAAAGAAAATACAATATAGATATAGAAAGCCTTATTTTAAGAAAAGAAAAGTTAGATATTATAAAAGAAAAGGATATAAGAAAACATATAAACCTACCTATAGGAGAAGGAAAACTAATCCAAAAGAATGTAGATGTTATTACTACAAAGAGATAGGTCATTATGCTAATAATTGTCCTAGAAGAAATGAGAAGAATAAAAAGAAAATTGAAATAGATGGGGATATTGAGGAGATGATAAAAGCATAAGAATTTATACAAATAGATAATTTCAAAATAAGTTCAGATGAAAGCATTTTTATTCTCACTGATACCGAATATACTTTAGAAGAAGAGACAGAATAAATGGAAGTTACTAGTATAAATCATAATGATAGTGAACCAACAGTAAATAACCAAGTAGAACAACAAGGGGAATATAGACAGGACATATTAATAGATAAGAAGAAATTAAAACAGATACAGAATGAAAATTACTCATTATCAAATTATTCAGGATTTAAAGTCAATACTTTACAAAGATTAGGAATTAAACCTAGGCCTCATAATTTGTTTTATGGATTAAATATATAGGAAAGAGCTTTAGAAGTTTCTATAGCATCTAATAAAGTAATGAAACCTCTTTTAGCTAAAAAAGACAGTCAAGAAAAATTACAAAAGATTAGACCCGAGATAGGAAATACTCTTGGATGGATACATATTGGAGCTATACAAATTATAATAAAATCAACATTTAAAGAAGGATTAGATACTCCTATTGAATTAGCCATAATGGATAACATGATCATAAATAGAGAAGAAGGTTGCCTAGGAATCCTTAAAGAAAATTTACAATATGGTAAATTGAAATTCAATATATACCCTCGAATTTCTTACCATATGCATGATAAAGATTTTGATAAAACATTAAATTTAATACAAGATTTTAAAAGAAAAGATTTCTTTAAGCAACAAAATAGACCTTATTCGATAACATATATTATTTCATATGCTATTTCTAATACGCATCATTCAGAATGCTTTATAGTTAAAGATACAATAGATTTTCCTTACTTGTTTAATGAATTATGCCAAATTCAAATGCCAAGTCTACCAAGGATAGAAGAAATAGAGTCCAGACCATTAGAATTAGATTTACAAGATAAACCTTTAATGATAACAAATAATGTACCACCTAGATTATCCTTTACAAATACAGGAGTCGTAGGAAGACCTATAACACGACAATTAAGTCTTGATAGATATAATAATAATTTAATCCTAGCTAAAAATGATAATTTTAGAAATTATAAAATAAAAGGAGAATATTATAATGGAGCCTGTTTTGTGTCAGTTAATATATTAATAGATACAGGAGCTAATGGGAATTATATTAGTTATAAACTTTGTACTAATTTACAAAGATATCAATTAGACGAACCTCACCAATATGCAAATTTTAATGGTGAATTACATACTATAGATGAAGCCATAGAGACTCTCATAAAATTTGGACAAGATATATTACCAATCAGATTATTAATTGAGAAAGAAGGATTTAATGATACTTTAGAAATAATGTTAGGAATAACATTCCTTGAAACCGTTAAACCATATCAGATAAATTCTTATGGCATAAAGATAACTTATAATGGAAAATTAATATATATCCCTAAATGACAAGTCCAAATAGTATATATATTCCTATAGGAATAACTATAAGGAATATAAAGCAGAATATTTTGCTGCATTTATAGATTATTTTCCAAAACATTATCATAAAGAATTACTCTTAATAAAAGGAAAAGATATATCAAATCATACAATAGAAACAAATAGAGGAGTTGAACAACCTATAATTTTATTAGGATCGTTTTTAATAAAATGTCCACCATTCTATTTTCATAATATTGGTACTGATATATTATTAGGAAATAATTTCCTCCAACAATTTCATAAAATCACTTTTGATACAATGGCTAATCAGATATTATTTAAAACTCCATATCATCATTTGATAATCGTCAAACGACTTAAAAAAGCCTATGCTAAACCATTCCCTATTACTTTTATCCCTCGCACAGCTCGGCGTGGTCATATAAGGTACACAACAAAACCGATTTTTCCAAAAACCAAACCTTTATTACGATATCAGATAGGATTAAGACAACTTGACACAAACATAGATAAAATTATAGCTAAATTAGAACAGTGTTATACTGAAAATCCTTTAAAATTTTGGGATAAAAACCAGATTTATGTTAAACTAGAAATGATAGATAAAAATAAAATAATAAGAGTAAAACCCATGAGATATAATGAAGAAGATCAGAAAGAATTTGGAATACAGATAAAAGAATTATTAGACTTTGGATTTATTAGATTAAGTCAATCACCTCATAGCTCACCTGCATTTATAGTAAGATGACATGCAGAATAGGTTAGAGGTAAGGCAAGAATGGTGATAAATTATAAAAAAACTAAATGATAATACAGTATTTGATGAATATTTTCTTCCGCACAAAGAAAGTCTAATTAATAGAGCAAGAAATAAAAAGATCTTTTCAAAATTTGATTGTAAAAGTGGATTTTGGCAAATAAAAATGCATCTAGATAGTATTTCATATACAACATTTTTCACTCCACAAAGACATTATGAATGGTTAGTAATGCCTTTTGAATTAAAAAATGTACCACAAATATTTCAAAGAAAAATGGATAATATCTTTAAAAATTATTCTTATATCTTTGTATATGTTGATATTTTGATAGCATCAGAGGATAGCCAACTCCATTTAAAACATTTAGACACTTTTATTGATATATGTACTACACATGGATTAGGGTTATCAAAGAAGAAATAAAAAATATTACAAAATAAAGTAGATTTTTTAGGTATGCAAGTAGATGGACAAGGAATAGAATTACAAAATCATATCGTAGAAAAGATTGCTAAATTCCCTGATAAATTAATAGATAAAAAGCAAGTACAAAGCTTTTTAGGAATTTTAACATATGCTTATGATTTTATTCAGAATTTAGCTCAATTACGAAAACCATTTCAAGATTTACTTAAAAAAGACAAGATATTTAGTTTTACTCTAGAGTTAGAAACTCAAGTAAAACAAATAAAAGAAATGTGTAAATCATTACCAAAATTATATTTACCAACTAAAGAAGATAATTTAATACTAGAAACAGATGCTTCAGAAAATTATTGGAGTGGTATTTTAAAAAAATAGATTATGATAATAGTAATGAAAAAATAGGAGAAAGTTTATGTAGATATTGTTCAGGAACATTTACTGATACTGAAAGTAGATACCACATAAATGAAAAAGAATTATTAGTCGTAGTAAAAAGTTGTAAAAAATTCTATTACTTTTTACTTCCAAAAAGATTTTTACTTAGAACTGATAATACCCAGGTAAAAGCTTTTATTACTAATAATTTACCAAATAGACCTGAGTATAAACGCTTGATTAGATGACAAATATTACTTTCTGATTATATATTTGATATTGAAGTTATTAAGTCTGACAAAAATATTCTAGCAGATTTCCTAACAAGAGATGGAAGACCATCGACGTCAGATACTTGAGGAAATTTAGAAGATGGATACAGAGATAAAATCAATCAAAGATACTGTTTTAGACTTTCTCCATATTGCTAATCTCCCAGGACTAACAAAATAAATCTCTATTTTGATAAAGCGAGATAGTAATCTCATTCAGATAAACATCGATAACTATGAAAATTTGAGCCTCAAAATAGTAGAGTATATAGCACAGTTGACACACAGTCTAGATATACCAATACATCCAAAAATAGAGTTCCTTCAACAACTCTCTTTTGAAAAAATGAATATCGATTTGCGCCCCCAGAAAACCAGTTCTACTACTCCTTCATCCAGTTTACCTACCACCTCACAGATACTCAAAGACATATCCATGATTCCACCAAAAGTAGAACAACAACAAAAGATGATGAAAGAGTTATTCTCTTTGTCAAACAATGAAATACGATATATTGATTTCTCAGGAATATATCCTAGAATCAATTATCTGCAAGATTCTGATCCACAAGAGATAAGATATAAATTCGATATATTTATCATTACCAAATTTTCCTGAGATATATTATCTACCACAATGGATAAGAGATGGAGTACGAGATTATTATCTCAACAACCCCACTATATCTCCCAAAGATATTCTTGTATTAAAATTTCTGTCCGCAGGACCAGATTTTGATAAAGATGGTAGTTATCCAGTTTACCATCTAATACAGCTTGAAAAAGCAGATACATTCTCGATAACTATAAATCAGGAAAAAACGAAAGATTATGTTAAATTCGAAGATAAAGATATCCATTACAAAAGAGCAATAGGAATCAGAATAGTCCTTCAAGGACTAGAAGCCAGTTTTAAAAAAGGATTTCGAACTTATGGAGGACAAAAGATACATTCATCTGTTATGATATCACCAGTCAAAACTACTCCAGTAGCGGCTCATAATTTTTTATTGACAAAGATGAAGTTACTCGAAATAGGAGTAATAAAATCGAGCGATCAAGTTCAACTCAAGATTTGTCAGTTTAGACGACATCCCAAGAATACATGTCTCAATTGCTATCCGAAGATAACGGTTCAACACCAGCCAACACAAAAGGAAGATATTGATTAAAAATATCAAAGATGTATCCAGTTGATACGTGCCGTCTGTAACATAAGTCACATGTCTATTTAAATACCGACAATTAGCAATAGGTTGTCTCATATGAAAAATATCTTTTGTCTTTATAGATAGGACCATGTAACCAAATATCAGTTTGTCCCTTAGACAAACGTGTACATATCAATTATATAAGTTATTGTTTGGTAGGACCCATGTAAGAAATATCTAGTTGTCTCCTACCAAGACGTGTCCTATATAATAGTATAGTCCTTTTACTATAAAAGTGGAAGAAGGCAAGAGAGAAGGACACACACGAAACACTCTTCATTGTAATCTCTTATGAATCATTAATAAAACTCCCTCTTTCTTATATTCATTCTATACCTCATAGAAAATTTCCGAATAAAAGATTCCACTTACTTTCTTTCCTATTTTCTCACGCCTTGAGGTAGGAAACGAAGCAAGGCTGTGCTGAGTATTGCTGAAGGAACTGCAGAAGAGTTATCTTGGTTCTACGTTTAAGGATTAAGGTTGGGGATGAAACGCTCGGTAAAAGCTTCGTGGTACTACCCGATAATATTTTGGTCAAAAAAAAACTAGGTAAGGAAGCGTGTTGAACCCTTTAGTCAGTGTTTTTCTATGGTATGTATGGAATGGATATAAGAAATATACTACATCCACCGATGAATGTCGAAGCATATGGTGAACATCTAGTTCGATTAAATTTAGGATCCAACGATAGTATCAACACCGTGATAAATGAATTAAGATCATATTATGTTGCGGAACTTGAAAATAATAAAGATATACAAACAAGAAGACTAGATTATAAAGCGATCATGTACTTCATGTCCAAGTAAATCCAGATGTTGGAATTTATTCGAAATTCCCAATTTGAGACCAAAACACTAATAGATTTCACACTTTTGGAACTACAAGAAAATGGAGAAGATTTTGGACCACCGTCAACACCTCCCTGGTTTGAATAGGTAAAATAAGTAAAAATTGAAAAATCGTAAAAGGAAGGCCCATACCAAGATGGTATCAGAGTCTTTTCTACCCAAAACTCGAGTTGAAGGTAGGGTGGATCAAATTACTTAAGTTCACCATGCATCCGCTGGTTATCGAACATTCAAAGAACCATTGAGCACTCCTGTGCATTTCTGCGGGTAGGGGGAGTTGAACTCACGACGTGGTGCTAAGACCTTAGCTCTGATACCACTTTTCTACCCAAAACTCGAGTTGAAGGTAGGGCGGAATCGAATTACTTAAGTCAACAATTTTTACTTATTTTATCTATTCAAACCCGGGAGGTGTTGACGGTGGTCCAAAATCTTCTCCATTTTCTTGTAGTTCCAGAAGTGTGAAATCTATGAGTGTTTTGGTCTCAAATTGGGAATTTCGAATAAATTCCAACATCTGGATTTGCTTGGACATGAAGTACATGATCGCTTTATAATCCGGTCTTCTTGTTTGTATATCTTTATTATTTTCAAGTTCCGCAGCATAATAATCTTAATTCATTTATCACACAGTGTTGATACTATCTTTGGATCCTAAATTTAATCGAACTAGATGTTCACCATATGCTTCGACATTCATGGGTGGATGTAGTATATTCCTTATATCCATTCCATGCAGATCATAGAAAAACACTGACTAAAGGGTCCAACACGCTTTCTTACCTAGTTTCTTCTTGACCAAAATATTACCAGGTCATACCACGAAACTTTTACCGAGCGTTTCAGCCCTAACCTTAATCCTTAAACGTAGAATCAAGGTAACTCTTCTGTAATTCCTTCAGCAATACTCAGCACAGCCTTGTTTCGTTTTCTACCTCAAGGCGTGAAAAATAGGAAAGAAAGTAGGTGGAATCTTTTATTCGGATTTTTTCTATGAGGCACATAATGAATATAAGAAAGAGGGAGTTTTATTGATGATTCATGAGAGATTACAATGAAGAGTGTTTCGTATGTGTCCTTCTCTCTTGCCTTCTTCCTCTTTTATAGTAGGAGGACTATACTATTATACAGGACACGTCTTAGTAGGAGATAACTAGATATTTCTTACATGGGTCCTACCAAACAGTAACTTACATAATTGATATGTACACGTCTGACTAAGGGACAGACCGATATTTGGTTACATGGTCCTATCCATAAAGACAAAAGATATTTTTCATATGAGACAACATATTCCTAATTAACAGTATTTAAATAGACATGTGACTTATGTTACAGACGACACGTATCAACTGGATACATCTTTGATATCTTTAATCAATATCTTCCTTTTGTGCTGGCTGGTGTTGAACCGTTATCTTCGGAGAGCAACTGGGACATGTATTCTTGGGATGTCATCTAAACTGACAAATCTTGAGTTGAACTTGATCGCTCGATTTTATTACTCCTGTGTTCGAGTAACTTCATCTTTGTCAATAAAAAATTATGAGCCGCTACTGGAGTAGTTTTGGCTGGTGATATCATAACAGATGAATGTATCTTTTGCCCTCCATAAGTCTGAAATCCTTTTTTGAAGCTGGCTTCTAGTCCTTAAAGGACTATCCTGATTCCTATTGCTCTTCTGTAATGGATATCTTTTTCTTCGAATTTAACATAATCTTTGGTTTTTTCCTGATTTATAGTTATCGAGAATGTATCTGTTTTTCCAAGCTGTATTAGATGGTAAGCTGGATAACAACCATCTTTATCAAAATCTGGTCCTGCGGATAGAAATTTTAATACAAGAATATCTTTGGGAGATATAGTGGGGTTGTTGAGATAACAATCTCGTACTCCATCTCTTATCCATTGTGGTTGATAATTTATCTCAGAAAAATTTGGTAATGATAAATATATCGAATTTAAAGCTCCAAAATCATACCAATATCTTACCGCTTGTGGATCAGAGTCTTGTAGATAATTGATTCTAGGATATATTCATGAGAAATCAATATATCGTGTTTCATTGTTTGATAAAGAGAATAACTCTTTCATCATCTTTTGTTGCTGTTCTACTTTAGGATGAATCATGGATATGTCTTTGAGTATCTGTGAAGTGGTAGGTAAATTGGATAAAGGAGTAGTAGAACTGGTTTTTTGGGGTCGCAAATCGATATTCATTTTTTCAAAAGAGAGTTGTTGGAGGAACTCTGTTTTTGGATGTACTGGTATATCTGGACTGTGTGTCGACTGAGCTATATATTCTACTATCTTGAGGCTCGAATATTCATAGTTATCAATGTTCATTTGAATGAGATTACTACCTCACTTTATCAAACTAGAGATTTCTTTTGATAATCCTGGGAGATTAGCAATATCGAGAAAGTCTGAAACAGTATCTTTGATTGATTTTATCTCTGTATCTATCTTCTGAATTTCCTCAAGTATCTGACGTCGATGGTCTTCCATCTCTTGTAAGGAAATCTGCTAGAATATTTTTGTCAGACTTAATACCATCTTGAGTGCGAGCGGGGTATATCTTTCTTTTTCTTACTTATGAGTTTTAGTCAAATCCAGGGGGAGTTGAAGGTGGTCCAAAATCTTCTCCATTTTCTTGCAGTTCCAGAAGTGTGAAATCTATGAGTGTTTTGGTCTCAAATCGAGAATTTCGAATAAATTCCAACATCTGGATTTGCTTAGACATGAAGTACATGATCGCTTTATAATCTGGTCTTCTTGTTTGTATATCTTTGTTATTTTCAAGTTCCGCAGCATAATATAATCTTAATTCATTTATCACAGTGTTGATACTATCTTTGGATCCTAAATTTAATTGAACTAGATGTTCACCATACGCTTCGACATTCATGGGTGGATGTAGTATATTCCTTATATCCATTCCATGCAGATCATAGAGAAACACAGACTAAAGGGTCCAATACGCTTCCTTACCTAGTTTTTGTTTGACCAAAATATTGTCAAGTCGTACCACGAAGCTTTTACCGAGCGTTTCAGCCCCAACCTTAATCCTTAAATGTAGAATCAAGGTAACTTTTCTGTAGTTTTTTCAACAATACTCAGTACAGCCTTATTTTGTTTCCTACCTCAAGGCATAAGAAAATAGTTAAAGAAGTTGGTGGAATCTTTTTTTCAGAGTTTTTCTATGAGGTACAGAATGAATATAAGAAAGAGAGAGTTTTATTGATAAGACATAGTGAAGTTGTACATGTAAGAGATGATGTTATTTTTGGATCGGGACTTGTTATGCTAACACCCCTATTTATAATAATAGATGTACTATTATTTACATATGACACGTCTGACTAAGGGATAGACAAATATTTTGTTACATGGTCCTGTCCTACCTATAAAGACAAAAGGTATTTTCTATATGATGACAACCTATTGCTAATTGATGGTATTTAGATATAGTTAAAATTAAAAATATTTTTTATTTTTAACTTATATTTTAAAAAAGCTCCTTAAAAAAAAAATTACTAACAAAAATTTTATTAAGAAATACTCTACTCGTATAAATCCATCACGAATCTTAAAATAGACCTCCAACCTGTTAAGAACCAATGGCAAGAACTCAATTCCTCTCCCACGCGGGCCCCATTCACCTCTTCCAATCCCTAGTCAGGTTCGGCTACTCCACTCTAATTCAGGGCCAAAATTATGGCGTTTCCAGTGTACACACTACACGCACATTTCCAAACGTCAACCCAAAACCCTAAGCCTCTCACTCTCAGGGGTACTTCTGCAACTCCATAAAAGACCCTTCTTCTTCTCTTGCTTTCCTTGTAATTTTCTCCTCCATCCCCGAAACTATTTCTATTTCCTTAGCAACCAAACAACTCATTTCTGGCGATCTCTCGGATTCCTTCCTTCTCTTAATCGACTAGACTCTATCGGTACGTTTCTTTGTCCCTCATTTTATATGTTACTTGGATTGTTCATCATTCTTTTTCTTGCTTGGAATCTTTAGCTTGGAATCAGGCTCAGGCTTTTAGGGTTAGGGTTACTGCTCGAGGTTTTCGCGGTACCGATCTTTCTCTTATTAATGTTTGCTAATCGGCGTTTATCTTTATTCATGGCTGCGCTAATTTCTATAGTTTGTGGCAGTTTGCTGCACTTTATGCTTCCTAGAAAGCGACCTGTTGAAAGAGCGCTTGCTGAAGAAGAGAACAAGGTTGAAGATTCTTCATCTATTAAGAAGCATCGGATTGATCGTCCCTTGGAAACAGCGGTTAATAACAGCAGCAATACTAACGGTACGGAAATTATCAGAACCAGCAGTGATAGTAACCGCTCTCTTGGTTGTACTGGTGGAGGATCGGTGACCATGGGTCTTGGGGATGAGAATCAGACTTACATAGATGAGGATCTCCACAGCCGACAGCTCGCAGTGTACGGTCGCGAGACCATGCGCCGGCTTTTTTCTTCAAACGTCCTTGTATCGGGGATGCAGGGTTTGGGTGCTGAGATTGGTGAGTATAATCACAACACAGAACAGAACCCTTTAGTTGCATTTAGCGGTTGCTGGCTAGTCAATGATCCAGTGAAACTGTATGGCCTATATCTCCTTTGTTGATTTGTTTTCTGCTGCCATAATATATGTTCTTTTGGTTGGTCATTTGGCAAGGGCGGGGGTAATAGAGGGCATATGGTAAGAGAGAGTTGGGGTTGAAAAACTGCTTTGCTTTATTGCAATAATGAAGTACTGCTAATTTTCACTGAATTTATCATTGTTCTGATTGACATGCAGTCATCTAATAGGGTTTTAATTGTTTGATGTTGCTGCAGCGAAGAACCTAATTCTTGCAGGTGTTAAATCCGTTACACTGCATGATGAAGGAGCTGTGGAGTTGTGGGATTTATCTAGTAATTTTGTTTTCACAGAGAATGATGTTGGTAAGAACAGGGCGCTGGCTTCTGTCCAGAAGTTGCAGGAGCTTAACAATGCAGTGGTCATTTCTACTTTAACTACGGGATTGACAAAAGACCAACTTTCTCATTTCCAGGTACTGCATTCTGTTTATATTCAAGCCAGTATTGTTGAAATGAGCAGGGTGTTTGGCTTTTCTTTAATCAAATTTTAAAGGATGCCCAAATGTGTCGACAGAGATGAATCTGCCTTTTCTTTTACCCATGATCTTAACAAATCATTGGACAACAAAAGAAAGTTGCTTTTGTATGCTTAAGATTCTTAGTGTCAAAGTGTAACAGCTGAATCAAATGCCTTGCATGGTAGAGACCCCTTGTATTTGCCACCATGAAGGGCTTCCATTGTTGTAATGCCACTTTTTGATGCTACTAGTATTCTGGTATATGAAACAGGATACCTATCATTACATCGGACTATCTCGAGCATATCTCGAGCATAATTTGTGGAGGGAAAACTTTGGGGAAAAAAAAAACAAATCATTAGGGAAACAACACAATGGAGAAATAGTTAAGGAAGCTATTCTTATGGTGATGTAATATGCTTCTAAAGTGAAAGTTGACCTATGTGGGGTTAGAATTATAAATATCCCGACCATATGGTGTTATGCTATTACTGGATGGGTTCTTTTGCTTTATATACACACTGTACTTATTGCAGTTACATGAAACAATTTAATTTTGTGTTATAGACCATTGTATTTACTGATATCAGTATTGGAAAAGCTATTGAGTTCGATAACTACTGCCATAATCATCAACCTCCAATATCTTTTATTAAGGCTGAAGTTAGAGACCATTTTGGTTCTATATTTTGCGACTTTGGACCTTCCTTTGCACTATATACACACTGTACTTAATGCACTTGCATAAAACAATTATTATTATTTTTTTGGTTACAGGCTGTTGTATTTACTGATATCGGTCTTGAAAAAGCTATTGAGTTTGATAACTACTGCCATAGTCATCAGCCTCCTATATCTTTTATTAAGGCTGAAGTTAGAGGCCTTTTTGGTTCTATATTTTGCGACTTTGGACCGGAATTTACTGTTTTTGATGTTGATGGTGAGGAGCCACACACTGGTATAATTGCATCAATCAGCAATGACAACACTGCACTTGTGTCATGTGTTGATGATGAAAGACTCGAGTTTCAAGATGGTGATCTTGTTGTTTTCTCTGAAGTCCATGGGATGACAGAACTGAATGATGGAAAGCCAAGGAAGATTAAAAGTGCTAGGCCTTATTCATTTATACTTGAGGAGGATACAACACACTTTGGCACCTATCAGAAGGGTGGAATTGTTACCCAGGTGAAACAGCCTAAGATTCTGAATTTTAAGCCATTGAGTGAAGCTCTAAAGAATCCTGGTGACTTTCTATTGGGTGATTTCTCCAAGTTTGACCGTCCACCTCTTCTACACATAGCATTCCAAGCACTGGATAAATTTGTCACAGAGTTCAGTCGCTTCCCTGTTTCTGGTTCAGAAGAGGATGCTCATAAGGTGATATCTCTGGCTTGTAACATTAATGAAAGCTTGGGAGATGGGAGAGTAGAAGACATTAACCCAAAACTTCTTCGGCACTTTGCCTTTGGCGCCAGAGCTGTACTGAATCCAATGGCTGCTATGTTCGGTGGTATTGTGGGTCAGGAGGTTGTTAAGGCATGCTCTGGAAAGTTTCATCCTCTCTTTCAGGTTTGTAATAGTTATGTCTTCAATCCTGTTGAGCATTATCACAGTATGCTTCATAAATGCAGTTTTATATGCTTAATCAAATATTCTCCTCCTTATTAGCTTCTCAAAATGGAGCTTTATTTGGACAATATTGTTAATCATGCATCCAATACTACTGATTTTGTGCAGTTGAATTTGTTTACATCGTGCCTTGTTCTGCATTAGTGGAAATTGATTGGTTGTTTTGCTAAGTTGACCTTCCCCTTTTCACCTTTGCAGTTTTTTTATTTTGACTCTGTGGAATCACTTCCTACAGAGAATGTGGATCCCAGTGATCTCAGGCCAGTAAATTCTCGATATGATGCACAAATCTCTGTTTTTGGATCCAAGCTCCAGAAGAAATTGGAAGATGCTAAGGTGTTTGTTGTTGGTTCTGGTGCACTTGGTTGTGAATTCTTAAAAAATATAGCACTTATGGGGGTCTCATGTGGCAAAGGAAAGCTTACAGTAACTGATGATGATGTTATAGAGAAGAGTAACCTCAGTAGGCAGTTTCTTTTCCGTGACTGGAACATTGGTCAGGCCAAATCCACTGTAGCTGCCTCTGCTGCTACATCTATTAACCCTCATCTTAATATTGAAGCCTTGCAGAACCGAGTTGGACCTGAAACTGAGAATGTATTTGATGATTCGTTCTGGGAGAATTTAATTGTTGTGATAAATGCTTTGGACAATGTTAATGCAAGACTATATGTTGATCAGAGGTGTTTGTACTTCCAGAAGCCACTTCTTGAGTCAGGAACTCTTGGTGCAAAATGCAACACCCAGATGGTAATTCCTCACCTAACTGAAAATTATGGTGCTTCAAGAGATCCACCCGAGAAACAAGCACCCATGTGTACTGTACATTCATTCCCGCACAATATTGACCACTGCCTGACGTGGGCTCGATCTGAGTTCGAGGGCTTGCTTGAGAAAACTCCGGCAGAGGTGAATGCTTACTTATCAAATCCCTCCGAGTATGCTGCTTCAATGACCAATGCAGGTGATGCTCAGGCAAAGGATAACTTGGAACGTGTTCTTGAGTGCCTGGACAAGGAAAAATGCGAGACATTTCAGGATTGTATTACGTGGGCTCGGTTAAAGTAATGCACCTTTATCTTTTGTTACCTCTATAATGCTCTTTTGATCAAACTCTGAAGTTATTCTCTTTTGTATATTCAGGTTTGAAGATTATTTTGCTAATCGTGTTAAGCAACTGACTTACACTTTCCCTGAAGATGCTATGACTAGTACTGGTGCTCCATTCTGGTCAGCACCAAAGCGATTTCCACATGCACTTCAATTTTCCGTTGCTGATCCTAGTCATCTCCAATATGCTATGGCTGCATCCATATTGCGAGCAGAGACATTTGGGATTCCTATCCCTGATTGGGTTAAGAATCCTACTATGTTTGCTGAGGCTGTTGAGAAGGTGATAGTGCCTGAATTTGAGCCCAGAAAGGATGCAAAAATTGTTACAGATGAGAAGGCCACTACTCTGTCTACTGCTTCTGGGGATGAGGCAGTTATTATCAGGGAACTAATCATGAAATTGGAGAAGTGCAGGCAGAATTTACCAACTGGGTTTAGAATGAAGCCAATTCAGTTCGAGAAGGTCCATTCTTGTTTCCTTTTTTTTTTAATCATGAATGTTCCTACGTCCTTGTTGTCAAGTATTTACTTCCTACTTGATTTTATTGGTGTAGCTGATTGAATATATATGTTTTCATTTTTTTTTCTATATAGTTATATAGTCAATTCCTGATCTGGATAGTGACACTAAAATGCTTCTTAGGGGCCATGTAATCAAGCATGCTACTTGAAATTGACATCCTTGAGTTTATTCAAGTTCAAATAACTTGTTTCTACGGGGCATGCAGGATGATGATACAAACTACCATATGGATCTGATAGCTGCACTTGCGAACATGAGAGCAAGGAACTACAGCATTCCTGAGGTTGATAAGCTGAAAGCCAAGTTCATTGCAGGAAGAATTATTCCTGCTATTGCAACCTCCACAGCCATGGCCACGGGTCTTGTGTGCCTGGAGTTGTACAAGGTTCTAGACGGCAGACATAAGCTGGAGGATTATCGAAATACATTTGCCAACTTAGCACTTCCCTTGTTCTCCATGGCTGAGCCGGTTCCACCCAAGGTCATAAAGCATCGTGACATGAGCTGGACTGTTTGGGATCGGTGGATTCTAAGAGATAATCCTACACTGCGGGAACTTATCCAATGGCTCAAGGATAAGGGGCTTAATGCCTACAGCATCTCGTGTGGTAGTTGCCTACTTTTCAATAGCATGTTCCCTCGACACAGAGAGAGAATGGACAGGAAAATGGTGGATCTGGCTAGGGAAGTAGCCAAATTAGAATTGCCTTCATACCGTCACCACTTTGATGTTGTTGTGGCCTGCGAGGATGACGAGGACAATGACATTGATATTCCTCCAGTATCTATTTACTTCAGCTAGGTTGTATGTTCAAGATGTCAGTCACAGGTTCATACCCAATGCTATGAGGATGAGATAAATCCTATGAAAAACTCACGGCTAATTGTATTTCATACCCAATGCTATCGCTTGCTCTTTACCGTTTCATCAATGATCACATAAGGATTCTTTATCACAACAGTTTCATAGGTTGATTGCAACCTATCTTCTTTTCTTAATGTTCTTTCATATTGGTGTTTTGGGGTTGCCTCTTTCTTTGCACAGCAATTATCTTTTATCTTTAACCTCAGGTATCTTCCCAACCAGATAATTATTGTTGGTTATGGCTTTGTTTGGTAAATGACTCATCGGTCCTTTTGTGGTGGAAGAAGAGATATTTGGTTGTTTGATTATGTCAAACTGTTGATGGGCATGTTTGGTAATTAATTGGTTGAGTTAACGGATTAAATCTAATTAGCTAGAAATAAAAATGCTCAGATGTAGGAGTATTTTGGTCCAGCAGTTAAAATTTAACATACAAAAAGATGATTATGTCCTTTTGAGTTTTTGTTGTTACTTGTGTTCAGAGCCTGGTCAAATTGTTGATAGACATGTTTAGTAATTAGTTTGATTAAGTTGGCGGATTGAATACAATTAGTTAGAAACATTTGAATACAATTAGTTGGAAACAAAAATGTTTTTATGTAGGAGCATTTTGTTCCAATAGCTAAAATTTAATGTACG
This sequence comes from Erythroxylum gracilipes, assembly GCA_026413385.1. Lineage (NCBI taxonomy): Eukaryota > Viridiplantae > Streptophyta > Magnoliopsida > Malpighiales > Erythroxylaceae > Erythroxylum > Erythroxylum gracilipes. The sequence goes on from JANZLC010000200.1 coordinate 15,059,348, forward strand.
GAAAGCTGATTATGCCCTTTGAGTTCTTGCTGTTACTTGCGTTCAAAGCCTTCACTGCAATTAGAAATCAATGAAGAAACTAACACTTTCACTACCTTCTTTTTCAATCATCTTCGACTCTTAAATCAAGTCTCGTAGACAAGAAAAGTGAAAGAAAACAGTAATAAGAGAAGTTGAATTATGAATTTAGTTTTAATTATGCTACTAAATTCTTAATTCATCAACTTCTTTGATATTCTATTTTCTCACTTTTTATGTATAGCAGATTATGAAAGTTCACCCTTCAAAAGCAATAGGTCATTTTATGCTTTCCATTAGTTTTATGTCAACAAACATTTTATCGAGGATAGGAATTTGAAGGTAGAAGTTGTAATAGAAACTATAGTTGAAGTTGGAGGGACAGATTAGGCGTTACATGGATAGCAAAAAAGAAGAACAAGAACAATTAACACCACCTTTCAGCTTTCTCAATCCAGGCAAATAATCACATAATCCCGTAACGAAATTTGGTCGTATTGCATCAGGTATAGTTTCTTGCGGAAAACCTGCTGATACGTGGCTTGCAGGTGTTACATTGTACTTCATGGTAGTAGGCTCCTGCCCTTTCCTTGGAGACAGTTTACCTGAAACTTATAAGGTGAAGTTGATTCAGCTTTTAAGTTTGCTCTCAAACCCTCTTCTTCTATGTTCTTACCTCTTTATGCTTAAAAACCTGTCAAAACTTTTTCTGTTACAAATTCTTCACAGTCCTTTACAAATCCCAGAAGATTTACAACCAGAAAATTTTTAAAAATGGGTAATTTTAATTTTTTACTTGCAACCTTAGTTAATTTTTACTAAGGTATCTATGCTTTCTTTTACCTCCTCGATATTCTTTATGTAGATTATCCCTTACAAAACTATGTTAACTAAGGTTTAGCTTACTAGGGTGAGACCATCATTAAAGAATTACATCGCTAACTATAATAAGTAAAGGTGATGTGGACATTGGGTAATCATAGATTTATATATTTCCTAATCTTCATATAATGTTTCCTATTCATTTTGAATAAAACTTTGAATTTGCCTCCTCAATTTAGTGGTCTTATATGGATGGAAAAACCTCATCATAAATGCATCATATACTTGATTCCATTCTTTAAAAGAGTCCATATCAACTGATAGTAACTAGGTTATTGATCGCTGTTTTATACAATATGGAAAGCATCTCATTTGAAGATAATCTTTTGTTAGGCCATTAAGTGAAAGTGTTTAGATTACTAAATAAAACTCCTTGATGATTTTGATCGTATCTTCACCTAGTGATCTATGAGCCTGTATAAAAATAAGAACCTATACCTGTACAAACAGAGGTTCTTGAGATACAAGAACCAATGCAATTGCATAGATCCATTAGAATGAGATAACTTGCTATGTCATCCGATTACATACTTTATTGGGTGAACAAGACTATGATATTGGACATGTAATGGATCCAGTCACTTTTGAAGAACTTGTTTCTGGACCCTATGCAGATTTGTGGTGGGATACAATGAGAACGGGATGTAATTCATGAAGCATAACAAGATACGAGAGCTAGTTGATTTTCCTCAACATTGCAAACTCGTTAGTTGTAAATGGTTTTTTAAGACTAAGAAGACACTCATGGTAAATTTGAGTAGTTTAAGGCTCAGTTGCTTGCCAGAGGGTTCACTCAGAGAGAAGAGGTTAAATTTAATGCTACCTTCTCTCTTGTATCCTCTAAGGATGTATTTAGAGTGGTTATGACAATAGTAGCTCATTATAATATAGAATTACATTAGATGGATGTCAAGACCGCTTTCTTGAATGGGTACATTTAAAAAGAAATCTATATAGATCAATCTAAAAGATTTCAAGATCAAGGAGTGAGTGACAAGGTTTTCAAATTGAAAAACCAATATATGGTTTGAAACATGCTTCCAGATAGTGATACCTAAAGTTTGATGAGGTTGCGGCCTCTTTCAATTTCGTGGAAAACAAAGTTGAAAAATGCTTGTACTACAAGGTTAGAGAGAGCAAAGTTATCTTCTTATTGTTGTATATGGATGATATATTGCATCCAATGACTTGACCATGTTGCACGAGGTTAAATAACTTTTAGCCAAGCATTTTGACATGAAGGATCTTGGTGAATCATCTTTTGTCTTAGGTATTTAGATTCATTAGGACAAATCTCAACACTATTTAGGCCTCTCATAGAGTGCATAAATTGAGTGTGTATTACAAATGTTCAATATGGCTACTTGTAAACTTGTCGTAATACCTATCTCTCATAGTGAGAGATTATCTTTGGCATAGTATCTAAAAGCGAAGTAGAGAGAGAGGCTATAAAGAATGTTCCATATTCTAGTGCGATTGGTAATCTGATGTATACCCAAGTGTATACTAGGCTGGGCATTGTATTTGTTGTTGGACTGTTGGGTAAATATTTTGCTAACCTAGATATAGATCATTAGAATGCAATTAACGAGTGTTGAGATACTTAAAGGGAACCAAGAATTATTTGTTGACATACATAAGGATCAACAACCTAGACCTCGTAAGGTATGCAAATTCTGATTTTGCTATGTGTATGGATGATAGAAAGTCCACTTTAGGTTACATTTTCATGTTAGCAGGGGGTGCAACATCATGGACGAGTGTTAAGCAGACATTAGTGATTTCCTCGACTATGCATGCAAAGTTTGTAGCATGTTATGAGGCTGCTTCACAAGTTGTTTTGGCTCAAAAACTTGATTTCTGAGTTGTCTATGGATTATTCAGTGGCTAGACCCATTTGGTTGTATTGTGACAATCTTGCTACTGTGTTGTTTAATAACAATAATAAAAATATCACAAGGTCTAAGTATTTGTAGGTCAAGTATTTGACCATAAAGGAGTTGATACTGAAAGGTGAAATTAAGGTAGAGCATTTAAGGACTAAGGAAATGCTTGCTGATCCTTTAACTAAAGGACTTCATTCACTTGTGTTTGAAAGAAATGTATACAGTATAGGTGTATTAAAGTCCTTAGATACTATTAGTTAGGGATCATTATGTTTACTCTTTGTATGTTTATACATTTTGATGTATTATGATAGTATGGTTGTTATTAATAAAGATGATCATCGTTTATCCTCATTCATACTTGTTACTATACATTGTTATAATAGATGTAAAACTATTACGATTTATGTCGATCTTAAACATTTTAAAGGTCATTGGACATATGTACAAATTGACCTTGAGCCTATATCATTAGGACACTTACAATTTGATATGTATATCCATGGATTTTGACATGACATAAGGGATATAAGTGTTTAATTCCATAAAAGTGTTCTCTAATGCATTTTAGCATTCAGTGAGAGAACATAAAGATTTTCTCTAATGCAGTTTAGTGTTTAATAAGAGAAAATAAGATTTGTTGGACCCCGTCTCCGAGGCCCAACATTCGGACCCACACAAGCATAGAAGACCCAAACCGACAGTAGTACTGACCACAAATAAGGGAAACCTCCCATAGAAAATTTGGATCGACTTTTTAAGAAAATTTTCTCCCTCTGTTCTAACGACTCTAATGCCACTGAAAACGCGCAATTTGGGTTAGAAATGAAGAAGTTATGGTTAAAATACTATCTTAAAGAAAACAGGGAAAACTGAC
>JANZLC010000200.1:15069677-15081097 GCA_026413385.1 Erythroxylum gracilipes
CAAACTAAAATCCTCACAATAATATAAACATGTCTCAAAATAATTTAAATATGCCTAATACGAATCGGGGCCCAACATGCTTTGTCGAAACTAGTATGGAAGACAATTTGAATCAATGACTGCTTTCCCCTTCCAACGCCTGGCACCCTCGTCATACTTAGGGAGTAGTGGGAAGCATTAGTTACCAATACCTCTTTCCGCTTGAATCAGGAACAACAAACAAATAGGCTTCTGTTTCGGGCATAAACTCTGTCAAGCATGATACATTGTAACCATGTGGAGATTCAAAAGAAAACATTGAAGCAGAGGCTTGCTGTGGTCAGGTACGTAAATCTCAAGACTACATTCAGTTAATAGAGAGCTGGAATGTCTCAGCATCTTCTGGTCCAAATCACCTCTAGGTTCTGCTTGCTTATCGTATAGAAGAAAACTACCATGTAGAAACAAGAAGAGTTCCTTTATTGAACTTTGTTCATGTACAAGATTAACAGGAAGAAGGGAAGAAAATATCTGTTCCTAATGTGACAGTAAATCGGAAATCTATGCCATTTCAATGAGTATTTACGGGAACCTCTTTCACCTGAATTTCTCCTGCTTTACCATAAATTGTACACATAGTGTAGGCTATTCAAAGCATTCCTTCTGCCTTCATCAACTTCATAGTGCAAAACATCATGCATAGTCCTTGACTACATTCTTGCACTTCCTCTTCTCCCTACCCTGAACAAACCAAAACAAAATCGTGCTCGCTCAAGGTAAATGCTAAATGTGTTTGAGATACACGAGAAGTTCATACAGATTCCGCACTGTTGTTTCCCTTGAAACCAGCAGTTTAGTACTCAGACTTCATCACAATTAGGAAGGTATGTCTCAAATTTTCTGCTGATGAGTAGCTCGGATCTTTGTTCTACTATAAAGATCAAGTGTGTCTGCATGGTTTGGATCCAGGCACAGAGCCGCTTCACAATCTTGAAGAGAAGATTTGAGGTCTCCCATGGACTCATAAAATGCCGCTCGAAGATGGAGCATAAGCATTTCAGGCTTAAATGCTATTGCCTTTGTCAGCTCTTCTACAGCTTCATTTTCCCTTTGGTCATCCATCAGCACTGAAAACATGACATCCTCTGTTTTAGTCGAGGTTTTGTTTCCACAGGAAAAGAAATTATAAGATAAAAAAAGTTTTAAGGAAATCAAAACAGAAATAGGATCATAACAGGTTTCAGAAATTATCCTTAATGACAGAGATGACATCTTAGAGGCCGAAGGAATTCATGTATTTACGTCTCCATTTTCCAGCAACCCAAAAGATCCATAAAGAAATGTCAGATCTTAACATTACATTTGTCATGATTTGAATTAATGTAAACTTGGAGGACACAGATTAAATTAGAAATAAAAAGCCTCTAATTGGGTTCCCTGTGTGGATTTAGTTAGATCCAAAAAAGGACAGGGTTACTGTTGTCCCAGGAAAACCCATATTAAACAAAGAGTGAAACATATTACACCCATATCAGCAGTCATCCTTATTTGGAAATTCACAGCATTAAAATCAAACTGCGATTAAAAATTAAGAAATAAATCAATAAAAAGCTGTCATGTTCTAACTCAAACTAAGATTACTTCCTAAGCAGTTAAGCCATCCTTAAGAAGAAATTATGCAGTAAAATATGGTTGAAGAACACTTGAAGATCGCACAACACTGTCAAAATGGCTTCTTGCTCCATTTAGATCAATGATAAAACAAGACTTTCTTGTTCCATTTCTGATGGTCCAGAAGAACGTTGCTAAACAAATGGAAAGAGAAAAGTCATAAGTAATGACTGCTTGCCTGAAAATCACAACACCGGCCAGTAGATGTATTCTTAACCTTGTTAAAACCCATTTCTTAAGCATTCTTAGTGTCCATATTAGATACTTTTAACAATGCAAAGTCCTTTATACCACCACCACCAGCCAATAAAAGACGTAAATAGAGCAATCTCCCTAACCTTGTATGTCAATATGTTTTCAGATACATATAGAAGCAGAATGTAAAACAGTCTGAAAAATATTATTCATAACAGGAGAGAGGGGAGGTGGTGAAGTAAGGGCTGTTGACAATTACCAGCTGCTCTATATCGATATGGATACGTTCTTAACGGATCCAATTGAGTTGCTGTGTTAAGATCATTCTTTGCCATATCACGATCACAATATTCAGACCGTTTCTCATATGCTGAAGCATTATTATATGCCTTCTCTACCAGCTTGGTCATTTCATCAAATGCAGCTTTTCTTTGATTCTTTAAATGATAGACACGAGCCAATCCTTGATGCGCTCTAGTATGCTTGATCTTTAGAGCATTCATGTAGCAGTCTGCAGCCTTGTCCAGCTTACCACAATCGACGTAAATACTCCCTAAGTTATTCAATGCCTAAAAGTATAAAATATAAGATCAAACAGAAACATCAATCATATTTGACCTTAACATAAAGCACCAGGTATAATTACTCCTTACTTGTCCTTTCCTGAGACCATCTGAAGGGCATCTAAGAGCTTCCTCCAAGAGTTGGATTACATCAGATGAAGTTTGAGGATCCAGATTTGTATCAGCCAATGTATATGCTTTAAGGAAGAAAGCTTCAAATGACCGCTGGATTAAAATCGATTTTTCAGCTCTTGCAAGAGCTTCTTCACGATGGCCAGTATCATATAGAATCCATCCTTCATAAACCAGCCTCTCATGCTCAGTAAATGAGTTATTTCTAGCCAATCGCAAACAACGCATTGCTGCCTTCTGACAATTCAACCTAAAACATTGATATTTAGACTACTCCCAGTTATTGACTAGAAAATGCCTGGTGCTATTCAGAAAGAAGAAATTACAATCCTACATGGCCATTGTAGATTCCTTAACAGAGCCTATGAAGGGTCAATTTAGAATCCTTGCAGCAGTGAACTATAAACTGAAATCAAATTTTAGTATTTCATCATTTAGGATGAACATGCTAATTTCTAACCCTAACCACAATATCATCAAAGGGATTTGGGAGTCTGGTCAATTCTGCAGACTAGAACAAATTCAATAAGATGATTCATAAAAGCTATATTATGATAATTACCGCAGAAGTAGCAAAGATTGTCGAAACTGTAACAGGCTGTTCCCAGGGTCATTTTCCAGCATCTGATGTATTACTGCTACAGAGCCAATGTCATCTACAGATGACCATCTCTCATATAGTCGCATCCAGCAGTCAGCCAGATTCTCCTGCTGAAGATGTTGGCTGAGAAGCTCAATCAACTGAGTAGCACTTATCTTCCCATGGAACATCTTGTATTTGGGTTCCATAGTTAACATTGCTCGGATATCTCTAACAGCATTTTGATAATCCTCAAATGCAATGAAAAACCAAGCCCTTAATTCGAGGCAATCAGGAGAGAGCTTGAATCCAATAATTCTATCAATCTCTGAGATGGCTGATCTGATCTCCCTCTCTTCAAGCTTTTTAACAGCTCTATATTTATATGGGAATGACAGTGTTGGATCTAATTCAGTGGCAGTATTCAAGTCTGTTATCTTCTCTCTTCCAACACCATACAAAGATCTCTCTTGGTACATCCAGCCAAGTGGTTTATGTTCAAATATAAGAGAATTTATTAACCTAAAAGCTGAATATTGTTCACCCTGTTTGAATTTGGTCCTTGCAACTCCAGCTAATGAATAAGAATGTCCTTCCCGAGCAGCTGCTTCAAAACAAAGTTGTGCGTGCCTGTAATCCTGTCTGTCAAGCAAGACACAGCCAAGCCGATGTAAAACAAGTGTCTTCTGCCACTTTTCTGTCGCAAAAACTTGCATTCTCTGCAACAACACCAGTGTGATGTTGGATAATATATTCTCTTCCATAGCAACCTGGCTTAGGAAATAATAAAGCAAGAATGAAGAGCTCCCCAGCGTGGCAAATCTCTCCCCAGCCTCATAGCTACAGAAGACTTCCATAACTTTCTGATTATACAAAGACATTGGGAGCTCTCTCAGTAAAACTTGTAAACAAGAAGCCAAAAGGAGATTTGCCCTCTCTTCAAAACCGTAATCAATAAGTATCAATGCTTCCTCAATACTGCAGACTAGTGAAGCTAAATGACCATCACAAGTAGATTTCATCTCCTCACAACAAAACCTACTTGCAAATGAAAGTAATTCCAATACAATCTCGGGATGGAAGAAATCGACTCTCCTAGTCCTACTATAAACTTCCACTGCTCTCATTCCCTCCACAGATATTCCATCCTTAGAAAAGTCTATGGAATCCCTCCTTGACTCAGCAAAACTACCATATAACATTGCATTTAAAGGGCTCGAAAGAGCAGCAATTTTGAGTCTCTTACAATGAACCACCTCATCATTAATGCAAAATGTAACTTCACCATCATCCTTTAAACTTAGGGGCTCATTTCTCGTCAAGGTCATAGCATTAACCACCTCCGAGTGATCTTGACTACATTGGCAACCATTGTCAACTGAATTAGAATCAAACCCAGAAACCAAAGCAGCCTTCGGACATTCAAGAATGTAGCCACAACAATCCATTGATGACACACCAATTAACTCATCTTCCCTCTTCTCAAACCTTAACCAAGCAGATAGCACTACCTTTGAGTGCACATCACTAGCATATTGCCTCGCAGCACAGAGGCACTTTCTGAGCAACTTAGGATCACCTAGCCCACGCAAAACCGAGTATTTCTCAATAAATAACAAGGATTTTCCCGATTGTGGGCAATTAGCAAGCCGGCAATAAAGGTCAGCTAAGGACTCCACATAATATATGGGTTTTAGGTGAGGCTCTATGGGGGGTTCAAGGAGCTCAGTTGAAGGGAGGCCATAAGGAAGCAGAAATCTAGCTACTGAATCATAGCTAGTCAATTTGGATTTAGAAAGTTTACTTCTTGACCCAGTACTAGTATCGGTGGAGCTCAAGGCGTGAACTTGGGTGCTCTTGAATTTATCCAAGAGCTTAAGGGCACGCATTATTCACTAGAAATGGTTTAGATGCGCGTGCGTATATCTGTATAGACAAAGAAATTCCAGATTGCCAGTCATCAGAAGATAAAACCCAGAAAACATTTTAAAAATAAAAAGAGAGAGAAGTCAGATGACAAACACTGTTTACCTCAAAGCATCTCCGTTACAGAAGAGAAGAGGAGGGTTAGGGAAGCAAGGAATTGGCTGCAAAGGGTGTTTTTCTTTGTCTTTTTATCCAGAAAGAGAAGAAAGTTGAGCGATGAAAGTCTTTTGACTTCTGATATCCTGTCTTTCTTTCACGGAACAGATTGCCTCAAAACTCTAGCTTTCCTCAACACTTGCTATTTTCTAGTAACCTTTCCTTGTCAGAGATGTTCCTCTTACAGAAAACGCCTTATCTTGAACTTGAAGCAGTGTGGTGGAGAGGAATTTCACAGCTTGATTTGGTGACTGACTCCAATGCGATGGTGTTTCAGATGAGTTCAGTAGCCACTCCATGGCCACTACAAATTGTCATTATCAAAGCAAAAACCAATGTTCCGAAATCCTAAACCTTACTCGTAGCTTTGAGTTTGGAAATGATTGTTGTTTCTTGAGTCAATGAAGAAAAAAAACAATTTGATTAATGCCAAAAACAGTACTAGAGACAAGAAGATATTTGGTTTTGGTGATGGTTTGGAAGAAAAAAAATTGCAGGTTAAGCAAACTTTGATAAACCAACCTCATAAAATAAGTTATTTGGTCATCGTCAATACCAAACTAATCCACATGTTTTTGGAATTAATTTAAGCCACCAAAGAGTGGTTAATTTTGGAGTAGCACAAAAGCATCAACCAATCCAAATTACTTTGAAAGACCACGCTACTTTCCTTTGATTTGTCACCTTTAAATCTATTAATGCACAAAGTTTTAAGTGCTTTCTCCAAGTACAACCTTAGGATCTTTGCAAGAAAGTGCACCTTTAAGCAAATGACCTGAAAACGTCCAAGATCCTCGAGATTAGATTGTTTCTGCGTCTGCAAGTGTTTAATTGCCTACTGAACGTTATCGCTCGACGCCTCGACCAAAGTTCATCTTTAAGTGGTAAATCCTTTCATGGACAATTAAAAGCAATGTTTTAAAAATTAGACTGGTGATTGAACTGAAGAAACAACTAATTTAAGAGTTAATGGTTCAACCGGAATTTAACTGTGGTTGAACCGATGATTAATAAATATATAAATTTTTATTTTATATTATATATATATAAGATAATTTTTAAACATATTATTTAATTATTTATTTATCTAATTGTAAACTTAAACCTTTAAATTTCAAAATATATAATTTAAAAAAAAATTGTCAAACACAACACAAAATAAGATAACAAAGTTCACTAGTCATATTTCAACAAAAAGATTAAAAAAATCACTAATCATAATATTCATTTAAGTTGAAATCATCAAAATCAAGACATTTTAAATAGACCGGTCAATTCTTTCTTTCACCGGTTCAACGGTTTTTACCGGTCCGACCGCAAAATGAACGGATCAATCACTTACAAAAAATACGGGCTAAACCGGACCGTTTTATGCTTCGGTTCACCGGTTCTCTGGTCCGACCGACCGGTTCGGTCCGATTTTCAAAACACTGCTATTACGTCAATTCTAAGATTTACCCAGTGCGCATCCAAAAAATAACATCTGTGAGTTTCTCCGTTTTTTTTTTAAATCGTGGACCATCATTAAACTTAATTAAATTTGATATTTATTTATTTATACACATACATGAGATATTACCTTGTACCAAAACAAATGTGAATTCAATCATTGATGTAATGACTTCCTTATAATTTATGATAACAATAAGAAATGTAGATCAATCAATTCTTTTACCTTTCTAATTTTTTTTTTTATAAGTACCAATACAAACTTGCAAAACCATAGGTGCGGAAGACAAAGTTAAAGTTACAGTCGCATTCGTTAAGTAATTGCTTTATAAACCTGAGAGGAAGATAAACAAAATGGTTGGATCTCCAGCTTTAACACTCACAGGCAAATAACTTGTACATTTCAAGTTTCCTATGTTAATGTAAATGTTACTCATGCATTGTAATGAGATATAAGCAATGGTAATTATAGAGTTAAAACTAGCACATTATTTTTATACATTACGCACTAAAAAAAGGGTATTCGATCTCACGTATAGCAAAAAAAGATGTGAAAATTTTCCGTTTCATTTTTCTAAAATTTTAGATCAATTTGATTTTTGTAAAGCGATTCAAAATACAATAAAACATAAACTTAAATCGTACCTTATTGTACAATTTGATCTTTTTATTTCTTACATTTTTCTTGAATCATTTACAAACTTAGTTCATCGTAATTATTATAGTCGCATATGCATTTAACGTATCAACACGAATTGTTTAGAGATTTCGACAAGTCGTGCAGAAAAGTGTAAGTAAAGAGTGTTATTCTTTTGAAGTCTTTGTCTATTTATAATAATATTTGAATTTTTTAGTAATTTAGTAAAAATTTAATTGTAAATTTAATTGAAATTTAATTGATATTTCAATTAATTATAATTAAGTACTTGTTGGGTCCGGATAAGGTCTGATATCAAAATCTTGTATTTCATCTTAAAGTTTTTAAAATTTTACAATGAATTCTAATTTTATGTCTGATTTATTAGGTTTTTAAATATAAATATATTAATAATAGATAAAAATCATATCCTTAAATTGTATTTAAAATTAAATAAATTAAATTCTTTTTATTTATCTTTAAAAAATATTTTAATTTAATAATTTATATTTATATATCAAGATTAATAAAAATCATATCCTTAAATTGTATTTAAAATTAAATAAATTAAAATTTTATTTATCTTTAAAAAACTTTTTAATTAAATAATTTATATTTATATATCAAGATTAATATTTAATAATACATCACAATCACTCAAATATTATGAATGTTAAAATAAAATTATCTACTTTTTTAGTGCATAATTTTCATGTAATTCAATCATGTTCATCTTATAATTTTTGTATTAGACATAAAGTATGATATTAATGTATTCATCTAATTCTAATTATACCAGTTCTTTGCTAGTAGTAATTAATAATATTAATGACATTTAAATTTTATTTTCAAAGTCATATATTGATATTACAACTACCTCCATATAGTTCACGCTATATCCATTCACTACCTATAAAATTATTCTTGATACAAATGGGTCATAAATAATATTAAAATATAATAATTTCTATATTATTTCTTATACAAATGTTAGAATGAAAATTTTTATAAACTTGCAATAATGTTCCAAATAAAATTATCATATTCGGGTGATTTTATTGAAATTGTTCTCTAGCAAACATTCACAAGTATATTTAAGTATTTTTAATAAAATAGTGACTACATAAATTTAAAATAATAAATAAATATCATAATTATGAAATCCTTATAATTGTATCAAAAATATATATTTGTGATATATATATATAACCGAATCAAACTCAAACATTCAAATCTGGAATTTTAACTCTCACATAAGATAACCATTAAATTAAAGTTATTTTAACAAATCATCAGTTCTATTTCTGCTGTTAACTTCGTGCTTAAGATAGGAAATTTACATAATTGTTTTAGGCAAGATTTGGAGGAACCAGTTCACTCAGGTTAAAGTTCATTATCTTCCAAAACTAAAATCATTCCAGATTTAGAAAGAGATAACAAACTCAACAAGCAGGGCACTGATTTTGGAAGGTAACTGCGAAATGAAGAGTTTTTCATTGAAGACTAGGCTCTAGAGAGACAAAACAACTAATATAATCACTACGACATGATTCTCAAAACATTGCCAACCTCATGCATCAACACTCTCACACAACAACCACCACAGACTCCACACTAAAGACCCACATCAATTTCCCACACCCGTCGCCCCCTTAACATCTTTATTCCCCGCATTCTCTGATGCCTCCACAGCCGGAGGCGTTGCAGATGAAGGAGGCAGCGGAGCACGCGGCGGTTGCAGCGGCTGATGTTGAGCTGATGGTTGCGAAACCCTATCCCCGACCAAGCTAGGGTCGGAGAGATCCTCGGGCAGAGACATGATCACACTCTGGGATGGCCTTCTCTGGTGACGGCTTGGTCTCTCAGACATTGTTGGAGGAGCAGGAGGAGTAGGAAGCGATAAAGATGAAGCAGTCTTGAGAGTTAATGGCAGTAAGTACATGGAAAGAAGAGAAAAGAAGTAGGGTTTTAAAAAGGAGTTGACTGCGTAGGAAACGTGATAGTTTGTAATTATCCACATCCTAGATTTATGGACATGACTTGAATCTCCCAAATCAACACTTATGTTTTTTTTTTAATTAACTAATCCTAAGCTCCTACGACCCCACCTTAAGAATCTAGAAGATGTAAATCTGGAACACCAAAATCCTTCAAGTTCTTACGTAGCTTGTACACTTCTGCGCACAAAGAATCTTCACATACTTGATTGTTCTGCTGATGATTGATCACTGGCCTCCAGGTTCCCTAGTAACTCCAACTCCTACACTGCCGCTGGAAGCGAGACGTCCGTAATTAATCCGATCAAAGAGCTATGTCCAGGAGCTAGAAGATCATCAATAGAAAATACATATTTCTCCTCCTTTGAGGTGACTGGAACTCAAGACCTCCCTTAGAAGAGAGTCTCAAAGAAAAAATTTGGACCACTTAATCCACCCCTTATTGTCAACAGTTATGTTCTTTCGGTTTGGGGGTTGTCTGAGAAGCCCTTGTCCATTTTTCTGGTTTTTGTGAAATTACTGCGTTTAGTTGGTTATTGACTGTTAATGGTACCGTTTTGTATTTATTGAATTGAACGTTAGGTGGAGGTCATGTGAGCTTTCGTAGGAGGTGGAGGTTGAAAACCTTCTTGGAAATATCTCATTTGAATTGTGTGGATACAAACGGTGCCAACAATTAAATATAACTTATTTAATTTATATTTATCTACGATTCGATACAGAGAAGTTTAATAGCACGAAACTTTATTTATAGTACGTAATCTGAAATTGTTTTCAAATAACACACATAAAACGAGAAAGTAATTTAAAATAAGTTTGATAAAAATTTAACTATGGTTAAATTCAAAATTACGAGACAATTTTTAATTTAATTGAACTTTAAATTAATTTAAATTTAATAAGATAATTTATAAATTTATTTTAATTTAAACTCCTTTGAAGTAATTCAAAATGATCCAATCTCAACTTAATTATAATTTTCTATGAAACTTACTTAAACTTATAAGAAAAATTGACTATTTTATTTCTTTCATTCGTGGATGCATTTAATATCATTATAAATTAAACTCAATTAAACGTATCCTCCTAAGAAAATAGGCTTTTACATGCGTGCATAGTGACATCACGCTTAAGCATTTAATATTTTTGTAAAATAGGTAAAGCATAAAAATTTTGAATTATTTAATTTTTTAGTTTAATTTATTTTAATAATTTTTATTATTAAAAATTGATGATAATTATTATAAACTAATAAGTTTTTATAAATTAGAATAAACTAATTAAATTTTATTCTATAAAATTTAATTTCTTTTATAGATAAGAATAATTTCTTTCATTAATTATATTTTAAGTTATTCAATTTTCTATCATTTTTATTGCATATCAATTTTATAAATGTTTTATATTATTTGAACTTTTATACTCTAAACTTCTTACTTCATTGGTTTAATTTTGTTCTATTTTAAAAAAAATCATATTTATCTTTTTTATCACAATTTATTTTGAAATTATTTATGCCTCGGGCCTGGCCAGCCTGACTCATCCAATTATATTTTAAAAAAATTTAAAAACAATGTCATCTTTTACGTTTCAGCAGGACCACAGGCTAGGGCAGACCGGGCTGACCCATACTTAACCTAGCTCAACCTATGGATCGAAAAACTCAAACTAAAATCGAGCTAGGCTAAGTCGAGCTAAACTTAACATCCCTAATTATTTATACTTCTCCTGGACCTCGTTTGGTTGGCGGGAAAGTAAAGTGAATATAGAATATGATTCATTGGAAAATAAATCTATAGGAAAGTAAAGATATTCACATGTTTTGATACTTATAAAATTATAATAGAAAAGTTGGGTGGATTTTTATCATAGTGTTTGGTATATAACAATATTTTATAGAATGTAACTTAATTTTAACTTGTGTTTCTAATTATATTCCTACAACCAAAATAAAAATTGAAATCGTTAAATAAGGAAAAAATATAAACATGAAGATTGTCGATTGAAACTTCTGAGAAAAAATATTCAAAATTCAAATATCGGTCAATACTGAAAATTTTAAAAAATTGGAGGAATTTTTTGAAAATTTTTCAAAATTTTTTAAATTTTTTCTCCATCTCTGTTATCTCTCCTCC
>JANZLC010000200.1:15108262-15118845 GCA_026413385.1 Erythroxylum gracilipes
CCGGGTCGTAGGGCTGCTGCTGTTCCGATGCAGGTCTGCTGGCAGCCTCCGGCGTTGGGATGGACCAAGCTGAATGTAGATGGAGCCGTCGATCCATTGACTGGGGTTGCTGCTGCGGGTGGTGTCTTACGCAACACCAATGGTTCGTGGTTGGCCGGTTTTGCTCACAATCTTGGAATCTGCTCGGTTATAAATGCGGAACTGTGGGGGCTGCTCGATGGATTGCAAATCGCTTGGAGTATGGGTATCAACAAGGTCGAGGTTGAGGGTGATAACATATCGGTGATTCAATGGCTCAATAACCATATTCAGGAGAATACGGACAATGCTCTCATCTGCAGCATTCGGGAGCTGATGTCACGCAATTGGCAAGTCAAGATTCATCACGTTTTTCGGGAGGAAAACACTACAACTGATGCTATGACTCGGATCAGACCTGAGGTGTCTTTGGGTATGGTGGTTTTTCAACAACCCCCGGATGTTGTACTGCAAACTCTCCATGATGATCGCATGGGTGTTAGTCGCACTCGACACATTTATCCTGTTATTAGCTCTAGCTAGTTGTTAGCTCTTTTATTTACCCAAAAAAAAATATAAGTGACGCCTCCGAAAGTTGCCACACAACATTATTGTTAGTAGGTGTGAGCCGTTGTTGTCCAACTTCCTCATTTCTTTTATTATCTTCTCTCCAATACCATCTTTTCTTTAAGTTCGCGCCCGCCCACATTCTCCCCCGCCTCCCTTTTACTAGTTCTTTTAGCGAATCCAACTGGTTTTACTTGATATATTTATTCATAAAATAATAATTAAAAAACAGATATTAGAAATTTAAACTACAATAAAAGAGTAAAACAAATAATATTAATTTTTGTTTATATAATCAATCATTAATACAAGATTAATATCATTTAATTATGAATAAGTTAGTTATGATTATTAACAAGATTTAGCAACCTTAATTTTTCATTAATCAATATAATATTTTTGATTAATTTTCTTATTTACAAACAACTATAAAAAATCCTTAAGATTTAATTTATTAATAGTTTAAAAAAATAGGAATCACTAATTTAATTTAATAAACACGCAAGCTTTAATTAATAAACATACGAGTTCATAACATAGATTGAACACTTATCTATAATCAATTATATAATTTACTAAAAATTACATAATAATTAAACATGCAAAAGTTTGATATGTTAATGATAAAATTATTTTCTTGGAAAATAAATAATAAATTCATTAGACAAACTCAGACGGATACAAATGACATCCATCTCAATTTTCGGCATGTCATCTTTTGATCACCTTTGACATGAAATTGAGTTTTGGTAGCCTAATGGATGATATTATATTAAGTGAAATAGTTGCAATCCAATTGACAGAGCTTAAGAATGTGATTCCAGAGAATGGAGGAGAAATTACAGTTAAAGGTCCAAGTCTCCCATTGCTAGAACTAGCAGAGTAATTCTGCACAAATACGCAGTAAAAATGCCCAGTGCATTTAATTGAAATTGAAATGGGAAACAAAAAAATTTTAATTACATAAAATTTAAAAGATAGCTTAATCTATATACTTTTTAATTTGTCTCTCATAAAATTTACTCATCTGGATGGCTACCTGTTTTAGATTGTTGGCAATCTTTATCATTCGAGCAGTTTCATACATCTCGATATAACGAAGAGCATGTGAACTATTATGTGCCTTTTTATTTCGTACATGGTATCTAATAAGTAATTTATCTAGCTTATTTTGATGATCGTATGTCTCTTTTATGACATTTTTCAAATATCTTTTGCACTTGAAATAGCTGGAATCCAGATCTGCCATTAAAATAAACAAATCAGTGTATAAATGTGAAATTGTTTAGTAACTATATTGACCACAGTTCTATATTGTTTAATTTTGGTTTAAGATATTCTGAAATATGTCATGTGAGTCAGGAACAATAGAGAAAAAATAAATATGATCATACCTCAGCAGTGGAAGAATGCACCAAAGAATGAGTAGGGAACCTTAAAAAAGTGGAGTGTAGATATAATCAGAATAATAAGACGAGGAAAAAAATTTAAGGGGACAGTGAATAAAATTGGGTAAAATGTAATAAGCAGGAGATAAAGAAACAAATTTTGTGAAGTTATAAATATAAAAAAATTGAAAAAAAATGTAACGGACAAAAGAATAGCTCACTGATATGAACGGTTGTTGTTTGTTTGTTGAAGTATAAGACGTAACTTGCACTGTTTTTATCTTTGTGGAATGGAGGATCTGATGTATTTAGGTTAAACAAGAAGAAGGAAAAAGAAGAGGGTAGTTGAGAGAAGTTGAGTTTCGAGGGAGAAAATGTTTGATTGAAGTTAGAGGAGAAAAGTTTAAAAGTTAAAATATAGAGGCGTTAGCGGACCGTCTGGCATGCAAGAAACTTTGATGTGACTTATTAGCAATTTCTGAATAATTGAGGCTCAAAAGGATTATTGCACTCCATTAAATGAGGGGCAGTATTCTAAGATGCTATAGTGAAACAGAAGTGATTTTGCGAGAAGAGGAAGACACCTGAATGTTGGGTTTTCAAGAATAAACTGCGTTACATTAAATGATGACTGCTACATTAAATGGGTTAAATAGAAGTAGATATGTAAGGTATCTAATCTCTTAAGTAAAGATACGACAAGGGTAGTTTCCTGGTCTGTGCATTAAATATTAATTCATATATTAATGTAAATATTATAATTCCTATTACATATATGTATATAATATATATATACAGATGTAATATATATAGTACTAAAAATCAATCACAATAACAATAATCAAATTAATAAGAATAACAAATTGAATAAAAAATTTCCAGTATATTAATAATAAGTAATATACTGAACCACAAAAGGAGATATTATATATATGTATATATAATAGTAATAATTGTAACATCCCGTCCCCATATTATGGGTTAGGACCTCAAATTTCTATACATGTGAACTTAAAGAGAAATTAAGACAGTGCATTTTCTTGCTCATGCATCATGTCAGCATATATGCACATAAATACTGAATATTTTTGTATAAAAAGTGGTACAAGCATTCATTGACAACTTTCGAGTATAAATGATAGTAAATGTGATTTTATTGAAAATGAGGAGTAGAAGGCGTAGAAAGAGTGATCTCGGTATGAATTGTGATGAGGAAAGATTTAGAAACAAGATTGGTAGTGATCTGGAAAATGTTCACTGAGTGTACTTTGGGTTAGCCATAACATCTTCTCTAGTTATGCAAACGAGATGATTCTTAATTTGGATTAAACTAGACACATATGACTACATTTCTTATGAAGACATCGAATTTTAATTCTGTCTCTAAGAATGTCAAAAGTTGTCATGAAGTTGAGAACTGGGTGCAGGATGTTGAAAGCTGATTGTAAAATTCAGGTTCTGATTTTGGGAGAAAATATGGATTAATCTTGATAGATGTTGGCAAAGATGCCTTCTTGAGAGTTGTAGATCTTTCTTTTATGTTTTCAACGGTATATAGTATGAAAAATTTAGACATTTGAGTTAAAAGTTATGATCTTTATAAGTGGCAATATTTTGGAAGGAAACTAAGACGATAAAAGTAAGTCGAAGTTTTAAGACGATAGAAGTAAGATGAAGTTTTAAGACGATAAAACATTTTAAGACGATAGAAGTAAAATGAAGTTTTAAGATGATAAAAGTAAGACGAAGTTTTAAGACGATAGAAGTAAGATGAAGTTTTAAGCCGATGGAAGTAAGACGAAGTTTTAAGACGATAGAAGTAAGAAGAAGTTTTAAGACGATAGAAGTAAGACGAAGTTTTGAGACGAAAGACAATAGAAAAGTCAAACTAAGATGATAGAAACTAAGATGAAGCAGAGTCAAACTAAGATGAAGCAAAAGTCAAACTAAGACGATAGAAACACCAGTATAAATTTGTTGTGTCGATACTATCTCTCTCAACTCTCTCAACTTTGAATTTTTAATCTTACTATTTTCATAGGAGAATTTAGAAAATATTTTACAATATTGATTTTCAATAGTTTAAGAAAAGAACAAGTTTTTAAAAGAAATTACTAAAAAGGGGATCAGTGAAAAAATATACACAATTCAACCCCCCTGCTTATGCATTTGTATATCGACTATTAAGTCTTTATTAACGTGTGATTCACTTCAATTGGTATCAGAGCTCGGTGTCCAAGAATCACTGTAATAAAGTGTGGATCAAGATTCATGGCGGAATCACACATATATATAGCTGAAGGTGCCTCAGTCACTAGACCTCTTGCATTTAACGGAGAAGACTATCATTACTGGAAAGATAGAATGCGACTTTTTATCGAATCTACTCATATTGACCTTTGGGAAATAATAGAAAATGGACCGTACACACCGGTAGATGAAGAAGTTTATGTGAAACAACCTCCTAGTTTTGAGGATGTTAAGTATCCAGATCATGTCTATAGACTTCATAAAGCTTTGTATGGCTAGAAATAAGCTCCTCGAGCTTGGTATGATCGTCTGAGTTCTTTTCTTATTAAGAGTGGTTTCAGTAGAGGTGAGGTAGATAAGACATTATTTAGGAAGGGTATTAAGAATGACTTTATCATAGTCCAAATTTATGTTGATGACATTAATTTTTAGTGCAACGTCAAAGAAATTATGCATTAGTTTTGAGAATTTGATGAAAAACGAGTTTGAGATGAGCATGATAAGTGAGTTAAAATTCTTACTTGGGTTACAAGTTAAGCAAACCGATAAAAAGATTTTTATCCATCAACAGAAGTATGTTAAATAACTGTTGTCTAAATTTGATATGCAGAAGGTAAAACCAATAACAACTTCGATGCATCCTTTAAATCTTTTGTCTAAAGACGAAACTGGCAAGAAGGTGGATCAAACCTTGTATAGAGGGATGATTGGTTTCTTACTTTATCTTACATCAAGCAGACCTGACATTCTGTTTAGTGTTTGTTTGTGTGCAAGGTTTCAGGTAGATCCTAGAGAGTCTCATTACATTGTTGTTAAAAGAATTTTGAGATATCTCGCAGGTACCACTGATCTTTGCTTAATGTATGAGAAAGGTAAAGATTTTAGGTTGATAGGAAGAGTACGAGTGGAGGATATCACTTCCTTGGCCCAAATTTAGTTTCCTGGTTAAGCAAGAGACAAAGCTCAATCGCTCTATCAACTGCTGAAGCTGAGTATATGTCTGCCGCAAGCTACTATTCACAAATGTTGTGGATCAAGTACCAACTAGAAGACTACTTAGTACAAGAGGAGTAGATCCTAATCTTTTATGACAATACGAGTGCCATCAACTTGTCGAAGAACCCAATTCAACATTCGTGAGTTAAACATATCGAAGTCAGACATCATTTTCTACGATACTACGTTTAGAGGAAGATCGTAAGTCTTCAGTTTGTTGAGACGAATTATCAATGGGCGGACACGTCACAACCTAAATAAAAAGATCGTAAGAGTTAACGGTGACGGTAACACTGAGTTACAGCTGGTAACTTCAGTTATAAGAAAGTTTTAGAGGGAAAACTTCTCATAGTCTTGAGAACATCACCTATTTTAGAACACTCTTGATATGCCTTGACATCAACCTTTGCAGAACCCTCAACAAAAGCCTTTCATTACCTTGTTTGGATATCAAACATTTTTTTACTCACACTCTCAATCCCAGTAACCGACTTCACCCTTTTAGAAAGAAATTTGTGCATTCAGTCCTTTACTAACTACAGAACCAAATGGAGCCAGCAATGATTTACGAAAGACTTGTTGATTTTGAGTCCTTGAAGAAGGACAATCTGGATATTGAACCAGAAATAGTTGCAGTCGGTTGGACGAAGTTCTTTCAAGTTCGAGAGACCATATATATGAATGAAGTTTATGACTTCTGGAAGAATATGGATATGGTAGAAGATACCCTTGTATCAACGGTAGACAGATTGTCGGTTATAGTGACAATGGAGATTATCGAGAAGGTCACTATATGTCCATGTGTTAGAGAGAAGCTCACAAGTAAAGCTAGATGGATGATGTAAGCTAGTGTGAAGAAGTCTAATATTAATCAACAACTGTATGGAAGCAATGTCCCAAAAGAGAAGGAGGCCTCAAGTCTTATGCCAAAGGCTAGGGTTCTACACTACTGTGTTCTACCAAGAATAGGATTAAGGCATCTGGTGACGACGTTGGATGAACAATGCTTGTTCTATCTACTTACCCGTCAACCCATTGATCTACCTTTCCTTATTTTCCACTATATGGTTAAGATGAAGAAAGACTTGAATAGTATGCCGTATAGGATGATGCTGACAAGGATATTCAGAGATTTCGGAGTTCTCCTGGAGAGAGGAAACAGGATGAAGCTGGATATCAAAAGCACCATCAATTCTGCAACGATTGGCAAAATGGGCTTGAAGAATTTAGGGAAAGAAGAATCAAATTCTAAGACAATAGCAAGAATTGAGGGGGAGCGTGCAAAAAAAGGGGACTCCCTCAAGGAAATCAAAATCTTAACCCAGCGAGAAAATGTCTGCGGTTGGAGAGAAAAAATCATTAGATGAAGCGATGAAAGATAAGATGATTTCTTATAAAGAAAGAAGCCAGGTGTGGTATATAAAGAAAGTGCCCTTGAAGAGAAAAGGGGAGACACTTCTATCAGAAATACCTAAGTAACCGAAAAGGTCACCCAGAGTTCGAACCTTGCGTCAGCAAGAGGAGAAGAAAAGAAAATAGCTGATTCAAAGTGAAGACTCTGAGAAGACAACATCTCAGGCAACAAGGTCCTTAGTCTCAATCTTAAAGGAAGATTTAGCGAAATTAGCTAAAGAGACTGAGATTAAGAGAAAATTGGAGTTTGAAAATAAGAAATTGCAATCTCAACAAACTCCGAGACTGATTGAAGAAAACAAAAAGCAGAAAATTAGTCAGAGGAAGAGCACTCCCACTGTTGTTTAGAAGAAGAAGATAGTTGAAAGCAGTTCAGAGCAGGTCAATACCTCTCAACCTTTGAGAAAAGAGGATTTAAGAATCAAGGTTATTGAGAAAGTTCAACTTGTAAGGAGTAACACCTCAATAATCATCAAAGAATCCCCAAAAAGGTCAATCATGGCACAATTACAACCAATCTTGGTGAATAGTAGTACGATGCATCTACTAACTGATGATGAGATAAGTATGTATGGGTTTCTGAAGGATCAAGGAACGAAACCATACCCTTTGCAGATAGTAAAGGACAAGTATACTATGTTTCTAGTCACACTAAGAACTGTGATCAAGGTTGTGCCTGACTTTTAACCAAGACTTTACATTGTTCGCAATGATGATAAGGGGAAGAAGAAATTGTACCCCGAAGGAGTATTGAATGATTTGACAGATGATCAGATTGAAGTCGAAGTGAGAGACATTGATAAGGCATGTTATGCAGTCTCAGGAAGCAACTGTGGTTGAGGAACCACTGAAGACTCTTATCAGGTAGTTGGAAGAATTATGGAAGGTCAGTACATATCTGTAAGGATTGGAGATATCAGCTACTCAATAGAGACTCTTGTGCACATGATTTTGAACATTAGGCTGCTAAGTAGTGTGTCTTCATTGGGAGATGTGTTACGCCTATTTGGAAGAATAGTTCCACGACTAACCAACCCTGATGACTTCAACCTCCCAAAGATGAACCTATCTATGTAACCTCTTGCGCTTAAAATCAGTGAACAGGTTAATCTATCTTCAGATGCATATAGCACCACTATTGCCATTGAAGTAGAAGAGTAGAAAGATGATGATCAATCTGCTTCAATAAGTGACTTGCGCGAGGAAGTAGCTCAAATGAGACAAGACTTGAAGTCACTTTGGACAGAAATAGAGGAAATACTTTTGGAGATAATGAAGAATATATGGTCTTAATTCATTTTTTATCAATAACAAATACGGGGAGAAGGGAGAAAGGAGAAAGGAGAAAGAAAAAAATAGGGGAGGAAGAGTAAAAACAAGAGAAGAGAAGAAGAAGAAAACAGAGGAAGAAGAGAAGAGAAGAAGAAGTTCTGTTTGTAGTGTATAAATTTTCTGTACATTATTATGTTTAAGTACTTTCTTTCTTATTAATATGATCATTTGTTATCATCAAAAAGGAGGAGATTGTTCAGTAAAAATGACTTTATGTGAATGATTTTGATGAAGACGAAATAATATTGAAAGAAGAAAGTAAGATGGAAGCAGAAGAATATAAGAGGGAAGGAGGAAACCAAAACTGAGATGAAATGCGCAAAACAAAAGTGAGACGGAATGCGCAGAAAAAAAGTGAGACGAAAGGAATATAAGACGGAACGCGCAGAACAAAAGTGAGATGCAAGAAATATGAGATGGAAGCGGGAAGATAAAAGTCAAATGATAGAAAGTGGGACGGAAGCGCAAGATTACAATCAGACGAAAGGAAGTAAGACCAAAGATAAGACGAAGCAACGTCAAAGACGAAGCAGAGTCAAACTAAGACGAAGCAAGAGTCAATGACTCAGAGTCAAACTAAGACGAAGCAAAAGTCAAACTTAGACGATAGAAAATAAGACGAAGTAGAGTGAAACTAAGATGATAGCCAAATGGGGATTTTTAAAGAAATTACTAAAAAGGGGATCATTGAAAAAATATACAGAATTCAACTCCCCGTTCTTGTGCATTCGTATATTGATTGTTAAGTCTTTATTAACGTCTAATTCACTTCAAAACTAAGATTAAGCGAACTGATGATGAATAAGTTCTAGCTTTTTGCATTTATATGCACGGTGCATTTATGTCTAACAAATGTGTAAAATTTTTTTCCAAAGAGTGAAGAAAACTAAGACGAAAGAACTGAACAATTGTAACATACAAAAGCTTCAAAATATCGGAGACAATTAGATCAGTATGTTGATAATAGACCAAATACTGCTAATGAAGTACATATAAAGGTAAGCAGCAAGCTGAAGTAGTATGAAGTTTGTATGCAAATGTCCAAGAAGGTTGCTTGTACAATTGTCTCTCTGATAATTGGCATTTCATGTTCACATTCTTTGACTTCCCCAAGTAAAGCTTCATGAGAATTTCGGTTTTTTCCTGTTACGACGAGTGTCTGGAGTCGACTGTGCATCTAATTGTGTCGTACATTCAATATTGGTCATTGACTTATCAGTTTGTGACAACGAATTGTTTTCACCATGGCAGAATCTTTTTTCAAGGCATTGTCTAACTGATGAAGAAGATTCAGGAATATGGTCTGAAAATGTAAGAGATCAGAATAGGCATGTAATATAACGTGAGATTACTGGAAAGCAAATGGTAGATATGAAAATATTAGAAGATGACGTTAAAGACGGAATAAAATGAAGGAGGAATGAAAAACACCTGAGATTGTCAGAGGTGTAATTTCATCATTGTTAGATTGATCATCAGTTGAAGGTTGCTCATTTTTTGCGGGGGAAAGTGAAGGGTTGTCTACTTTGTCAGTGTCAATTTTCCAGTAGTAAAAAACAGTAAATCACTGCGCTGCATCTGATGACTAAGTGTTTGCTGGTTTCATATGGAGAAGAAACGTATCGCTTTTCAATTGTCTGTGTAGGTTCTCTAACGGAAGATCCATGTTCTTATATGCTAGGTCAGTCCATAGATCTTCCATATCTTATCTTCCATTATATCACAAATCGAAGAAAGACTGGACCGACCTAGCATATGGGATGATGCTGACAAGAATCTTCAGAGATTCTAGAGTTCGCCTGCAGATAGGGAACAAGATGACGATAAATATCAAAAGCAGCATCAATGCTTCAACTATTAACAAAATGACATTGAAGAATCTGGAACAGAAGGAACAGATTCTAGCCAGGCACGACAGACGGAGAGCCAAATAAGCTTGAAAATGAAGGGTCAAACATTCCTTTCGGAGAAACCAAAGCAGGCGAAAAGGTCACCTAGAGTATGAACCGTACGTCAACAAGAGCAAAAGAAAAGAAAAGAGTTGAGTCAGGGAGGAGACTGTAAGACGCAAGCACCGGAGGCTGGAATTTCAGAAGCTGAGACTGAGAAGAGGTTAGAATTTCAGAAGAAGAAAATTCAACCTCAACAATAAAAGAAGCAGAAAAGAAGTAAGAAGAAGAGCACTCCTTCTGTTGTTCAACAGAAGAAAAGGACAGTTCAACACAGTCGAGCACAACTAAATCCTTCTCAACCACTAAGAAAAGAGGATTTAAAAATGAAAATTATTAAAGAAGCTCAACCTGTGAGGAGTACTAACTCTCTAATGATTAGAGAAACTCCGAAAAGGTCAACCAAGGTACAATTTGAACCAATCTTGGTAAATAGTCGTATAATGCATTTGTTGAATGATGCAGAGATAAGGTTGTATAGTGTCCTGCGAGATAAGAGAACCAGACCATACCGGGTACAGATGACAAAGCAGAGGTACACTATATTTCCACTCACAAAAAGAATTGTGATCAAGATTGTACCTAACCTACAACCAAGACCTTACATTGTTCGCAATGTCGAAAAGGGGAAGAAGAAAATGTACCCTGAAGGGATGAGGGGTGATTTGAC
>JANZLC010000200.1:15132817-15143349 GCA_026413385.1 Erythroxylum gracilipes
GATCGAGTTAAGTATGCTTCCGCGTTGTATTTCTTTTGGTTGTCTCGACGACTCACCCTGGGTTCAGCCTGGGGGTCGGAACTCGGGCCCAATGGTTCGTGACTCCGTTTGGATAGTTGGACTCCGGGAACAGGGTTCGGCACCGATGGCCGGGCTTTGGGAATGGGGTCCAGCACGGGCGCAGCGAAAAACAAATTTTTTACAGATTCTAGTTGAATCTCGATAATTGTAAAACTTGAATAAAAACACGAATTGTAAAGTATGAATCATAGTTGATTCACGTTTCTAGTTGAAATCTTCTAACAAATTCTTCACCGTGTCAACCATAAGTTGTTTAATCATCCAGCATCTAACTGTATCCACCAAAACAATTTCTCAACCTTTTGAGAGGAAGAGCAAAAAGTGCTAGCTTCTTTTTTTGGTATTCATATTAATAAAAAATCAATAGGAAATTTAATTTTGTTAAAATTAAATTCTTTAATTATAATTATAATTATAATTAAAATCAAAATCAAATTAATTTAATTTTAATAAAATCAAATATCATATTTAATCCCTTTCTCAAACTTTATAATTAAGTCCAACTTAATTAAATTCATTTTTCTTTCACAATTTCTCTTTGATGTGTGACCTATTAGATTCCTAATATATTGACAATGATTATCAATTTTATTTCTAATTCACAATTAGAATCAGATAAATTAAAAACTCCTTTTAATTTATCTTTAATTCTCTAATTAAACAATTTATAATCATATATCAAGATGAACATCTAGCAACATGCCATGACCACCTAAATATCAGGAACGTCAAAGTGGTTTGAATTAACCTATCCATGTATGGTTATGATATATAATTTAATCTTTTCATCATCCAATATTCCAATTGAACAAAGTATGGATATAATGTCTACTCTTTTGGTCCAACCACGTTTATTCTTTTCAAATGTTAATTCACTATAGACAGAGAATTTCATAAATTACTACTAATCAAGAACAGTAAAATATTCTCTCTAATTACTTTAGAGTGACAGATCCTTTATTGACTTACTCAACTATCTCCATATAGGTCATCTTGCATCCAAGTACTACCGAATGAATTATCCTGGGATAGTTCATAAGTAGCATCAAAACATAGTAATTCCTACATAAGATACATTGGTAATCTCAAATCTAAGGATCAATTATATAACCATCATTATGAGAAAATTCATAGATACATAAGTAAAATTTCATATGGGATTCTTATAGTCGGGTCAGTTCAGTGACTTATTCTTTAATAATCACTTACACATTAGTTTAAGTATCTCCATACTTTAATTTATGAGATCAATTACTTTCTTCATGAGAAAGAAACATAATGTGTGCTAGTTTTACCATTTCAATTATATCTTGTCTTGATGAAACTGCAACTAGGAAAATTTAAGAATAATACATAAATGTAAATTGAATCTCACAATTATGATCTCATCATAATTTTAATTACATAATAATTATTCCAGGGATTTTATCTTCAATATTAAAATATAAAAAGTAATTAAATTAATACAAAAGATAAAGAATGTCTTTTTTATTAATAAATAAAAATAATGTATCTAATACCATATCCATCTATATGTCAATCATGTCTCTTTTGAGACAGTGGCTTAGTGAGAGGATCTGCAAGATTCTCTTTAGTGGGAACTCGCTCTAATTCTGCGTGTTTTTTTTATTCCACTATTTCCCTGATCAAGTGAAACTTCTTGAGTATATGTTGATGAGACCTTGATTCCTTTGCTTATGTAATAGCACTGTTGTTATCATAGTACAATACTATAGGCTCAACAATGCTGGGAACCACTCTTTTGCCGCCTCTAACAGTGAAATGTACTCTACCTCAGTCTTTGAATCTGTAATGGTTGGTTGTTTGGAACTCTTCCAAATTACTGCACCATATTTATTGTGAAGATGTACCTTGACTATGATCTACTATCATCAAAATATGATTGGAAACTAGTATCTGAATATCGTTGAAATCTTAATTCAGCTCCTCTATAGACCAAGAAAACATATATAGTTCTTCTTAAGTATTTTAAAATGTTTTTCACAGCCATACAGTGACCCTCACCTGGATTGATTTGAAACTTGCTTGTTATGTGTACTAGACTAGATGTCTCTTATGCTCAAATTTTATTCTATATGGTTTAGCTATTAGATCACTCATGTATGCGATGCTATATACTAGACCAGATGTCTCTTAAATTTAAGCATAAACTTATATGATGAGTTTTAATAAGTTAAAAGGAGTTACAAGAATCAAATTCGTTGGCAAGAGATATTCTACAGTTTTAGTTATTTAAGTTAAACATGTCAATTCAAAGATGGATTTATCCTTTTCATACATGAACATGTTAATGTAATCTTAAAATAGTTCAAAACAATTTATAGAGATAGTACACAAAAAATAACATCATAAATTAAGAAAAACATATATTGACATAGATGTTTTAATCTCATATGGCTAAAAATGAACATGTTTAAGTAATTTACTGCAAAAGTGTCATACTTCCCTTTTAAACTAACTACTGATGTTAAGTAAAGTTCATATCTCAAGTTAATTCAACCTCTCATTACATGTCATTTTTATATTTGATTGGTTTAACCCCAAAGAATATGTAACAATTTAATCCATGTGGGATAAATTAAAAGAAAACTTTCATGATAAGCACATCTTATAGCAATCCAGTCCCCCCATTTAAATTCTTACTGTTGTTAGTGTTCAAATAAAAAATTCAAATGGGAGTAACTAATACATAAGCCAAAATCATTAACAATAGACTCACAACAAAACCATGCATACCCTTTCCCTATCCTCATATCCAACTCTTCAACAACTAAAAAAACCATGGTTTCATACTATTTTTCTCCTCCACTCCTTCTACCTACTTTCTAGTCTTTTAAAATGTGTTCATTCTATATTTCCCTCTTCACCTTGTCCTTCTATCATATTACATTTTCTCCTATATGCCAACAATCACTATAGCCTACTTACACTAATCCTCCACTTTCCTTTCCTCAATTATTCAATTTAATCCTTCTCTAGTAGTGCTTTTACTTTTGCTTTAACCCTCCCCTCTTTTCCTTAGTTGTCTATCTAGATCTTGTTATTTTTTAGGGAATTTCTACCTTTTAACCTTCCATTTATCGCTCATACGCTTATGTGTTACTAATTTTGGTAACTAACTTTTGAAAATAGATGCACTTGCTAGCTCTAGGTTTTAGTTACAGTAATGGAAAACACTCCATCTAAAATTTCAGAACCTCTAATACACAATGACATTCCCACCCCTACTACATAGTCAGGCTCATTATTCTATAATCTAGTGCACTCAAAGCCCCAGTTAATCCTCTCTGCTCCCTCTAACCTCACCTCAAACTTGACTAATCGAAACCTTGGTATAAGTAGTCAGTCCTTAAAGCCTTGCTTAATATGGAAGCATATGTTTGGAGATAGTACAAACTCTTAGATAGAATTTTACCCTTAAATAAGAGGGCAATATAACCATAATATATCCTAATATTGACACTTTGAATAATGGTGTAAAATCCAAAACTTTTCTTTTCACGTGTCTATAAAATTTCATTTCGTGTGAATGATGTTTTCGGGATAATGTAAATTTTATTTTCGCTAAAAGGTGAATTAGGAACCTAACCCTGAATGACAATTATTAAAGTCAAATGATATTTGAAAAATATTGGAGTTGATTGGTATAGAAATGGGCCAAAAATAAATTCAATCGGATGGATTTATGATAGATTTAGATTGACCTTGTTTTAATTCCTTGCGGAGTAAATTTGAAGCATTCTTGGGCTAAAACATAAGGACATAAGAATCATTCATAATTATGTCTACTTAAAGTAAATCGATCCAACTTATATGTTGATATATTTAGGTGTAACATGTTATTAAGTAGACATGAAATTTCTACTGAAATTGGATAGATTTTTCTTAAGCCATTTAATTATTTCGGATAAGAAATAATACATATACATGTGAATGAGCCTTAAGTGGAAACTGTCACGTACATTAAGAAGTCTTTATTATTTTGGAACATGAATGCATGAAAACCTTGTGTTGCCACATTTATGAAGGAGTAGATGTGAGGGATATAAAATTCATTACATAAGACCAATTCATAGTGTGGATATGTGTCATTTTGGTGAGACAAAATCAAAATAATTTGTTATATTTAGGGGACAAGAATTTTCATGGATGAGGTAAGCAGTTAAAGGATTAATTAAAGAAAGATTGTAAGAGATTATATAATGGATAGCTGTTACAAATTTACCTTGCAATGTGTAGGACAACCCTCTTCAACTTGTAGCTTAAACAAGAATGATGGAGGAGCTGCTCCACCTTCATTCCACCGATGTTTCACTTATCCCTTAGACCATAATTGATGTTATTAAATTGCAGTTACTCCCTTCACGAATAGATCTCCAAGTTGTTGCCTTTAGGAAATAATTTTTGCATATTGCAGCACCTCCATCAACGTCAACTACATGCAAGGAAAAGATGGGAATCACGTTACCATATGATTTTAGGTATGTTAAACCACTCTTATCAATCCTCTTTAGTGGGTCATGTGAATGCTTAAGCTAGAAAGATGAATTTCCTTATAAATTGCGTGAATGTTTGAGTATGATTGAAAGAAAGTGATAAGTTTTCCTAACTATGTTTAGTGAAATTCTGTATTAGGATTCTCAGTTTGCTTGAGTAGTCCTAGTGTTTTGGCCATAACTTAGTCTACAGAACTCCAAATTGGGTGATTTTAGCTGTAAATGGCACCTAAGAGATAGTAATAAAAATATCTAGAAGAGACTTAGACCTAATTCTGGCTGAATGATATTGAATATTGAGATTGATTATGGTAACCTAATATTGTCCTTGTGTTGAAGCAACTTGTGATTTTCCGTACATGTTTCATAATTTAGAAGTTGAAATGGCATGATTTTTAATGATATGAAAACTATAGACATAGGTGAACAAATGTCTAGAAAACTTCAAAACCTAATTTGAACGTTTTATATTTGAAAATTAAGGAACAAGTGGAGCCATGGTTAAATGAAGAGAAAAATAGCAGGAAAATTGAGATGAAAATAGCATGAAATCTATATCTTATGTAAGTTATTCAATGGGTATTAATTGGAAGCATGTAGATGCTATATATGTAGCTTAATGGCTATTCAATGGCAGCATGTATGTTGTACATAGTTCAATGGTTCAATGTAAGGAAAATAGTAGGTATATACTATATACGTTATTTAAATGGAAAGAAGACAACATATATAAATCATAGAAGTTGTTCAATGGTTGCATGAAAAGAAAACAGAATTTTAATCTTAAAAATGCTAAGGTTTTGGCTAATCCCTTTGTTATAAAATTTGTAAAACAAGGTGGTAAGTTATGGATGTACTTGGTAGGTTTTAGGAACCCTTCAGGGGTCTCCCTCATAGCTAAGTAAGACGAAAAAGTTTTCTCATCACTATAGACTCGGGACTAATAAAGGAAAAGCACCGAACACGTGAGGGTGGTTTATGATAAATGACAAATAGTGAGTGTGTATTTTTATTGATTTGTTAAGATGGTTTTTACCTTACTATGAAAAGTATGTTTATGAATAATTCTATTGGTGCTACTACTTGAACTTAAAAGTTAAATCTTCATGAAGTTTACATATGCTTTGATTTAGCATTGAATTGAGTTTTGGATGCACTTGGAAACTAATGAGATGTACACATGCTTTGAATTGGCATTGAATTGAAATTTTCATATGCTTTAAATTGGCATAGAAATGGATTTTGAATATGTTTTTTAATTAGTATTGAAATGAGTTACGCTCATGTATTAATTGTGATTTAGCCTATGGTACGTTGTTAGGTCTTTAATCATACGATTATATAGATCAAAGTACGTCTTAACGTGTATAGCAGTGTTTAAGGGGGCGTCTGTCTCTAACATAGGTGGTGTTGTGTTTGTCAGTATGTTTTGTGAGTCACCCTCTAAACATGTGGAGTATATATTATGCTAGCAATTTTATGGGTAAGCAATGCAGAACAAACTCCGTAACCACTGATTTATATGTAGTGCTAATATCGTTATGGGTAAGCGATACAGAACCAGCTTTATAACAATTAGTATATAAAGGTTAACCAGGTATAGGTAAGTGATACATAATCAGCTCCATAGTCTTACACCTAAGGGTACCATATGGCAAAGAAAATTAGTGATAGGCTATGTTTTAAAAAAGAAAGTTCATGAAAGTGTTAATAACCATCGCTGTATACTTTACAAGAAAAGTGGAACTTGATCTCAGAAAAAAAATTATATGTTTTGTTTTACATATGCATTAATCTTATGAAAAGAAAAGAATGTGTTTTGTAAAAAAATTGGTTATTAATTGAAAAGAAAAAAATTGTTTTCTTTTATAAAGGTTAATATTTGTATAAATGTTTTTATTTTAAACTAACAAGACTCACTAAGCTTGTTTATCTTACCTTTTATTTTCTGTTTTTAAATAAAACCTCCCAGGTGCATGCTTAGGGGCTTCAGTAGCAGGGACTCCACATTGCAAGTAGTCAACTTCATCAAGTCTTGTTGTGTAGGCATTTTTATTTTGCCTTGTACAGATTTTTTTAGAACTATTGCTTATCTTTGAACATGTTTTAGAAAGTACATTTGTATAAAGAATGGATGTGTATAAAGACGTTTTAATGGAACATATGATGGTGTTTTAGCTTTTCAAAGTTTATTGATGTAACTATTTGAGACTGCATGTGAGTGGATTTGAAGTTCACAATTTGGAGTTGAGAAATTGATGTGATAATAGAATTGTTTTGAGCTTTTACAGGGACTTTGAAAATTTGGGATGTCAAAATATAGTAGTTGTGCTGCCAAAATTTTTAATAAATTAAGAAACAAAACTCAATTGTTTACATTTCTTATTATGAATTAAAGCTTTTCCTTAACAAGGACAATAGGCTTAGCTTCACGAGTACTTTCCAACTGATTCGAATTTCGACTGGAGAGCCACTGTGGAGTACCGGGCAAGTTTCCTAGTCATTACAGGATAAGGGCCTGTCAAATGGAGCTATAATATAAAAGCAATGGTAATTGGTTTTTTCACTATAAGACGTCCCGCTTTCCTAATG
The DNA here is from genome assembly GCA_026413385.1 of Erythroxylum gracilipes. Lineage (NCBI taxonomy): Eukaryota > Viridiplantae > Streptophyta > Magnoliopsida > Malpighiales > Erythroxylaceae > Erythroxylum > Erythroxylum gracilipes. The sequence goes on from JANZLC010000200.1 coordinate 15,140,008, forward strand.
GTGAATTTACAGGCCAACAAGTTATAGAAGAGTAGGGGACTAGAGGAGGTGTTATTGTTGGAAGACATTAACTTTCTCTTTATATTCTCTTTAGAATTTGAAGCAAAGAAGCTGATAGAGGAAGGGCCATGACACTTTGCAAATATGCCAATTTTTATCCAAATTTGGAGACTTGGAATAAATTTGGAGAAAGTTAGGTATGAGATAACCTATATAATGTCCCACTTGAAAAATGGTCAACAAAAGGGCTGAGTATGTTAGCTAGTTTCATTATTAGACCTTTATATTTAGATAAAACATTACAGAAAATGGAGAATAAGTTATATAGGGGTTTGTGTTAGTATGGATTTCCATAAATAGTTACTAGAGGAGATCCATCTTATCATATAAAGATGCCATAATGGTTTCATACTAATGGAAACCAATAGTGAAGGAGCAAGGAAAAATATAAAGAGCAGGAAGGAGAGTGTTTAAAGGGGGACTATAAGGAATTAGTGGGGCTAGATTCTCATATGTTGGAAAATCAACCCTATACTAAGGGTATAAATATCACATAATTGGAAGTTGGATAAGAGAGATTAAGTGTAGTTCAAAACTCAAATAAGAAAAATCTTTTAGAAAGAAACATGAAACTGGCCGGTCTAAGCTCCATTGAAATCTCTAAAGAGAATAAAGGAAGCTTATATCAACAAAAGGAACAATTTAGATGATTTTAGACTATGTATGGATGGAACTAAAGTGAGTGATCTTAAGCTAGCAGGAAACTTTTCTCTTAGAGTAATAGACAAAGCTCTAACTGGTTTATAAACAAAAGGTAAGTTAGGTCCTTGTCAAGTGGATAGTGAGGTTTCTAAAAAGTGAAGCCAATTTTGGGAACCCATTGGTCTCAGTTCACTACCTCATCTTAGTCAATGTAGAAAGAAAAGACCTTTTAGGTTTAACAATTTTTAGCTAGAATAGATGGGTTGAAGAAGCAATTTAGGCAGGTATGAAGCACTAAATTGAGGGTCATAAGACTTTTATTTATGTAGAAAAATGAAGAAGATAAAGTACGAACTTACGGTGTTGAATCCTTATAGAGCTTCTGACACTAAACATGTAGTTGAGGAGATAAAACATAGACTCAAAGCTATTTAGTTTGTAGTCAATATGAAGCCCAAAGTCAATAAGTTAATAGAGGAAAAGAAGATAGCTTTAAAGGAGAATGTCACCACCTTAAAGAACCATAATTCCCTTACCATTAAAGATCAAGAGTGAATTAAATTAAAAAGAGGGATAAGAACACAAAGCTTTTCATAACATTATCTTAGTAAGGAAATGATACAACTAAATTTACTCCTTAAGAGGACAAGATGGTGAGTCACTTTCAAAGAAGAATGATTTCAAGGAAGTACCCTCTTAATTTCTATAAAGGATCATTGAGGTCTTCAATAAACACTAGTTCATCCTTACAAAGGTCAAATCTTTTGTTAGTTTTCTATTCTAGCCTGATATTTTAGAAACTTTAGATAGTCCAATAACTAAACTAGATATCGAGAAAGTGGTGTACAATTAAGGGCATATAAGGCCCTTTCCTTATGGCTTAAATAGTTTTTTAAATCAAAATATTGGAAAAAGGTTAAGATAATATTGCCCTAGATTTCTTTGAAAATGGTAAGTTACTAAGAAATCAATATGACTTTTCTCTGCTTGATTCCCAAAGTAATAACCATGGATCTATAGTAATTTTAGCCAATCAGATGTTGTAATTTCCTATATAAAATCATATCAAGGCTCCCAACCATTAAATTGAGGAAAGTACTCAAGCTAGTAATTAATGAATCATAAAGAGCTTTTTCTGAGGAAAGAAACATTGGGGACAATTTCATATGATAGCATAATAATTATTCAAAGGTTAGACCAGGATTAGAACCCCTAGGAATTATGCTATGAAAATTAATTTTGATAAGAAATATGACACCATCAATTGGTAGTTTTTTCGAACTATTAGAGGTTTTTGATTTTCAACTAAAATTTAGACACTAGTTGGAGTTATGTATCAAAACTCCATCTTTTAGCTTACTAGTAAATGATGAAACTACTCTTATGTTTAAGAGAGCAAAAGGATTGAGATAGGGGAGTTTAATATTCATATCTAATTAACTTGTTCAAAGCCTCCATATATAGAATGAACAAATGTGATAAGGTTTGTGCTAATCCTAAGTTTCAACTATTCAGTCTAGGGTTTATGAATGACTTGCTTTTTTTTTTCTCAAAAGCTAATATTTAGTTAACTCTATTATTAATTCCTTACATTTATTCAGGAATTATTTAGCAACAAAAGCCACCTACAGCTCTCAAATAATGCCCTATACATGAATAAAAGGCTCTCCAATATCATTGGTTTACAAATGAAAATCCCCCCTTTAAGTATCTAAGTCTCCCTATTTTGAATAGAAAATTATAACTCAGGGAATGCTTAGAAGTCAACAAAAGACTTGGCTCTTAGTGTAATAAAGACCTCACGTAAGCTGGTAGTTGCACTTAATCAATTCCTTAGCTCCCTTTATGTTTACTAGACATTAAACATATTTTTTGCTAAAGGTTTTATTAAACCCTTAGAAAAGTTAATGAAAGATTTTCCTTGGAAGGTAAAGGAAAATAAGAAAGGAATGGCTAAAGTGAAATGGGTTAGCGTTTGTAAGCCTCAAGGAAGGAGGATTATGAATTACACCTATAAATATTTGTAACAAAATGTTGATAATAAAGAAACTTTACAAGTTATTGGTGGATAAAAATGCCTTATAGGTTAAATGGATAAGCATTTATTTCCTAAAGGTTAAAAGTGAATAGGAGGTCACTTATAGACCCTCTTTCTCTTCAGGAATATCACAACTACTGAGGTTGAGTTCAAATTTGACCAATCATGTTAATTTTCAAGTTGGGAATAAAAGCATAAGCTCTTTGTCTTTTATAATTGATGTAGTATAAAACCTATTATCGAACTACTTTATTCCTTTAATTGAGGAATATCCTTTCCTTAAATAAAAGGGTTTGTGGAGATTATATTAGATAACCAATGAGTAAAATATCATAATGAGATAATACATATATTACTAAGCTATATTGATGAAGAAAGAGAGGAATATTATGTGGTGATTAAGAATTCAAATGGAGTGTTTGGTAACAAATCTAATAAGAAAATCATTAGGCTAAGGGGTATAATTGAGAGATAGGCTAAGATGATATAGGATCCTAATCTAGCCCCCAGAGTATCCCTCCTCTTATGGATCTCAATTCAAATATACTAACAACCATAGATAGACATAATTTCCTAAACATATTTGGGGGGGGGGGGGGGGG
>JANZLC010000200.1:15169803-15183372 GCA_026413385.1 Erythroxylum gracilipes
CCACCACCTTTTACTAATACACCTCCTAAGATTCAACATAATTCAATTTTTTTTCCATATTCTAAAGTACTTTAATATATTTAATTACTATTTAAATTATGTCCTTATGATTAATAATTATTTTAATAATTATTTTAATTTTTAGGATTGTAGAGGAGCAATAGATGGTACATAAATTGATGTAGATGTTTCAACCGATAAACAAATACCATACAAGGGTAAAAGAATTAATCCAACACAAAATATTATGTGTTGTTGCTCATTTGACATGCATTTTACATGTGTAATGGCTGGATGGGAAGATACTGCAAATCACTCTTGAGTATTTTTAGAAATAGTGACAAATCTTGTGAATCAATTTCTTATACCTCCACAAGGTATTATATTATTTTAAATAAGCATAGTAATTATGATTCATTTTTAATATCTTTTTATTATATTATGTTTTTTATATGTTATGTAAGTTCTATTTTGTTGATTCAGGCTACACCAATATGCTTAGATTTCTTTCACCATACCGAAGTGAGAGACATCATTTGCAGGATTATAGAGGAAGAGAAAGACTTCAAGGTCCACACAAATTGTTTAACTACATGCGTTCTTTATTAAAAAATATTATTGATAGATGTTTTGGTGTTCTAAAAGCAAGATTCCCTTTACTTAAAAAACTTGCTGAGTTATGATATGAAGAAATAAAAATACATCGTTATTGCTTGTTGTGTTACACATAATTATATTAGAATGTATGGACAAAATGATGAATTATTTGATAATTGTGCTGAAAATGAAGAACAAATTAGAAAATTAAAAATAAAGATGTAAGTTCTTAAGTAGAGTATAATATCACTCTAGCACAACTTCGAAATATGTTTTCGAAGCGAGATGAAATTGCTAGACAAATGTAGAATGATTATATTAATTCTAATTGATTTATGTTTCTTTTTTATAAATGATAGTACTATTATATTTTTAAGAATTATAATATGATAAACATCTTTTGTTGATTAGAAAAACTTAATATAATTTTCTAATTTATAAATTTTATTATATACAATTAATTTGAAATTTTTTTAATTATATTAATTTGCATATATTTTAATTTTAGCTATAATGAGAATTAATTAATTTAAAAACTTAATATTAAGAGTATAATTACAAAAATACAAACAAGATGATAAAATCAAATATTTTTTTGTCTTTAGCTTTTTATTACAAATCGTAACAAAACAAAATTTTGTTTTTCAGTTTTTATATTAAAAATTTTAACCAAATAAATTTATTAAAATTTTACAAGTACAGTAGGAATAGACACGATTGCAGATTGCAGAGTAAACCGGGGAGGGCTTGGCAACCCATTTATCCATCAAGAAATAGAGCCCAAATGGTCTTTAAAATAACCGAGTTAAGGGCCCTTTATTTCGCGTGCTGGCTGGAGGCTAAATTCCCCCGTCAGGAGATAAAAGTGATTCCTCTTCTGGTCACTAGGGTTTTCGCTTCTCTTCTCTATATAAAGGCTTCATTGCACCGGTTTCGCTCTTCAGTCTCTAGGTCTGAGGTTAGTTGATGCATCTGTTTTCTTGTTGTTTTTTCTTCTGTGAATTTTGGTTCTTCCGTTTCTTTGTTCTAATGATTTCCCAATGAGGAAGAAAGCCCATAAAAGATAGGAAGTGCCGTATGACACTTTAATCTGCAGCGGCTGCGGTCACGAACCCTCTTTCCCATTTTCCTATCGGCGTCCATTGATTCGTTTCCTTTTTTGGTCTCGATCTCTGGGTTGCGTTGATTGGTTGGGATCAGTCGGGCTACGGTACGCGCCACTGTGAGGGTGATTTTAAACGGGTCTCTGAGGGTAAATGAAATTTAGAAGGAATTTGTTTATGGATGGTCTGAGGGTAAATGAAATTTAGAAGGAATTTGTTTATGGATGGTCCTCGCAAATTAGTTGTACTTCAGATTTGTGAAGAGGGTTCAGGTCCAATGCCACGTCGCCGGTAGCCACACGTGGCGGTGACCGGCGATGCTATGATTGGACCAAAATGAATTCCATGTTTCGCTTTATGATAGGAACCCGTGGATCTCAGTCATATTGTGGTCTCCGGAGCCGTTTTAGGCGATTACATTTTTACAATCCAACTTTTAATATACTTAAAGCTCAAACGGTTCAGATAGTAATTGACAAATTTTGTTGGGAGTTGAAGCCTATGAGGATGGTTTTTATGAACTGTTGGAATTACCGACTGAATATCTCTACTTGATGTCAATATTATACTGGCTTGTTCTGAGGCTTCTTTATTTTAAAATATTTTCTTTTTAACCTTTTCATTTATACTTTGCCTTTGTTTGGATGCTTAGTTACACAAGGGAAGGAAAGGAAATTTTACATTTCCCTCCCTTTCCCACCAAATAAGAGAAGAGAAAGGAAAAGAAATTGTATTTCTCTTTCTTTTCATTGTTTGGACAAGTATAAAGGAGAGAATTGAGAGGAATGGAAGAAAAATTTGGGCTATTTTTATTCTTATCTTGTAATTTTCCTCCCTTTCTTACCAAGATAAGAATAAAAATGGCCTAAATTTGCCTTCGATTTCTCTTAATTCTCTCTTCTGTTCTTGTCCAAATAATGGAAAGGTAGAGATACAATTTTTTTTCCTTTCTCATCTCTTGTTTTCCCTCAATATTAGGTTGAAGGGTCTTTATTTATAGTTTAACATTTTTATCAGATGTTATTGTCTACTTTCTGTTTGTAGTTTAACAATGGGATCCAAGTACATAATACCTGGAGTTTTGGGATCATTTGCACTTGCATATGTGTTTGACCAGCTTGTTGCTGACAAGAAGATATTTGGAGGTACATTAATTTTAAATTTAGTGATTGATTTGGCAAACTCCCTGTTTTTGTGATTTAAGATAATGTAACTCTGAGCCCAGGAACCACCCCATCAACTGTTTCCAACAAGGAATGGTGGGCTGAAACTGACAAGAAGTTTCAGGCATGGCCACGGACTGCAGGGCCTCCTGTTGTGATGAATCCCATCAGTCGCCAGAATTTTATTGTGAAATCTTCTGACTCTTAATCGACTTGTTATACTTTTGTTCGTCACTCTGCTGCTCTGTTAATAATGTAGACATCACCATCATAAGCTGGGCTGTTAAACAGTTTTCGTGTGTTTTGATTCGCATACTCTTTGCAAAATTGGTTTTTGAATCTTGTTAAGCTGAAATTATACTCTTTGCATTGTAACTCTGTTAACGGCGATGGTTAGCCCTTTTGTCTCAATCCGATAGTATTTTCAGTTTCTAATTTTTGCTGGATTCTTAGACTTAAGAATCAAAATTGTGACTACAAGGCATTCAAGTGGGTAAATTTCTGATCAATCACTTATATTATATTTCGGGTTATCATTTCCAATTTGATAGGAGTAAGTTACCTTACTCCCCTATCTCTGTCGGTATTTCAATCTATCCTATTAGAGAAAACCCAATTTCCCAAAGACCACAACTGTGAAAAGATTTGTTTTCTTTACAAGCACTCAACAACTCACGTTGGCTAATATTTGTTGACTTAACTTTTCCACCCACACTATCCTTCTCTCAAATGAAGTTGAAAGCCTCAAAGTTAGCTTGGCACAATGAGGACTTATTGAATCTACATTAATCAGTTGGACCTTTGTGTACCTGGACTGGATGACGTTGGCTTTTGCAAGCACATATTAGCTTACAACTTTTCTCTGACATCGCTCCCATTAGGATATTCATATATATAGTGATTGAGTGGGAGCCTTGAGCCCTGAAAACTAGAGAGCTTAATGAAGCCGATAGAATTCCTAGGCTCCTTTTTGTTCCAAAATGTCGGATGAATATGACAATTTAGATTTGAACGATATTCTTTTTCAAAATTACCTTGATCATATAAGAAGCGATTCTCTAAAGCAAAACACATAAGTTCTTGATTGTGAAATATCTAAGTTAGGCACCATTCAAAGGAAGCATAATAAATGGCATGGGCTGCATAACTTGGCCAACACTTAAATCTAATGTGGCTCCTAATGGATAGCTTCCAACATCACACAATCTTATAAAGTAACTACTTCGTTGGTTAGTGTAATGGTTAGCAACCTTTTATCCGCAATTTCCTTGCCTCATAAAAATCAAACAATATTTCTTTTATAGAGATGAAAATCGGTTGACTCATGTGTTCAAATTAAGGTGTTTTTAATAAGTTGACTTGTGAATTAGGCATAGACTTAGATGGACCAAGTTAGAAAAGTTAGGCCTTGGGTAAGCCTGAACTTAAGTAACTCAGGCTCAGATTTAATTAAAAAAGATGTTTTACACCTTTAATTTTTAAAAAATTAGCGGGGTTGATCCATGAGTCATTCCATTGCCATCACTAATCTTTTTTTCTGCAATTTACATAGGAGAAATGTTATGTTTAAAAATTCTTGATGAATATACAATAAAATCTGAGAGTTAAGGTAATGATTCAATTATGTCTATCTTAGGGTTGTCAACTTTTATGTCTTTGGATGAAATAAGACATCTTATAACGGTAGATTATTGTATCATGAAATGACTTTTTTCTTAATTTTAAAAAGGGTTAGTTTCTATGAATTTATGCATCTATCTAAATTTCTCTTTAACATTTGAACCAACTTCTCTTCTTGGCTAAATGTTAAATCATTGTCAATGACTATAAAAAATGTCACATTCTCTCCTAAGTATATATACGTGGGTAGTATTAGTTTCAACTTCAAGGTGAGAGCCTACAAAGTTGAAGAAAGTAATTTATGATGAAAATTAGGCGGATTTATAAAATAAACATTATCCTTCCCTAGCTCATGTTTTAACACAATCTCTTTAAGTTTCTCGTTAAGTAGCATTCTTTTTTTTTCGGCCTCTAAAGTAACATTCTTGGTGATAACAACTTCTAACTCATCCTTACCATCATCATTACACCCAGTTCGAAGTCTTGCAGTGAAGTGGAGTTTGGGGATGTTTGATAATACGTAGCCTTACTCCAACAAATTAGAGACGCTGTTTCCTGCAGACCTACATGTAGATGCGGCAGAAAAATCATAATGCATAGAGATAAAATTAAGTGAATAGAAATACAACACAAGACAATAATAATAATAATAAAATTGAAAATATTGATGAAAGGAAGATAAAGTTAATACATAAATAGGAGATTAAAAAAAACAATAAAGATAATAATGCCAATATAATAGATAAAATAATAATAAAAATACTAGTACCCACCTCTCTTGTCTTGTCTCGTATAAAAAGCTGCGTAAGGTTCTAAATTGGGTGACTAACGGTACTCAAAAGAAACAGTAAACCGCCTCTCTCTCACCATAGCAGACTTGTCAGGCGGCTCAAGGAGAGAAACGAAGAGGACATTTGGTGTGTCAAACTCTAGATGTCAGTGAAAGACAGTTGGCCAGAACGAGCAACGTTTGGCCCAACGTTCCAGCTCTGTCAAAATCTAGCCATGAGCATGGCTTACAGGCCAACTTTTGTTCCTAAGACTGCCCGCGACATTCTGAAGGAGTTGTTGGTGATCGGAGATGTCCCTACAAGGTGTCTAGTGCCAGAGAGAGGGAGGAAAATAATCTTTTCTTATAACTATTCCGTGTAAAACATGTACAATATATACTACTGTTCTGCCTATAAATCAGTAACCTACAAAACCAGAAAGGAAGTAAAAAGCCTGTTTAAGCTATACAATAACAACGGGAAAATCTTTCCTATAAATTAGGCTAAACTCTCGCCAATACTCCCCCTCAAGGTGGGGCGAAGACATCTGTTAACCCCAGCTTGTCAAGTGAGTCATGAAAGGATCTTGAACACACTACTTTTGTTAAAATATCTGCTAGTTGTTGCTCAGATCTTACGAAGGGGAAACTTATGGTGCCATCCTCCAAATGTTGCTTAATGAAATGTCAATCCACTTCAACATGCTTTGTTCTATCATGTTGAACTGGATTGTGTGCTATGTCAATAGCTGCCTTGCTATCACAAAATAATTTCATAGTTCCACCCTCATAAAAACCAAGCTCCTCCATCAGTCTTTTAAGCCATAACAACTCACATAGACCCTTGGAAATGCCTCTAAATTCAGCTTCAGCACTAGATAAGGCAACAACATTTTTCTTCTTACTCCTCCATGTAACCAGATTTCCATCTATTTGATTAATCATGTAAGAATTTCGAGGACTAAATTTCTTAAGAATGGGAGAATTATAATAGTCAGTCTCCAAAACTACTAAGGGTTAGAATGTTTGAATACTGAGTCATATGAGTTACATCATTATAAAATTATTTTGCTGCATTTAGGAGATGATTTTATGATTTCATTCACATGCATAATATTAGCATACATACATGAATCATGATTTAGAAAAACAATGCAAATATTTTATGTGCACTCAATCGATATGTTTCAGGGTATGAAAGTTTCAAAATGATTATGACACGATTGTGCATTTCTAATGTCTTGTATTTTGGTTTACCAATAAAAAGAATTGATGAATTAATAAGTACATTTAGCCTAGGTAAATGTGAAAATTTAGGATGACTAAGCCTATAAAATGAGTGACAAATAGTTTGAAGAATTAAGTGACAAATGTCTTTGGAGTTAAGTTACATTTGGCAGCCAAAAAAGGAAGACATATATCTTGCTTAAATATATGACAAGTGCCCTTAAAAAAAACAAAAGGAGGGGAAATACTCATCTTACACCAAATGACTTATAACATTTCATTATTGTTTCCTTCATAAAAATAGCTATAGAGGCAGATCATTGTGACATGTATTGTTTTCTTTTCTCTTAGTCATGGTTGAACCCATCACACCCTTCCAATGTTCTTGAATTGTTCTTGCATGTGAGGCTAAGCAAGCTTGACATTTGAGGTGACATTTAAGCTAGTCAAGTAAGTAACCTATTATGGTATATGTTAGCTAAATTTTATTATGGCTAATTAGGGATGGATTGAAAGTGGTGTTGGTGTTAAAGATGTGCTAGAAAATGAAGAATGAATTGGTACTTTTCTATTCTGTTTTTGCATGTACAAAAACAGTAATTTATGGGCTGTTATATGGATAATTTAAGTTAGGATTTGAAGTATAATTGATGAGGAATTCATGCTAAAGATAGGTATTATTAAGGTATTTTCGAATCTAGAAAATTAAAGCTGTAGGTGTATTTGAAAAAAATGACAATTAATAACATAAGTGAGCAGAATTTTGTAACATCTTATTGTTAGGATTTGGAAGTTTATTGTTTGAGTTAAATATTTGAGTTGAGTCATCATTTTAGGAACATTTGATTATTTCATATTTATTGTTCATACTACATGTATTCGATTGTTCTTAAATAAATGTTTAAATAATTGAGATTTTTCTAAAATTTTTAAAATCACAAAGATCTTTTCTATAATTTTAGTGATTTGGGTGTAATAATAAATTAAACAATTAAGAGAACTTGTATGTTTTTACCCTTTTTAATATTATATATTCTTTTAATAATTCAATTAGTTGAATATAAGAAATGTCCGTATCTTTTATTTTTTAAATCTTGTATAATATATGTCCTTGCACTCGAACAAGTAGATTATTTTGTCTTTAACTTACCTAAAACATAAATTAGGTTAACAAATGCAAATTAGTATGGATATCGTATCATTCATGTCAAGTTTTTTGCTTTTGCGTAATCATTAGGGGATCGCAAATTATATATTTTAGTAAATCATTATTATTAGGGATGTGACACTTGCAAACGTTGTTCATGCCAGTTGGTTTTTCTCTTTCATTAACATTACTTTAACGTTGTTCATGCCAGTTGGTTTTAGCATTGATTCTCTTTCATTAACATTATTTTTAGAAATAATAAATAATTTATAATTCTAAAAAGCTATCATTTTAGTCGTAATATTATTACGACTAAATTAATCAAATAAAATTTATTTATTAATCTTTAAAATATTAACTACAATTATAAAGATTAGATAAATATTTAAATAGCAGATTTGAGCCACTAAAAATGATAGTAATTATAATTATCAAGCCAAAGTTTCTTTTTCTGAAATCAAAATTCAGAAGTACTAAGTATCAAATTTAGCCGCTGACAAATATCTTAAAATTTTAACTAAATAAAAAATCTGCTGTCTTTTTTTAATCTGGACGAAGAAAAGACTTGCCAGGAATCCACGCGCGGAGACACATGGATGGCTCGGCGCAGCCAAACTCGCGGGAACTTATAAGCCTTCTTCCGCCAAGAAAAAATGGCGACAGGTGAGTTACCTCTTAGCTTCTCTTTATTGCCACTTTCCGTTTCGGTCATTTCATCTTCAACCCGCCGAACCTATCCCAATAAGAGTTAACCCAAATCTTATATTTGTCTCTTTCTCTGAGTAGCAGTGAATTCTTGCTATTTGCTACACTGGATTGGATTTTGGCGTCGATCGCCATGCTGCACCAACATCCTCTAGTCTCCGATCTTTACGCTACTTTTGTGACCGTCACTATAGCTCTCTCGCTTCTTCGTCTCTGGGAAGAGACCGCTAAGCGTGGGGTTTTCGACCAGGTCAAGTATCTCTCTCACTCACACGTTTTTTGTTGCTACTTTACTAGTTCAACTACCGAGTTTGGATATGGTAATGAGCCTTTCCAAATATGGAAACTTCCTTCACTTCATCTGTTGGTTACTGTTGACGCCGTCATCTATCTGCAGAATATCAACTGCGAAACTATTGCTATTTGAATTTTGCTATCTTCTTTCCCCTATCTGTTGCTTGTCCTTCATCTACTATCGCTTTTCAGAAGCTCAACAGGAAGCTTGTACATATAAGTATCGGCCTAGTTTTTATGCTTTGCTGGCCACTATTCAGGTAATTTTCTTATCTACTTGACTTTGGGAATTTGTATTATTTGAATTTCTTCTTTTGACAAAACAGGGAATTCTAATATCTGCAGCTCTGGGTATCGTGGAGCATGGTTGGCTGCCCTTACTCCAGGTGTTAACATAATACGAATGCTCCTTGTGGGATACGGAATATGGAAAGATGATGCCACAGTCAAATCAATGAGCAGATATGGAGATCGCAGGTTACGGCTTTGCATTAGAATTTGTTCAGGATAGCAGTAAGATGTCTTTATTCCTCAGGCTTAGTGTTGCCCTCCCCTCACTTCAGATCCCACCTAGAGGGATCCCTTTTAACCATTCAAGTTGGACGAATGGAGACCAAATTGGTTACCTTGTATGTGATCTTGTTTTCTTTCTTATGTTGTTAAACTTAGATTTGTTGAATGGACAAGATTTCATCTAGGTGGTGGGATCTTATTGATTGAACGTAAGCACGGGTGACTTAAAGTTGTCTGAGAGGAGAATGAACAAGTGAATTTAACTCTTTCTTCTTCTGGGTGTGAGACATGATAGGTTATTTTTTACTTCTTAATTGGTCTTTGTCTTCCTTGCATCAGGGAACTTCTTAAAGGACCTTTCTACTACGCCATAACAATTACTGTTGCTTGTGGGATCTATTGGAGGGCTTCCCCTATTGCCATTGCAACAATCTGCAACTTGTGTGCAGGAGACGGTACTTTTAATTGAGACTTCTATAGTGCTACTTTATTGTTTAGTTGATGCTTTCCAATTAATTACTGAGGAGGAAAATTTTTATATATCTATGGCTAAGATTTTGTTCTGTTTCAGGAATGGCAGATATTGCTGGAAGGAGGTTTGGCTTTAAAAAAATTCCTTATAACAGAAATAAGTCCATAGCTGGTAGTGTTGCAATGGCACTGTTTGGATTTCTATCATCCCTAGGGTAAACCTTAACTCATTATCTTTACCAACTTCCTGTTCATATAATAGTTGCTTTACATATACTAGTGGATTTGTAGCTGATCATGTTGAATACACTAGGTTCATGTACTATTTTTCGTCATTTGGATATGTTCGAGAGAGCTGGTATATGGCATTGGCTTTTCTTGTGGTTTCTGTTGCTTCTGCCTTTGTCGAATCACTCCCTATCAGTACTGACCTTGATGACAATCTGACTGTAACTCTTACATCTGTATTGGTGGGAAGCTTTTTGTTCTGATGTTAAGTTACTTCTGTAAGTTTGCAATGTCCATTTCAGCCTCCTCAAATGTATTGATGATGATGTATTCTTGATATATTTCTATAAATTTGGATGGTCTAGGCAATGCAAGCGATGTATCCATCGTTCCTTCTTCCTTTAAAAAAAAAACATATAATTACTGAAACTCCTCGAATCTCCAAAGTTTTGGACTAGTGTTTTACTTAATTTCTTCAACGATGTTTGTCAAGAGCAGCATCATGTTATATGTTTTTTTATCCAACGCATGTTGTGTTGACATATCTTCCAGGTTTAACCTAGTAGAAGGGCAAATGATATTTTTGTTTGTTCTTTTCTCCATCACTAAAGTTAGGGAAGGGAGCAAACTACTTGAGATCCTTTTCCTACATTTATTGATTAATTAGAATGCAGGTTGTATTCCCTATAATGTCCCGGGCTCCAAAGCTTGCCATACAGTGATAAATACTTAAAAATTAATTTTGTTTTTGTTTGATTTGTTTTCTATCATTTCTAACTAAAGATCTTTAGTGTCTAGGTGAGATGAATCATAGTTTGTGCTATAACATGTTTTTGATTCTTTTATCCAGTGTAATTGTTTTTAGTGATCTATTGTGATTCAATTATGTGTTTAATAGATCCGAAATATTAGTACGTAATCCGATTTCATAACATAGAGATTGAGAAATTCTTGGTATGAATAGATCTACTATAATTGAAAGGAGTTGATTTCAAACATAGGGATAGGTCGACATAAATCTTCTAGATTAGGGTTGAACTTAATAGTAGAATTTACAAATTGGTAAAGCAATCTTATTACCTTTAACTTGAATAATATCGGTTGATAATTCTAAGATTAGTTGTTAGTAGTCTCAAGTGAGTTATCAGTATACGATAGGAATTTTCACGTTCTAATAGTTATAAAACAATAGCATAATAAAAGGTTTATTATTTAAGAGTTTTAAGGGGATTCATAACTTAGAAACTAATTCTTGATATTGATTGTTTCTAAGTGATTTGTTTATTCTCTGCTCAATATTGTTTCCTATTTATTTTAATTCTTTAAGTTTTATTTTCTTTATTAAAAAACAAAATCAAATTCGTGGACTAGATAATAGAATAACAGTAATTATTAGTATTCATTGTCTTCGTGGACTAGATAATAGAATAACAGTAATTATTAGTATTCATTGTCTTCGTATGATTCGACCCATACTTGCTAATATTAGCGACAACTACGTTGTGCACTTATGGTAAAATTAATATTGGTATAGAAATAAACCAATCAAACATCTTTACCTGCAAAATCATGAAAATTATGCAAAACATGGAGTAAGCCAAACTTAAGCTAAAAAAATAATATGTTTAGTAAAATTTGGAAAAGTGATGCTTAAAGGCCTTTGAGTCAAGTGTGAGTGTAACTAACTCTCTTAAAGTTCTTAGATTGGACATAGCTTCTTCTAACTTGATTATTTGCGTTATTCTTAGAGTTGCTATGTTTGCCCTAGGCAACTTTTACAATGTCCTTTTAATCTTTAAATCAAATTATAAAAGGTCTTGATGATAAGAACTCATTACTAATAACAAACATAAAAGATCAAGAAACAACTATGAAAATTAATTATGAACAAAAATATATATAAAACCATTTAATGTAAAAAAAAAATTGCTTCACACCCTAACAATAGTGCCAAAACTCTTAATGCACATCAAACATAAAAAAATAAAACCTAACTCTACAAAACTGAATTTATAGTAGCAGTCGTAACTATATAAAATATGTGTTTATCTTTTAAAATGAATCAATAAATATATAGGAATAAGAGGGGATTTGGATGGATTAAATTAAGAAAATAAAATAAAACTAAGCTACTAGAGATAAACCAAATCAAACAGTAGAAAATTACTACGATTAATCAATAGGTTTTGAATGAAGTTCACAATTCAACCTCAACCTTCATACGAATGTGCATAATCAATCATCATGTTGTTCTCATACCTCTCTTTGAAATTATTAATCATAGATTAAAAATAATCTTTGTTAATCCCATTTTTCCCTTAAATTGTATCTAATTTAAATGAGGTTTTTAATTAGGTTTAGCTACTAGACATCTTAAAATAAGCTCTCTAGATTTAGTATAACAATTGCATTACATAATAAGAAAACGGTTTACTCTAAGCAACAACCGAAGAAACTCAGGCCATTTAACCTATACTTTGTTGTCCCTAATAATAGTCGACCATTAGTTTACCACAAGTGAATCTGATGTACTATGATTATGTATTACAATTTAGATTCTGTGAATGAATCCATACATAAATAATCTAGTAGGCCTATCTAAATCGTTTATAAATAAACACAAAATAACATAGTCAATCCTAAGAAAGAGTTAATAACAACATCACTAGATTAATCAATGTTTTCCTATTTTAATGTATGCAATACGGTAAGTATAAAGATCATATATTATATTACACAAGATATTGTTCCCACGAGGACTAGCTTAGTCACCTATCAATTTAAAAAATTGAATTAATTAAAATTAAAATTAATTAATAAAACTTAATAACTTAACTAGTAAAGATAGCAACAAGAGCGAAGTTAATCAATAATAGAAACTTTAGAGTTATTCTATCCTTGTTTTGTTTTCCTTTTGTCTTATTAATTCAATTATGCTTGATCTTAGATATCTTAAGGTTTTGATTACCCTCCCTTGAGATTTAACTAAGTAATCCCGATTGAAATAATAGTTGAGTTGAAATCTCTCAATTCTCAAAACTACCCCTGACTACTCAATTGGATTTGAAACAATCCTAAGGATAATTAACTTATAATTAAAATCTCTATTCAATTTTATTAACCTAATATTTGTTCGTCGCCAATCAAATGGACGAGTTTCCTTTCATAGACATTAACCAAAACTCTTCCTACATGTATAAATGGAGGGTTATCTCAATAGAAGGAGAAGGACCTACAACAACAGAGACTATTGACCCTCTGATTGTTCCTAGCCATTTGTTTAGGCTCTGGGCCTTGAGTTGCCTGGGTGAGCGCCTTTTGGCATCTTCGACTGAACTCCTCAACCCCTCCACTTAGTAACAAAAAGTTTTGATTCTCTTTAAAGTCTAGCATGACAAAATCCACAAGAATAATAAACTTATCTTCTTTTACTGGCATATCCTCTATCATGCCAAATGTTTTCTTTATAGATTGATTTGCCAAGTATAAGCATGGATGTCAACTTCACATTTCCTAGCCCCAATTTCCTAAAAATTGATAAAGAAATAAGATTAATACTTGAACCTAAGTCACATAAACATTTTGAGAATTCTAAATTACCAACTACACATGGTATGTGATAAGTGTAAATTACATCGTGTTTTAGGGCATATCTTGTTGGAACCCATTACCGGATGTCTAACCGAAACCCTTATACTTAGACTTAGACATGATTCGGGTGTTGAAACCCAG
>JANZLC010000200.1:15221912-15233061 GCA_026413385.1 Erythroxylum gracilipes
CCCCCCCCCCCCCCCCCCCCCCTTTCACAGTATACTTTTCTTAATAGACATAAAACTATGATAATTGAAACAGAGAGGGGATCAATTTCTAGTTATGATTTTTCTTTATATTATATGTATCATTGCCATGTGTAATAATCAATGTTTGTAATAGACATAATTCATTCATTTGTATACACTAGCAAACATAGTGAAAAATAATGCATCAAAAATATCAAAAATAGTAAATAAATTAGCTTAAAGCATCAAAAACTTAAATAATATAAAATTTATTATAATGTCAATAGTGATTTTTTATGGAAATCATTTTGTCAAAGGATCTACAACTATGTGACTGATGTTAATATGTTCAATTAGCACTTTTTGTTTCTAAACTTCTTCTTAATTGCAAAGTATTTCAATTATATATGTTTAGCTTCTTTTCAATATTTTTTTATAAAAGAAAATAGCTACGAGATTCTCATAATATGTTTTTAGTGACTTGGAAATACTATTGATAATCCCAAATTATAAAATAAAGTTTCATAGTCATATTTCATGAATAATAGCTTGAAAACATACCACAAACTCAACTTCTATGGTGGATAAAGCAATGATAGACTTCTTCACACTCTTCCATAAGATAAAGCAATGATTATCTTGTATCCATACATCAAACATGACATGAATCTATCATATTACCTTGAGATAATTAAAAACTCTTATAAGTAAACATATGATCTTTTTTTCTTGAAAGTATGTCAACACCTTACTTATAGTTTTCCAATGATCTAATCATAGATTACTTTGACATTTACTTAACATTCAAATAGAAAAATTAATCCAATCTAGTAAAATTACGAGCATGCATCAAGATTCTAATAATACATGCATAAGGAATATGTTCCATTTCTTTGAGTTCCAATTAGTTCTTTAGAGCACTTTCTATCTTAAAACTCTTTAATACTTTATTAATATACAGATTTGGAGGCAATCCTAATAATTATTGTGATCTTTATCAAAATATTTCTATTTCATTCACATAGGATGCCTTAAACATATATTTTTTTCAAATTCTTAAATAGTTCTTTGTCTTAGTAAATAAGTCAAGACTAATTATAATGAGATATCATTAATATAAACAATGAGAATTAAAAAATTATTTCCACTTATCTTTGCATAAATATTATTACTACTAATAATGTTTTCTCTAAATCCAAACCAATTGATGGTATTATTGAACTTAAGATACCACTTAAGTATGTATATTGACTTATTAAGTTTATTCACCATGTGTTCCTTTCTTTTAACTATAAAATCCTTGGGTCGATTCATGTATACTTTTCCCTCTAGACTCCCATTGAGAAAAGTAGTTTTTACCATCCATTTGATAGAGCTCTAAATCATAATGACCTACTAATGCTATGATAATTTTAAATGAGTCTTTTCTAGAAATAAGTGAAAATATCTATTTATAGACAACAATATATTTCTAAGTGAAACCTTTAATAACAAGTTTAGCCTTTTATTGTCCGATATTGCCATTAGTGTCATGTTTGACCTTAAATACCTATTGACACTTAGTTATGTTATAACCTTTAAGAAATTTAATAAGAACCCATACTTCATTATGTTCCATTAATTCAATCTCTTCTTTATGACGTTTAAGCACTTGACAAAATTACTACCTTTCCATAGCTTGTGAAATAAAAATTAGATAATCATTAGTTCCCTTGTCAAATTCTAAATCTTGTAAATTAACCATATAATCATCATAAATAGCATATCTTCTTTGCTTTTATAACCTTTTTAATATTATCTTATTTGGTTCATCTACTAGGTTCATTGGCAACAACTTCATTATGAAGTGCTTCACATTCATTTTTTATTCTTTTATGTTGTCAAATTGTTCATCAACTGTGAGAACAATAATTTGAGAAGAGGTTTTAGGTAAAAGAATATTCATCCTGTCTTCTTGAATTTCTACTTTACATGTTTCCACACTCTTACTAATTTCACCATTTTTAATGGACCTTTCATTTTTATTTTTAACAATTCTCATACAATGGCAATAAGATATAAAAGTTTTATATTTTTTAAAAAAATTAATAAAAAGTTACTGGTTATTGTTGATTCCAGTTT
This sequence comes from Erythroxylum gracilipes, assembly GCA_026413385.1. Taxonomy (NCBI): domain Eukaryota; kingdom Viridiplantae; phylum Streptophyta; class Magnoliopsida; order Malpighiales; family Erythroxylaceae; genus Erythroxylum; species Erythroxylum gracilipes. Next base: position 15,224,034 of record JANZLC010000200.1, read on the forward strand.
CTTTCTTGTGGATTATAAATTCGTACTTTCTTTGGAAAATCCTAAATATTTAGGTATCTAAAACTAGGTTTCCTTCCCATTTATAGCTCATAAGGAGTCTTTAAAAATACCTTATTAAGAAAAATACATAGTGATTTTTGAAGCATGCGTCCATAATTATAAAAGTGGAGAAGAATAACTCAATATACTTATAACCTTATCAATTAAAGTAATTATGCATATATATGCATAATTATGTTTTGATGTGCTTAGCGTTGTCTGTTCCCCGCGCGTGCGCCCCCCCATTATAAAATTTTCCATAAAAGTGATAAAATACTTTTGTCCACCAAAAGATAGAAAATCAATAAGGCTCATAGATATGAGTATGTATAAGTTTAAAGTGTTTTATCCTTCTTATGATTAATTTCTTAATTATGTGTTTTGTGTATTTTTCCTTTAACACAATCTAGATATATACTAAGATTAGTAAATTCCAAATTAAAAATTATTCCATTCTTTACTAATCTTTTTTAATCCATGTATTAGGAGAATAAGCACTTTGGATTTAAAGTTGGAGATATCCTAGGCTACTATGATCACTAATAGATTAATTGCTCTTAAAATTTGATTAGGTTAATTAAGCATCAAGGTGGTAACTACTTAATCAGATATATCAGTGTACCTTAAGAGAAGACATAGATATCTTAAGTTAATTATTATTTCAACCTTGGTAATAAATCTTGCTTGATAATTGAAATTAATCATAAGTAAACCCATAAACCTTAATGTTTTATTATATTGATTCCTTTTTTATAGTCAAACATCTTGCTTTTGTTATTTTAGTAATTTAATTACTTTTATTAAAAATTTGATTAATCTAATTTTATTTTTCTAGGATTAATGACTTAGTAGTTGTAGTCCTTGTGAGAATGATAACTTAAAATATTATAGATTTAAAACTTACTACATTTGATTTTGTGCTCTTGTAGATTAAAGTGATCAATAATCTTTTATTTCCTTTTTAATCCTTCTATCCTAATTTATTTTTATCTTGTGATTGCTCCACATGATTGATTAAGTCAATTCCTTGTTTATTAAGTCTTGCTTCCTCTTAAGTATGCATATTTTGCAATTATGTCACATTCTATTTATCCTTCATAGTATTGTAATTTATTTAGAATGGGCCATAAAGAGAAGGTAAAGAGTTTATAATAAATTGCACAAGAAAACTTTCACTCACTTCCAATCTCATGAATCTCAATCTTATTGCTATATTTTCAATGACATGCTCATAGATGGTATGTCAATCAATTAACTTATGGAAGTTAATGTACCCATTAGTGTACCAGCAACTAACTTATCAGTAGTCACATTGAGATACACTTTTAACAAACTCGTTAAAACTTTTTAGCACCGTTAGCCTTAAGAATCATTGACTTGATGTCTTTGTTATTTTCGTCTGAATGAGCATTAAGCTTAGTTTGTTTGATCTTTCTCAAGTCTTATAAAATGTTATTTTTTTCATCACTACTAGTATCACTAATATAAATGATTTATTAGTTAAGAGTGTCAAATCAAGATCTAGAACAAAACAACAACAACACCCATTATAAATCCCATTAGGACGCAGGGTCTAGGGAGGTCCTGCAGTACGCAACCTTACCCTTAATTAGTAGAGAGATTGCTTCCAAATGATCCACATGTATGAATGAAAATAAAAATAAAAATAATAAAAATAATATAAATAAATAAATAGCCATAAAATTAGAAAAGAAAGAAAAATAAAAATTAAATACTATGGAAATATAGATAAATAGATAATAAATAAATAATATATAATACTAAAAGAAATAAAAGAGATAAAATAAAATAAAAAATATTATTAAAAGTAAATATCATAGTGACACTGATAATCATAAACATAAGGATGCTAATACCACTAAAGAGAATACTAAATATTCTAATAATAATAATAATAATAATATGAGCAATAAGTAATTACCACTTAGGTTAACTATAATAGACAATAGGTAAAAGATATACAAGAGCTACTGGGATCTCTTTGTGAAGGCTCCATTACTTGAATCCTAGCATGTCAAAATTTTCTAATGTGGTCATGTTCTTGCTAAATTCCAACATTAGCAAATCATTCTTGATAACAATAAATGTACATTAAAGTTCTCCTTTGGATGATCCAATAATTTACACTAATATAAGTAATTATTTTCATTTTCTTTTATCACATTATTAAAATTAAATACACTTTAATGAGAAATGTTTGCAATCTTTAGATAAACATGTCTAAATAAATATACCAATTAACTAAGACCATATTCTTGATAATAAATGATTAACTAAACTTTGAGTGACCCTAAACTATTTTATAATCAATAAATTTCAATCTACCATTATGAAAATAAATGCATTATGTCATCTCGATAATAGTTTCACATAATCATAAGTAACTGAATTTTATTTAATTTGATAAATATGAAATATTCTAAGTTGACCACTTTGGTAACTAATAAATTACTCATAATATAGACATAAAATTGAAAAATAACAACATACAATTTGATAAATATTATTTAAAAAAAGGAAATTGAAGGCAGTGTAAAATACGATGGGCCAGCCCATTGCTATCCATAGTGTGAAGGCATGTGTCTTCAATATGAACCGATATATGGGTATATTTAACATCGTATTCTACACTGCCTTCAATTTCCTTTTTTTTTAAATAATGGCCAGCCCATTGGCCTCCATAGTGTGAAGGCATGTGTCTTCAATATGAAGCCAGCCCTTGTAAAGTTTTTTAAAATAAAAATATAGAATAATTTATTTTTTTAATTAGATCAAGATCTAGGTTGTCCATACTCAAGTTTACTCAAGGCCTAAATCTTCTAAATAAAATGATATTGTTTTACTTAGAATAATTGAATCTTGAGTTTGTTTGGGCCTGGGCTTGACCCATGAACTGACCTATTGAAAACAACTAAATTTAGACCTATGAATCAAAATTACCATCCCTACTTCACACGAGCAAGATGGATTTAAAACATGGGTATGTTTAATAAGAAGGATTTAGAGTTTTTCATCCAATCTGGGACATGGCAGGGGACACGCTTGCGTCCCATCTTGTGGTTGTTTATTATATTTTAAGTTAATTGCTAGTAATGAACGTGCTCTAGAAAACACTTATATGTAACACATCAACAAAAACAACATTTGCTATGAATCTCGTTGATACGCAAAATTTGGAGATATCTAATAGTATGCAACTTTACTCCTAGCTAGCTAGTAAAGAAGTTATTTTCAAATGACCCACATGAAAAGAAAGAATGTGACAATGGCAGAGAGCTAGAGAGAGAGCTCAAGAGAGGAAAAATAAATAAATAAACAAATAAATAATAAAAATAAAAATACTAATAATAATAATAGTAAAAAACACTTATATGTAATATGAATTCTAATTACTAAGGTTTTGTGCAATTACGAGATCAAAAGGCAAATTGTTTTAAAAATAAAAACTCCAATAATCTGATCTTGATTTATCAAGAGCAGCAAAGGTTTAATTTTGCAATGGAAGAGAAAATAACAATCACCACTAGAAAATTATATATTCTCAAACCTAGTAGATATTTGTAATTATTTAAATCAAGCCTTTATTTTACATAAACTTAACTTTATATCCAAGGTCTTAGAATTATATGATTTTCATAATTTAATCATTCACAAAAAGAAAGGCGCACTTGGGTTCATACTAAACTTTTAAAGACAATAATCAATTGAAAGATCTCTGAAGAAATTGAATTCTTCTCTCTAGGCTTCGTTTAAAGTTAATGATATACTTTTCTTGATGAAAATGGAACTATTTCTAGTTGACATTTTTCGTTATAAGAAAGAGTAGATCCATATTATTTTTTAATTAAATAAAAAATAACCAATTATGAACAAGCTAATCTAAGAAATGTGAAAAATGAAGTGAGAAACCAAAATAGTACGCTTAAGTGATGGAAAACGCTATCCAGCCAATATGTAGGTGTTGTCCCTTAATTATCAGCTTCAACAAACCCAGTCAACATCAGAGTATGAATTTAACATCAGAAGTGGTCCAATATTCACATACGTGTTGGACTTGTACTTAGGAAAGGTGTTTTGATATTGATCGTTTCTTGTTTTGTCTTTTCAAATGCAAGTTGTGATGCAATGATTTTTAAGTTGCAAGAGCTCCAATGACATCGAAAATAATTGCAACGAACAGAAGATAGTATAAACGCTAAACAAAAAAATTACAAGAAGCCACTGGTCAGTGTCAGGGGGGATGGGGGTTTCTCTTCAAGTCAATACATTCATTTTTGTATACGTATATCGGAACTGGAATTTGAAAGTGACATCCTTTATATATATATATATATATATACACACACACACTATTCCATCATTAAAACAGTTAAATCTGAATTAAATGAATAAAACATAGTTAATTAAAAATCTTCTTCATTTTGAAAAATCAATTGAATAACATTATTATACTTCAATCTTTACAAGTGGTCCAATAAGATAGTTTGAGATTACTAAATGCTTTAAAATATAAAAATAAATTTAAATTAATTTTTATCATGGAAAGATAGACCATTAGACAACTAATTTTGGATTATATAAAAAGATAAAAAAAGTTAATAATTTTTTAATTTTTAATAATAAAGAAATAAATTATCAAAAAATGAACTATATGCAGTAATGATCATTTAATTCGTAGCAATTTGAAGTTATAAAAGATTACTCTTTAAAATCTCCTTTCATGAATCACAACTTGTAAAAGGAAACAATTCCTTAACAAAAAAATAAAGAAATTAATTTCATAAGATAATACCTTTCTTTAAAAAGTTGAAATGAATTGATTAATAAAAGACCCGAAAGAAGAAAATAAGGCCTAAGATAAGATTAGAAAAAAGCTCCTTTTCTTTTAATGAACTCAATGTTAGCAAAAGAAGCATGCTTACATGAAATGTATGCCCTCCTTGTACTCTTTTCTCAACTTTTGTTACGACTTGGTAGCCTTTCTAGTTGTTGTGTGAGTCTCTTCTCATCCTCTTTTCTTTCACTATAAGGATTACTCCTTATTCTTATTTTCTTAGTATAAGGATTACTCCTTATTCTTATTTTCTTAGTTCCCTTTCTCTAGATCCTTCCCCCCCCCCCCTTTCTGTAGTCTTGAGTTTATCACTTCTTAGTCTTGTGTAAATCATTTTGGTTTTTTCAAAATCCTGTCACCTTCTTCCTTAGGGCTTCTATCTTATTTTTCTAGTTTCCATTATTCTTTCTTTCTATCCTTTATCATTTTTTTCTCTCTTTATCCATTCTTTCCTTTTTGGGTTAATTTTCTTTTCCCTTCTTTTCCTTTCTTTTATGTTGTCTCCTTCCTCCGTAATGTTATCAACCTCCCTCACTCTGACAATTGAGGAGTTTCCTCCTTTGGCACCCACTGATAACCTACTTACCTCCATAACAAAGCCCATATAACTTTAGAATCTACTCTTATTCTAGAACTAAAGTAACCTCTCCTTTAGAGGGTGGTTCTTTTAAGAACCCTAAAGATCTTTTTGCCTTAAAGCCTCACGAAAATGTATCCAATAGGAAAACATGAAAACAAGTTATGGTTGGTTCCTCATAATATCTTAAACTTTATTATTGCCCTTCGAACTCCCATAATGGAAAAAAAAATGTAGCTCTAGATGTTGAAATATGGAGGGATTTGTGAAGTGGGAGGCTACTTTAATTGATTTTCAAGGACAACAAGTTATTATTATAAAGTCAAAATGACTTTACGTAAATGATTTTGATGAAGAACAAATAATAATGAAAGAAGAAAGTAAGACGGAAGTAGAAGAATATGAGACAGAAGGAGCAAAGCTAAATAATCAGACGGAAGCGCGAAGCCAAAAGTCAGACGATAGAAAATCAGATGGAGCGCGAAGCCAAAAGACAGACGATAAAAAATCAGACGGAAGCACGAAGCCAAAAGACAAATGATAGAAAGACAAACAGAAGGCGCAAGACAAAAAATCAGACGGAAGAAAGTGAGATGGAAGAACCGATACCACGTCAAATTACTAATTAGCTTGAGTTAGTTACAGAACTCAACTGAATAAATGATTCTTGACAGATCAAGAAACAAGAAGAAAGAACCAGTTATCAAGAAGCGGTTGAAGATGAAAACTATAAATAAAGGTCGGAGTCGAAGACTGCAGATGTTTTTAGCAATTTGAGAAGTTAGAGATTTAAAAAAGCTTAGAGATTTGAAAAATCTTATTGTGCGAAAAATTAGAGCTATCTTTATCTGTAACAAAGCTCGAATCATCTTTCAGTTGAAAGAAAAACAGATAGCCTGAAGAGGCTAAGTGTGAAAGAATACTTGTTGTAAGAGACCTGAAGAGGCTTGACATTAAAGAATACTTGTAATGTTGTGAAAGATAGTGAAATCTCAGAAAGATCTTTGATGACTGGATGTAGCCCACGGTTTGGGGTGAACCAGTATAAATCTACTTTGTCAACACTCTCTCAACTCTCAACTCTCAACTCTCTCTTAACTTTGATTTTTTTAATCTTACTATTTTCATAAGAGAATTCAGAAAATATTTTACAATATTGACTTTCAATAGTTTGAGAAAAAACAAGTTTTTTTAAAGAAACTGTTCAAAAGGGGATTAGTAAAAGGAATACACAATTCAACCTCCCTTCTTGTGCACTTGTATATCGATTATTAAGTCTTTATTAACGTGTGATTCACTTCAAAAAGTTCTTTTAACCTTACCTGAAAAATATGAATCTAAAATTTCTGCATTGGAAGAAGCTAAGGATCTATCAAGCATGTCTTTGGCAGAATTAGTAAATGCACTATAGACACAAGAACAAAGGAGGATGATGAGAGAAGAAGGAATCATTGAAGGTGCTCTGCTAGTAAAAGAAAAAATTCAGAAGGAGACAAAAATAAGAGTTTCAACAAGAGCGACAACAACAACAACAATAGAAACAATGGTGATTCATATCTACCATGCCCACATTGTAAAAAAAATCACCCATAAAGAAAATGTTGGTGGAGGCCTGATATCAAATACAGAAAATGTAGACAAATTGGGCATATAAAGAAGATTTGCAAGTCACAAAATGAAGAGGCAAAAGCAGCAACTGAGCAAAATCAAGAGGATGAATTATTTTGACATTAAAGCTCTGCAACTCCTAAAGCAAGGAGGAGATTGTTGGAAAATTCCTTAGGCTTGCAGATTATTACGAAATAAATGGTCAAACTGATCAAATCTTAAGCAAATTTGATTCTGATATTTAGTACTTGATTTTAGGAATAAGTTTAGAGATATTCTTGTGATAGTTAGCAAATATATATAGGATTTTTTGTTACATTTCAGCTCTATATAATGAGCTTTGTTGCTGTCAATAAATGTGTGTGTTCTACAATAAAAACATCTTCTTCTTTTTCAATTCTATTCAAGTATTACGTTTCAGCTTTAGAAAAAACAACATCTTTTCCTTCACTTCTATTCACGTATTATGCTTCAGTTTTAGAAAAACAACATGGTATTAGAGCATTTTTCTTTAGGGACTTGTGAGATGGGCGAAACTAAAACACAAACCTAATTTACAACCCAGAATTACAACAAGAATTACAATAATCTTCAAGCAATGGAGATTGAAACACAACCGTCTCAAGGTGCACCCCAATTTTTGATGGTGAAAACTATCAAGTTTGGGATGTTTGAATGAAAGCTCATCTTGATGCTATGGATGTTTGGGAAGCTGTGGAAGAAGACTATGAAGTGCTTCCATTGTCAACAAATCCTACAATGACTCAAATCAAGATACATAAAGAAAGGAAAAGTAGGAAGTCGAAACTAAACCCTACTTATTTTCTGTTGTTTCAAACATCATATTCACAAGAATTATGAATCTAGAGCCAGCAAAGGATAGCTAGGATTACCTTAAAAAGGAATACCAAGGCAATGAAAGAACAAAGAGCATGCAAGTGCTCAATTTGATTAGTGAATTTGAAATGCTAAAGATGAAAGAGTCAGAAGCCACTAAAAAAATACTCTAATAAGTTGCTTGGCATAGTAAACAAGGTGAGGTTATTAGGTAAGGATTTTTCTAATGAACGAATAGTGCAAAAAGTTCATGTAAGCTTACCTGAAAAATATATATCTAAAATTTCTGCATTGGAAGAAGCTAAGGATCTATCAAGCATATCTTTAGTTGAATTAGTAAATGCACTACAGGCACAAGGACAAAGGAGGAGGATGAGAGAAGAAGGAACCATTGAAGGTGCTCTGCTGGCAAAATAAAAAAATTCAGGAGTAGACAAAAACAAGAGTTTCAATAAGATCAACAACAACAAAAACAAAAACAATGATGATTCATATCTACTATGCCCACATTGCAAAAAAAAAAAAAACAAATCACCCACAAAGAAAATGTTGGTGAAAGCTTGATATCAAATGTAGAAAATGTGAACAAATTGGACATATAGAGAAGATTTGCAAGTTACGAAATGAAGAGGCAAAAGCAGCAACTGAGCAACATCAAAAGGATGAATTATTTTGACATTAAAACTCTGCAACTCCTAAGGCAAAGAGGAGTTTGTTGAAAAATTTCTTAGGCTTGCAAATTATTACGAAATAAATGGTCAAACTGACAAGATTTTAGACAAATTTAATTATGAAATTTAGTACTTGATTTTAGGAATAAGTTTAGATATATTCTTGTAATAGTTAACAAATATATATAAGATTTCCTGTTACATTTCAGCTCTATATAATGAGTATAGAGCTTTATTGCTATCAATAAATGTCTGTGTGTTCTACAACAAAAACATCTTTTTCTTTCACTTCTATTCATGTATTATGCTTCAGAAAAACATCTTTTTCCTTCACTTTTAGAAAAACAACAACTATCATCAAATGCTATCATCAAATGCTGGTGCAAGATCAATACAGAGTGAGCTCTATCAATTCCATAAAATCGAACAAGTATTCTCTCG
>JANZLC010000200.1:15233161-15270833 GCA_026413385.1 Erythroxylum gracilipes
AACTCATACTATATGATGTTATTTAATTGTTACATATTTTTATAGGTAACTTACCTAACAAAATACGAACGCATTTTTACCTAACTATAGAGATGAGAGTTATTATCATACGATGTCACATTCATTTTTTGTCCTACAATATCATCTCTTTCAAAGGAGAAGCATAGTTTAATTTTTAACATGAATTCGACTTTAAATTATGATATATTCGGTCTTGATCAAGGTTACAATTTGGTCCGAACTCAAATCAACATTTTAAATTTGATTTTACCATACTTATATATTTAAAGTTAATTAGATTTGAATTCAGATTTAATAATTTTTTAAAAATTATTAAATTTAATTAAATTTAAACTAGAGTAATTTGAAATCAATTGACCCAAATTTGAGCTTATTATTGGTGGTGTTAAACTTAAAAAATATTTGAGTTCATATCAATATTTTAAAAATCTCCGGCCGATTTAACAGTAAAAATTATAAATTGGTCAACTTTTCAGTCCAATTTAGTTTAATATTTTTTGTTAAAAATTGACTATTTATTAATTAATCAATCAGTTTTTATAAATTAATTATTTTTTATAAATCAAAATAAACCGATTAAGTTTTATTTAATATTTTTTAATTAAAATTTAAATTTTTTGATAGATAAGAGTAGTCTTCTTTAATTTTTTTTAAATTTTTTAAATTTTGTTCAACCTTAATTAATTTTATGATGATCTAATTAAACTTTTTAAATCGCAAATTTTTTATTTTATCGATTTAATTTACAGCCTAATTTTTAAAATATAGGTTCATACACTAGCTTTAAAGAATATAAATTTGACCTGACATATTATCAACGCTACTCGTAATAGTTACTGCAACTTTTTACTGTTTGAAAACCTATGTATCTAATTCATAATAGAAGATATAATGTAACGCCTACTCTTAAAAGTGAATGCAACGTAGTCTAGGTGAAGTTGCATCGATGAAGACCCAACTTTTTCATATTTCAAGTTTCTCGAATTTCGCATAATCTTCCATTATGCAATCATCCTGATTAATTATGTCGATTTGAAAAGCTGAATGTGTGATTAATTAGAAGCCTGAGATGCTTTTCATCAATTAATTGAATGATACCCAAAGCCTAAATGACCAGCCTTTTACTGTTGGCACCAGTGGCTTGGGTTGGGTTGGTGAGTAGCAAAGCTTAAACTCAGCATTCATTACCTTCTTAAAGCACAATTATGCACTTAAGTCCCTACCAGCCACCACAAATCTTTCCAAAACTGATTATCTTTCTTTTTCTTTCTCGTTTTTTCAAGACTCTCACAGAATTCCAGCAAAGTAATTAGGTATAATCGTTTTCCTTAATTTTTACAGTCACGATATATTAAACATGCCATTTGATCCACTTAATATGGAATTCCTATACACCAACTTCTGCCCTCCTTTCTTCATGATATGAACAAACTCAAATGAAAGTATAGGTTATGTATTCCTAAATAAAATCTATTTAATTCAATCATTGATTTATTTTGATAAAAAATATTATGGTAAAATTTAAAAAATTAATTTTTATCATCTTTAAAAATGAGAAAAATCGATATAAATAATAATTCAATAATAAATTAATTACGACGTAACTTTTAATTAAAGATATGTTAAGATATAATGTTTCAAGTTATACTTTATAGTTTTGAAAATGTTAACATCTTTTCTTATTTCTTTAACACACAGAATTAAAATTAGAATTTAATTAAATTTTACTTAAATTTTAAAAAAATAGAGATATTTGTCTTTTTTTAATATTGATTTTTGAAATCAGTGTTTTAAAAACCGGACCGAACCGGTCAGTCAGACTGGAGAACCAGTGAACCGGAGTATGAAACGATCCGGTTTAGCCCGTATTTTTTGTGAGTAATTGACCCGTTCATTTTACGGTTTGACCGATAAAAACTGTTGAACCAATGAAAGAAAGAACCGGCCCGTCTATTTAAAATGTCTTGATTTTGATGATTTCAACTTGAATAAATATTATGATTAATGATATTTTTTAATCTTTTTGATGAAATATGACTAGCGAGCTTTGTTATCTTATTTTGTGTTATGTTTGGAGAACTTTTTAAAAAAATTGTATATTTTGAAGTTTAAAGGTTTAAGTTTACAATTAGATAAATAAATAATTAAATAATATGTTTAAAAATTATCCTTTATATATAATATATATAACAAAAATTTATATATTTATTAATCACCGGTTCAACCACGGTTTAATTCCGATTGAACCATTAACCCTTGAATCAGTTGCTTCTCCGGTTCAATCACCGGTCCGGTTTTTAAAACATTGGTCCAAACATCTTATCAATAGACTCATCCTCTCTCATCTTAAACAGCTCATACTAATGTACAAGAATGCTGATCTTGGACTCTTTCACTTGATTTGTGCTTTCATGTACGATGGATAATGTGTGTCCCACATTTCCTTTGCAGTTTCGCTTCCCTGAACCTTATCATATTCACTTCTACTTAGGGCATAACTTAGAAAGAACTTGGCCTTTGAGTTTAACTGAAAACGAGCTTTCTGATCAGCTGACCATCCGTTACGAGGAATGATATTGCCTTCATCATCTAATAGTGTGTATGGACCATTCTCGATGATATTCCAAAGATCAATACGTATTGATTCTATAAAGAGCCGCATCCTGTCCTTTTAATAATGATAATCCTCACCATTGGATGCAGGAGGTCTTATGACTGAGGCACCTTCAGCTATAAAAACATGTGATTCAGTCATAGATCTTTGTCCTCACTTTGTAAAGGTGATTCTTGGAAACCGAGCTCTAATACCAACTGAAGTAAATCACTTGTTAATATAGGAATCACGTAAAGTATATAAAATATAGAAGAAGGGGGTTGAATTATGTATTCTTTTCGAAAATATTAATCTTTTGAGATTTCTTGAATATCTTTACAACTATCAGATGAATACCAAAGATAATTTACTAAAGTTGATAAGTATTTGAATCGCAAGTAATTTTATCTACTAGCCTAACAAAAACTAAAGTATAAGGGTTAGAGAATAGACGTCGCGATTTTATATTGGTTCACCCCAAACCTTGGGCTACGTCCACTTTAGAGTTTATCTGAGATTTCACTATACTCTTCAACTTTACAAGTATTCTTTTTGCCCTTCCAGAGCCTCTTCAGGTCTCTTTCACACAATATTCTTTCCGCTATATTAGCCTCTCTAGGATCTAGCCTTTTTTTCTCTCTCTAAGAAAGATAGTTTGAGCTTTTCATTACAATAGTATTTGCTCTCTTGTTTTTCACTTTGAATACAGAAATTTTCTAAGTATTGTACAATCAAAATTTTCTCTCTTGTAAAAGAACATTATTTTAGCCTTTGACTAGGACTAGTATTTATAGCCAAAGTCTCCAACTATCTTCTTAAGAAACTGCTTCTAGAAACCGTTATTTAGTTCAGTCTTATAACTGACTCCAACTAACTAACTATATGACGTTCTAGAGTATTTTCCTTTTTGTATCATCTAATTTTGTCACTTCGTCTGTGTTTTTATGCTTTGTTTATGTTTTACGCTTCGTCTGTGTTTTGTGCTTCGTCTGTGTTTTTGCACTTCGTCTATGTTTTGCGCCTCGTCTGTGTTTTGTGCTTCGACTGTTATTTGCACTTCATCTATTATTTGTGTTTCGTCTGTTATTTGCGCTTCATCTGTGTTTTGTGCTTCGTCTGTGTTTTGAGCTTCATCTGTTATTTGCAGTTCGTCTATTATTTGCGCTTCATCTGTTATTTGCGTTTCTTCTATGATGACGTGTATCGTCTGTTGCTAACGTATCTTTTGTGTTTTCACTTCGTCTGTGATGACTAAGTGTTACTTATACATTTTTCTGCACACTTAACAAACTTATTAAAACAATTTATACATTTCTAAGATTATTATTATTTAATTATCACCAAAATTATTAGAAGTAAAGTCTTCTTAACTTAACATAGGTCTCTCTTCACATTACAGGAGACCCTAAAAACCACCTTAGGAATTGTATGTTTAGTTTTAAATACCTGGATGCCCCTTAAGATCTCTTTTAAATTTCACCCAAACCTTAGAAATCACTATATTAGAATCCCTTTTTAGGTTTAAATGCTTGAATATCCCTTTAGGTCTCTCTTAACTTTGGGGACAACTTCAAAAAGTACACTAAGAGTCCCTATTTAGTTTTGAATTCCTATATACCTTTCTAAGTCTCTTTTTCATTTTGTAAAAATATTAGAAACCACTAGTAGAACTCTCTATTTAGATATAAATTCCTATCACCCCCTTTAGTTTTATCTTAACTGTGGAACTAAGGGAGATTATAATTCATGTTTTGATGATAACAAAACATAGGTATTACTAATGGTCTTTTTTTAATACAAGTAATATGAAAATAATAATGGTTATGAATAAATCACGAAACATATTATAAAGACATTACAGAAAAATTGGAGTTTAAGTCATTCAAATGACAAAAAAATTAGGGAAAAAAAGAAATTATGAATGAAAAGTTTTAAATGAACAAGTAATCTTTATTGTACTTTTTACTTAAGTCACCTTGATATTTTAGAGGCTTATAATGGATTAACACGTCATCATTTTAACTTATTGCATGATTCTTTTTAATCATTAAGAGGAATTAAGGTTTCTATCTCAAGGAAAACCTCTTAATCCTTAAAAAATTCTTCAGGGAACATTTAGATAAGTGTTTAAGTCAATTTTTCATTAAGAAAATTAAGTCTAAGCATTTAAGATGTTGGAATCATAGTTTTAGGTGAATAGGTCAACCTATATAGATTGGTGGTCAACTAATATAGGTTAAAGTTTTTTAAAAAATGTATTAAGAGTTTGTAGGGATATTTGTTAGTGCAATGGTCGAATAGAATTTCATAGTGGTCAAACAATGTCCTAATAACTAGTGAATTTGTACATTCAATGCATGTTGGTTGACCAATATGTTAAACTAGATGATAAATACACAATAACTAGCTTTTGGAATTGAATAGCTCTTATTTCTAATGGGTAGTTTAACCTCTAATCATTATAAATATATGGTTTTGTTGTTGGTTTAGATATCAGAAAACATTTTGGTGTTGTATAAGCACATTTCAAATATTTTTGAAAAGGTATTACGTGCCTTCATTTTTGCATTTTGAAGTAAGTGAACCTTTAAGGTTTTAAAGTGATTAAGCAAGGTCTTTTAAGTTGTAAATTCTTTTATGAATGGCATTACTCCTCTCTTGGAGAAAGATTTTAGGAAGATTTTTTATATACTCATGGAAAATAAGAATATTTTAAGAAGGTTTGTCTTCATCTTGTTGGAGGAAGGGACTTAGTTGAAATTTTAAAAGGGATCTTGGAAAGTGGACGTAGATAAGAATTATTTGTCAAACAACTATAAAGAGATTAGCCTTTCTTCTTCCCTTTACCCTTTAAATTATTGTTTGATCATGTTAGTGATTTGCATTAAGCTATTTTTAATCATATATTGATTTTTTTTAATTGACTTCATTAGATAAGAAATAGTTGTTCAAATAACCTATTCACCTCCTCTTGTGTGCCATTAGAGACCTATAAGTAATATCAAGGTGGATCTCTTAAGTTAGCATTTCCAAAAGAATTCTAAAGCAAAGGTCCCAAGGTATACTTGGACTCATTCTCTTATATCTAAGAGGGATAATACATTAATAGAGTCCCTTTCTTTGATGATAATGACTATCTACATTAATAGAGTCCCTTTCTTTAATGATAATGACTATCTCTATTAAAAAAATAAGATGAAGTTTTTCTTAATAACTTAAAGTATTGATTTATGGAAAATATTTTTAAATGGCCCTTTCACTTCCATGAAAGTAATAGATGATATAAGGTTTCCAATAATTAAAGAAGAAAGGGATCTATATGATAAGGAACTATAGCTTTAAATAGAAAATCCATTTGTATATTATTATATGCATTAGGTAGAGATGAATGAAATAGGTTATCCATGTGTAAACTTGTGCATAAAATTTGGCACATTCTTCAAATCAAATATGATTGTATTAATCTAGTTAGTGAAAGAAATAAAAAGAAGGAGATGAAGGAAGACATCAAAAAGAAGGCTTTAAGAGTGTCAACTTAGGATGACTCAAGTGACTCCAAAGGTGAACAGTTGGAAGGAGAAGTTGCTTGATAGTTGTTAATTATACTATGTTTTCAAAGATGTTTAATTATGCTTTTAGGTTTTTATTATATGATTATCAAGGGTATAGGCTTATTTATGTTATTGTTAATGTTTATTCATATTCTAAGTGTTTATATGTGACAACGCGTCATAACGCTATTCAAAATAAACTAGACCTATTACTATAGCAGTGCTAAGTCTAAGTAGATCCCACAGAGAATGTGTGTAAAGTAATTGAAATGAAAATAATTGGTATTTAGGCTTAGGAGGCTTATGGTTTTAAAAATAAGAAAATAAAATAAAGCTAAACTAACTAACAAAAGCAATTTAAAGAAAACATGTAAAAAATGATAAAAGTGGGGAGTTCGATAAGGACCTAGTTCTTTGGTTCAATCTCGGCCTGCACCCTAATTAAAAAATTTTCATTGATTTGTCATTCTCAAACCTCTCCTAGCAACTATTAATTGTAGGTTAACCGCGTTTTCCCTTAGGTACTGTTTAATCAAGATACTATCGTTAATTAAACCTAACTACTGAATAACCTAGGATACAATCTCTATATTCAATTGGGTAGTAGCATTACGAATTAGGAAAAATGATTAATCAAGGCAACAATCACATACGATGCATCATTTAACCCAAGTTATGTTATCTTTAATGATTATGAACCATTAGTTGCTACAAATAAATTTCAACATAACGATTACAGATTATATTGAATATTTTAGCAATGGGTTTGTAATAAAATGATCAAATGAATGCATTAAAATCATCTTTTTACAATACCCAATGGGTTCATACATAAATAATCGGACTATAATGATAACACAATCATTCATACATAAAACCCAAATCCATATGCATAGGGTAACACAATCAATTTTTAAAGAGAGAAAAAAAAACAAAAAATCAATGGAAGGAATGCTTAACGGGGTTGTCAGCGTCGAAGTCACCTCCGAACCGGCGTCAAAAAGCTACCCTTTATGGGTTTCTCAAGGTTGATAGTTTTGCCCCACATTTTCGTTAAAATTGATAGCTCCTAAGACTAATGTTTTAGCCCCCTTACCGAAGAACAACCTTTTGTTCTCTCTGTTCTGATTTTTATTTAAAACCCACGCATACTAAATTATGCTACTTTTGTTTTTTATGCCTTGTCTAATGTTTGTGTTTTGCCTTTACTACTGCATTTTGGTATCTTTGTTGTGCTGCATTTTCTCCTTGTTGCTTGTCCATGCCTTGTCGTTTTGCTCCATTTCCTTTCACCTGATGCGTGTCAATTTCGCGTGCCTTTATCCACCAACTGCATGTGGTTTCATGCTTCATCTTTTCCCAGCTGCCACCTTCTACTTCTTCTTTATTTTCCATGAAATTCATATTGCATGTGCCAATGCAAAAACATGCAATGCTATGCAAGTTTTCTACTTCTTTATTTTTACATTTTTCTTGCCTTTTAAGAACTCCATGAAGATAAGTGAGTGTTGGTCTTTGAAAAATGGCCCAAATATTATGCTTTTGACTTACTTTAATTTTTTTTTCTAAATTGTGCATAAAATCACATACAAGTCAAAGTGAATATCTTAAGTATTTTCATAACAATAATCACTAAGTATTATGAAATAAATTCATAATCAATTAAGCACATATCAATTTCTACCACACTTAGCTTTTGGTCATTATCGGGAGAAACATCAAAATTAAGCTTATAGACCTAAAAATATTGACTCATTTCCCAAATGTTCCAAGAATACATAATCATAAGCAAAGATGAATAACTTTCAAAGTTTATAACAAGAACTTAACATTTTAAGCTTTTACTCATGATCAATCAACATTTAATACTTTAAAAACTGAGCAACCTAATAGTAGACTTAGAAAATGTGTTAAGCTAAAATATATCTATAGGTACACTCAACATCATTCATAATCATGCTATTTCATAACTTTGCATGTCATTTTATTTCTCCACCACTAAAATTCACACGCACAATCTTGAATCAAAGGACTTTTAAAGGTTATAATATAGGCAAAGGTAAAGCAAGATGTATTTGGGTAAAGTAGCATGAAAGCTATCACAGGTAGTGAAACAAAAGTAACACTCAATGAGATATCAAGTGCACAATTTAACATTCATACAAAACTAGGTACCGTTAGCTATAATGAATGCAACTGTTATATTTCACAACTCAATTCAGCTCTCATACATAAACTACATGAAGCATAACAAATCAAAAAGGATCACTCATAGAGATTGATGATAACACTACATTGAAACTATAATGAGTGAACCTTCTAAAGCAACATCTACCTCATATTCAACATACTTAAGTAACCCATTCATTATAACTTGAGGAGGATGCATTAATCATAAACAACTTTTCAACACATAAGCACTTCCTCCTATATAAATTTATTTAAACATTTTTCTTCTTTCTTTCTTTCTTTCTTTCTTTTTCTTTTCTTTTATTTTATTTTCCTTTTCTCTTTTTTCCTTTCTTTTCTTTTCTCTTATGAAAATTAAAAGAAATTACATCAACTTGGAAATTTTAATGATAAGACATAAAATAACATCTCAACATTATAACCAACCCATACGTGTATATACCCCCACACTTACACTTTTGTATATCCACAAACTCAACAATCAACAAATGTTTAATAGCTTTAAGGCTTAGGAATGACATTTGGTTAGGGTTAAAGCATGTAATGCAATTAATACACAAAGAAAAGGCAAAAAAAGCTCAACGGGGCTTAACAAGGGAGAAATCATGCCAATAGGGTAGGTTATTTGGCTAATGTAGTTCGGAAAAGCAAATAATGCCTAATCATTTCTATATTAATGCATATGATAAAAATATGGCCTCTAGTCGAAAATCAAGGAAAAGTTAGGATGTACATATCATGAAAGTCACACATAAACAAAGACAATGAGACTGACATGAATGTGTCAATCTAATAAGGCTCAAAATCTTACTGGCCTTGTCTACCACTAGTTACTACTCTTCTAAAGATAATGTGCATCGACCAATCACAAAAGTAAAAGTACATGTTCAAGTTGCCTTGAAATTCTCTAGTCAATTCATTCTTTAATTATGACTATATACTCCTAGAAGAAATAGAAAAAGAGCTAATGTTTACTTGTTTGTTTTATTCTCTCACTCATTTAGATTGAAAACTTAAAAGAAGCAAGAAAAAAACCAACACAAAAACACACGTGCATATCTAGCTAGTGCGAAAAAGTAAAAGAAAAGAAATTTACTTCCCTTGGGTTGCCTCCCAATAAGTGCCTTTGTCTTGACTCCATGTTTTCTCCTCACATGACAAAATTATGATCTTTAAGTAGTAGAGTTTGAGCCATTTCTACGTACAGTAGTTCGGGATAGGGTTTTAATCGATGATCATTCACATACAACTTCTTTCCTATCCTCTAACTTTCAATCTCTACTGAGTCTATGCACTTTGGTAAGATCTCGAATGTCTCTTCACCTTTTTCTTCCTCATTTAATCCTTGTAACATATTAGGTGAAAGTAAAGAGTTATTCTTAACAATAAATTGGAACTCAATTGTTACCTCCGAGCTGAAAGATGTATCCTTTTCTGCTTTGAGCCCTTCTTCCACTTCTTCTCCGTCACAAGTGTTGTGCCCAAATAAGTTCTAAAAATACCTAGGCTATCCTACTCACAAGTATACAACATAGTTGTAGTAATTACCCAAGGTCATCTCCCATGGAGGTGAAATTGGTACACTTAAATTAACCTTGAACAAAAGCAAAAATAAAAATAGACGCAATCCTAAACATTCTATCCTGCTCAGTTAAATGAAGACTTTAAAGAAAATCACAAAATACATTCAAAAGTAAACGAAATCAACTGGAAGCAAAGATGAATAGATTAATCGAAATGGAAGACCCTTGAGAATTAATTTCGCTAATTTAATCTCCAATACATGATTCAGGGAAATGATTAGATAGTTGTCTTACTAAAATTAACAGTTGGGTTCTAAATTAACTCGAATAATTAACTAATCTAACTTTCATATTCAACGAGTTATTATCCAAATTAATTATGGAAACTTGTTTATTAATTACCACTTAAGTTAATATATTTCTAGTCCTTAACCTAAGCGTTCATAGTTTCTCGATCTGTATTAAATTTCTCCTCTTGGTCCTCCATTTAATACTAAAAATGATGCAAAGTTTAGTTGTTCTAAGTTTTTCATTCTTCATTTCTTACAGCCAAATATGGTGATGAACAAAAGCTGAAGATGAAAGGGAAAATAATTAAGAAGGATATGACTGTAAAAGGGAGGAGAAGGAGAGAATAATATAAATAAATGTAAATAATGTTTTTTTATTTACAAAAAATGAATCCCACTTTTCACGTAGTAATGGGATCCACTGTTTAATTATAAAAATAATAAATAATATCTTATCATTATTAATGTGGCATTTAACTGAAAAAAGTTAGTCCGTTAAATTTTCTATACACTTTGAATCTGTTTTGCATATTTTGAAAAAATTAAGATTTAAATTAAACACTTCAAAATGTTGGAATTCGAGTTATATAATAAAATATTAAGGTTAAAATGAAGTGTTATTATAGCCTATACTTTTTTTAGGACTAAAAGTGTATTTGAATCTAGACGTTTATAATAGAATGCCACGTGAACCCTAATTTAAATTGAACCATAACATTTTCAAAACACTCATAAGAAACTCAAAATAGATGAAATTTTTGATGGAAATAACTCCCCATCAGTTAAATTTTACATCAATATTGACACGATATTATTTTTATATTTTTAAATAAAAATGACTTTTTAAAAATTAATCAACAACGAGTCCCACTTGTCACATAATAATGAGGTCCATTGTTACACATTATAAACAATAGTTCTCACTTGTCACATGATAGTAAGACTTATTATTATGCATTTATCACACTTGTCATGTTGTAGTAAAAAGTTAATTTCATTAAATTTTCAATCTATTTAGCATATGTTTTGAATGTTTTGAAAATATTAGTGTGTAATTTGAATGTTAAGATTTGTTATATAATTTAGGTTGCGTTTGGTGAACCTTGCTTTCAACTGCTTGACATGGTCAAACAGCTGAATTTTATGTTTGGTAAGAACATGTAAAAATAGCAGTTGGAGCTCAAACAACTGAAATTTGAAAAGCTACACAATAGTAGCGTTTTGACATACTAACTGATTATGTATAAATAAAAAGTCAATTATACCCTCCTAAATAAATCAAGCTATATATTAATTAATTTTTGCAAGCCAATTTATGTCTAATTATAATTAATTAATTGTGCTATGGTGTCGCATAATTGAATTATTATTAATTATGCTACAGTGCCATGCATGACACTGTAGCATAATTGATGCATGATACTGTAGCAAAATTAATTATTATAAATAGTGTCATGCATCGCATTATGTTATGCTTATGAATTATGCACTAAACATTTATACTTTTTTTGTAAATTTTAATTTTTGTTCTATTTTTATTATTGTCAAAATTTTAATTTTTGTAAAATTTAATATTTAATCGTGACCGTATAAATTTTTTAAGTTAGGTCCTTATAAGTGTTTTTTAGGGAATTATTTTTAATTTATTAAATAATAAAATTCATACAAATTATATGAAAAATACTAATATGATATAGCTCGCTACATCATTCATATTAATAAAAAATTTTACGTTGGATTATTATTATTTTTAGTATTAGTATTGTTGTTGTTGTTGTTGTTGTTGTTGTTATTGTTATTGTTATTGTTATTGTTGTTATTGTTGTTGTTGTTGTTTTTATTATTATTATTATTATTATTATTATTATTATTGTTGTTGTTATTGTTATTATTATTATTATTCTAGGTTCTATGTTTTTTTTATTAAAGTTATAAACTTAATTTTTGTAGAATTAAATATCTAAAATCTAAATTCTTGTAAGAATATTCAACGAAATACTAAATTATATAATATTCATACTCTTATAATTTTTTTAAAGTTACGTCCTTATAAGTCATTTTACACATAAACAACTAATATTAAACAACTAATTTTACCAAACATCAAATGACAAACGACTAATGCAATCCGCTGGTTAAATCAGCTATTAACTAACAGCTGATAGATCAGCTAACAGCTAATGCAATCAGCTGGTTACCAAACAGGGCCTTTTACTACCTCCAGTCTCCTTGTAGCGACATATCAACTCCACTCTAATCGTCCTCCTTCAATGCTCTACGTTAGTTCAATCGTCCACTTGCTTTTTCTAGTGCCATCTTTAGTCCAATAGTCTTCCTTGAGTGCTTAAGCACTATAACCCAAATTTACTTATGGGTACATGTTGAATGCTCCTTCAGAAACTAGTAGAAACCTTCCATAAACCATCATCAAGTTCTATCAATCTCAGATATTGTTAGCAGTAGCTAATGGTAAATTCTAAACGGTAACTTTAGAAATTGTATTTTTGAGCTTCTTCATTCTTCTATCCTTTAAATTTGTGCAAGCATTTTCATTTTTCAATTTGAGGTTTTAAGGTTTTTTTTGTTTTTAGAATTAATTTTCTTTACTATAGGAAAAGTTAATTTCTTATTATTCATGTTAGATAGAAGTTAAAAAGCTATTCACTATATAGAAGACTTACGTTAAATTTATTTTAACTAGTTTTTTTTCTTTCTTATTGTCGTGAGTTGTAGTAATCAGTTTATACAATTTCACCTTTGATTATATCCCATTCATTTGTTTTTTCTTTTTCTGTTTAAAGTTCCAATCCTTATTCCTTTTATTAAGTAATATTAGAATCATTTAGGTACTTGTTAAATTTGTCTTTTATAACTTGTTTTAGGTATTAGGGTAAGAATGGTGACTTTGACTTTTAATGATTGAGCAAGGGTTATTGCTTCGGTGAGTTTTAGGTCTAGGAGAAGAGACAATCTTGACATATTAGAAATAGGTTCCTAGAACATTAAGACCTTCACAAGGAAGTCTTTGAAATTAGTGAAGATTTTAGACAATTATAATATTCATATAGCATACATCTAAGAGATAAAAGTTGATGGAGGCTAAAGCGAAAGAGATTAATAAGTTCAAACTTTGATATTCATAATATTCGAGACGACAAAATAAGGTAGTTATCTTGTTTGTCAAAGTACGTATACATCATATTGTGGGGCTAAAAAGGACTAATAATAGGATTATGTCTTTAAAAATTATGGTGAAAGGTGTTATTTTCAATGTGGAGTATGCTTATACACCTCAAGTAAGGTTAAACAAACAAGGCTCTAGTAAGAAGTTATGAGAAAATAGTATTTAGAGATTGTAAGAGGAAAAAGGAGAGACCTAATAAGAACTGAGGTGAAGTGATCAAGAATGATATAACTTTGCTGAAATTTACTGAGAACATGATTTGTAATAGAAAACTTTGGTATAATAGGATATGGATAAAGAATCTCATGTATAAAGGTGCTTTCTTAAGTTCTCTAAACTTTTTCCTTCGAGTCTTTTGTTTTATAAATAGCCTTAATATTTTGATTAAATAGTACTTCTCTCTTAGTTTTTTTTAGCCTAAGTAGTTTCTTACTTAGTCTATTTACTTTATTGTAATGACTAGTGTGATTTATTCTTGTATTTGTCTCTTTGTCCTATTTTGCATATTTAATTACGTATTTTATATTGCACTATTAATCTTTACAATGTTCTATATGTATTATATTACATATACATAATTTTATATTTTTAGTTATATGTATTTATTGATATTTTATAGTATTATTATTAATTTGCACTACATGTAAGTTTATTGAAAATAGCTTCTCTATCATTTAAGAATAAGACTACGTAGTATTATTGAACTTTTTCAAATCCTGCATTTTAACACGACTCTTGCTAAAAGTTGTTGTTGAAGAAAAAAAATTAATTTATTGTAGATTTGTATTAACTATTGTGAAGGATAAATTTCTTCAACATCTTTTTCACTGATTTGTTAATGGTTATGCCTTATTTTTTTTTAGAATTTAAAATGAATTAATAGTTAGGCTTTAAATTCCTTGTGGTTTTCTCTCTCTCTTTTTTGGTTTTAATTGTTATAATAGAGTCTTTTTTTTTTCTTTTATATACCATCTTATGCGGAACATTGTATTGAATTGCAGAATTTTTATACTCTGGAAACAAATGTGACCAAAGAATTATTGAAGTTACTTATTTTATGTCAATCTATTTATATTTTAATTATTATATGTTCTTAAAAATTATTTAAAAGTGGGATAAATTAGTAATTCTGAATTACGATAAAGAGTTTGGTGTATTTTAAAGATAAATTAGTTCTAAGAATATTTTAATCGAGCTTACATGAAGACATGAATTAGAGATTAAATTTTCATTGTACAAAATTTAAAAATTATTATATCATTTTAAAATTTTTAATTAATTTTGATAAGTTAAACTCCCTGGTCCTAATACGTTATTCTTATATTTTTGCCTTTGGTTTAGTTAATAATTGTCGAGTGCCGACTGACTTGCAGCTAGAAAAGAAATGCGTTGGAGCGGTAAGTCCAGTCTGGCCGGTTAAAAATCATTTTCACCGTAATGCACCGTCACTCGCCAAAAAAAAAAAAAAAAGCAACTGGTTTCGAAGTGACAGAGAAATAGAGACGACCGGAGAGAGAGGGAGAGCGGTTGTGGAAGATGAAGACGACGAAGGGAGGCAAAGTCATGAACCCTACGGACGCTTACCGGAAGGAGCTCCGTAAGAAGGAATTAAAACGGGTAATCTTCTTGTTTCTTGTTGAAATGTTATTGTTGTTCTTCTACCGATTTGGTTAGACAATGCCCTAGCAAGTCTTTTTGATTGATGGGGCAACAACAGTTCACAAAAATTAGGAACTCGAATGCTCTCGTTTCATGTTGAATTTGGGCTTCTTTAATGGGAAAAAAAAAAGCTTTATTTCTGTTGGCAAGACTTCTCCTTTTGGCTTAAATTAGTTTATTTTATATATTTGTGAAGCTTAATTTTCTTTAGTTGTAGCATTCAACATTTGATTACAAGGTATCCTTTCAGGGAAATTATTTCAAGAAATCACTGAGGTTTGTTTTTTGAAATAGATACATTTGGTTTTTCTTGTTGTGTGTCAGCTGCTTTTCTGCCAGTCAGCACGATTTCTGCTATTGTTTGATTGCTTTACATAATATAATCCTTTGTTTCCGAGGTTAGAGAATCAGGTAGAATTTAGTGCTGTAATATTTAGTTGTTCTCTTTTAATTATATGTTACACCGTTTTGTTTGATATTTATGAGTGAAGATCAACTACATTGGTGAGTATCTTCTATAGTCATATGCTTCTGTTTGCGATTTTTAACTTTGGTCTATTTCTTTTTACAGAACAAGAAAGAAAGGAAGAAGGTGAGGGAGGTCGGTATATTGAAGAAGGATCCTGAGGTGCTGAAAGAGCAGATAGAAAAGCTGGAAATGATGAGTAAGGGGTGATCAACTGCAAAATCTCTGTTTTCTGACCATAGTATTTGGCTAAGATGTTCAATTGAGAACTTTTATCGTCTTGATTACATAAAGTTGCTATTAGGAAGTGTCAGTTTAAAAGAAGTTGACCCTCATTATTACTGAAATTTTAAGTGGAAAGGCATGCTTTTTAAATGTAGCCATGAGCTGTTCTTGAGATGCTTCATTACTGCTTTGCTGCTTATATCATGGTTAATGGCTTTGCTTTATCTTATTGTGTATTATACACTATTTTTGGTAGATTTTTTCCATTTATTTTTTGGTTGTGATTGAAGGTTTATTTGCTTGCATTTCTTGTCAAAGCTTACCTTTTTTGTGTCTTCATCTTTGCAGAGGCAGATGGTGCTTTAGACAAATCAAGAAAACACAAGAAGAGACAACTCGAGGATACACTTAACCTTGTTTTGAAGAAAAGAAAGGTAATTGTTGGAACAATGTATGCTCTGCTTCTGGTCTTTCACATTGGGGTTCTGTATCTAAATGACATTCATCTAGCATCTGCTATTTCTTCACCATTCTGCCTGTTCATTCAGCAAGACTCTCAATTTTCATTGCCTGAACCAGGCGACCATCTTTTTCATCTATAACATCTTTAAAGTCCACTGTAGCTTATATTAAAAATTGATTGTTGAGGCACAATTTCCTTTTCCACTTTTGAGTTGATGGCATTATGTTCTTAGCTTATTTTGTTGTCATTGGCTTTGAAATTTTAATAATTTTATTTACGTTTCGGACAGGAATATGAAGACAAGATGAAGGAGAAAGGTGAGGCCCCAGTCATGTTCAGGTAAACTTGCCATATGTTTTGTGATTCAGTTCTTTTTTGTTTCCATCAAGTACTTGATTTATCCCTTTTTTGATTGAGAACTGTAGTTTTTCTTTTGATGCAGTCATTTGGGGCCTCCTCGAAGAAGGACTTCTGCTGAAGAAGAAGAAAAAGTCAAGCACCCAAAACCTGAAGTATATCCGACAATCCACAAATCTACGCTGATATTCTTTATCTTTTGTTTTTAGTTAGATTTAAATCATTTACTAGCCTCTTTTGATGCTGTAGGACTCAGTATACTACCACCCTACCTTGAACCCTACTGGAGCTCCACCCCCGGGAAAGCCTCCAATGTATAAATCATCCATAGGTCTATTCTCATCTATCCCCTTCCCACTTCTTTCCCATTCTTTCTCTTGGTTTTTTCAATCTATCCTGCTGATTTATGTTGCTCTCTCTCTCTCTCTCTCTCTGACCTCTAGGACCTCGTATTCCCTTATCTGCTGCTTCATCAAGTGCAGCTGCCTCATCCTCAAAGGTTGTTTCGGACGATGCAACTTTGGGAGTACCACCACCGCCACCTCCTCCTCCCTTGCCTGAGGGAAGTGGCTCTGCAGATAGTTCTGCTATACCAGCTTCCTTGCCTTTACCCCCTCCACCTCCATTGCCACCAAAGGTTGCTGCACCTAGCTTGGGTATGCCATTGCCTCCACCTCCTCCTGGTGGGGCCCCACCAATAGATCAAGCTAATCACACCACAGTTCCACCATATGCTCAACCACCTCCACAAGTTACCATTGAAACTGATGGGGGGAAAGTTCTAACAGAACTGACAGATGAACCATCAACCAAAGAGACAGTTCAGGTGTGTCTCCAATTTTCTCTGTCTTACTGAATAAAAAGTTGAGTGACTTCAGCTTTATGTGCTAGATATTTATTGTTCAGTTGTAGACATATACTGAGAGTTATCAAATTAAAATAACTGTTTTAGCTCTCTGTCAGTCTACAATACAATGTTCTTTAAATAATTAGTGGAAACTTGCTAGATATTTTAGTCATTCTAGAACTGGAAAACTGAAAGGTTTTCCCATTGATTAATCTTTGTCAACTGATCCAGTTATGTAAATTGGAATATGCCCCTTTTCAAATTTTTCTTATGTTTTTTTCTTTTTGCTCTTTTGGTAGCAAAAATTATTCCCATCCACATTTTGGTGATTGCAGTTAACTAATAAAAGAATAAAATCTTCTCTTATTTACATTCCATAGGTACCTTCTATGCTTCCATCACCACCTTCTCCACCAGGAATGCCTCCAAAGTCAACCGGTAGTCAGTCTGACAATGCTTCATCAGAAGCTGACGGTGAGACTCCATCGGCAATGAAGGAGATCCCTAATATGGTTCCCCCACCACCTCCTCCAAGGCAACAGGCCCCAATGCCTGGACCAACATTGATGCCAACTCTGCAGCCTGATGTGTTACCCCCAGGAATATCACATTTCCCTCCTCCCCCACCTCCACCAAATATGCGGCCACCATTACCTCCTGGGCTCCCTGGCCAAGTGCCTCCACCAGGATTTATGGTTCCTTTAATTCCTAGACCACCATACGGTCCTCTCCCTGGACCTCATCCGATGATGGGACCACCGTTGCCACCAGGTCCTCCTCCAATCTTACAAGAAGATCCTGGGAGGCCGGCTCTCCCTCAAAAGCCCTCTTATGTTAAATCTGCTGCATCTACTGTTGTCAAAAGGCCGTTAGCACAGCACACTCCAGAACTTACAGCTATGGTAAGTTTATTCTTCCCTTGACGATAGTCATCAATCAGGATCAGTTTTCCTCTTTTTTCCCTTTCTTGCATATAAGTATGGTACTGTGTTGTCATAAATCTAAGAGAACAAGGATAAATTAGGCTGTTGAATTGTTGTTTTGCACGACATATTTTGCTGTTAGGCAAATATGCTTTGACAGTTTCAATTGTCTTGCTTTCCCGACAGTGTAAACAACAACCTGAATCTGTATGTTCTTTGTGTCTTAGTGTTGTCACGAGACTGCTCTTTAACTATCGTAGTTTATACGGAGAAAGCGTCCGTTTTTATTTTAGATTTCAGTCGTGGGGGGAAAATCTGATACCGAATATCAACCTACACTTCTTTGTTATTCAGTACTCTTGGAATGGTTTCTCTCTTAACTCAGACAAATTGAGATTTTCTCCCCTGAATTTAAGCCTAAAAGTATTAGTGTATGTTCAGGTGCCTGCCTCAGTTCGAGTGAGGAGAGAAGCAGCTGCTCCTAAACCAAAACCAAAAGCAACAGTCCCATCAACCACAGCACGAATCACTCGAGCAGCAGCTCCTGCAATTATCAAGCCAGAGTCAGCCAACTTATCATCAGCATCAAAGGCTAAGAGCATTGACGACTCATATACGGCCTTTTTGGAGGACATGAAAGCACTTGGAGCCCTGGATGGTTGATGTCAATTGAGAGGGTAATACTTGGCGGAAATATTTTATCTTCTAGCTGGCCTTGGTTCCATCTTCACCTTTGTCCTGAGGCACTTATTCTATTGGTGGTTCATCACTCCACCTCTCTCAACTTTCAAAACTCACCTAAACTTGAGGTGGTTGGTATCTTGGGCGGTTCTTATGGAGCAGATACATGTTTTGCTTGGAACAGCCGCTGAAATTTGCTCCCTGGAAAATTGGAATTTGTTCCTTAAACTTTTCAGTATTCTTTTGCTTTAATTACCAGTAACCTACTTCAAGAAAAAGAAAAAATTATACTTTAATAACCAACTAATAATTGTTTATCACGTCAAAAATCTGTTAATATTAAGATGTAGGGAGCTTGACGATTTCCCAAGTGAAAGACTTCTTATATAAGTTAATGGGAAGAAGATCTTAAATAACTAATAACTAGTAATATATCATGTAAAATTATTGCTTAATAGAAATTGGGGATGGTGAATTGAGGTTTCATGACTAAATCAAAGTACCAACTTGATAAATTCGTAGAAACTTGTTATAATATAGAGCTTAGCACCTTGGTCACACAATCGTCCTGCAATTAATTTTCTTTTGCAAGTATTATTATATTTATTTATATTCCTCGAGAGTTCAATTACCAATGCCCATATTGTTTTCATTGGATGTATTTGGTCCGGTTTGAAACTTTTCAATCAACCAAATTCAAATCAATAATACTGTTAAATACATAATATATGTATAGCAGTAAGTATAACATACATAATAATCAAATGAAAATAAAAGATGCATGTCAAAATATCTCCAATACATTATTTTCATTGCCCAAAACATTGTTAAAGCAGTCAACCGCTTTAAGGAGTGCACTTTTTGTTTGTTTGTTTGTTTTAATCATTATTCTTCACATAAGAGTTCCTTAGAAATTATTTTATTCTATAAGGACTAAATGTATTGAAACTGAAATGACAAAAAAAGTTCATTCTCACTGACAAAGGTTCATTTTATTTCATAATTTTTTTTAAAATTTAACATTTGACGGTTTTTAAAATAGAGTATCACATTATGAAAACTATTCTATTAGAATTATAGACAAACAAGATTCTAAGCTTCTTTCAAGGTTTCATTAAAGATGTTTATGTAAATACTTCTTTGACAAAGGGTTAAAAAAAAACAAAAGTTTTTCATTAAAATTTACCTTAAACTCAAACATTTATGTACATTCAAATAAAACCCTAATATTTAATAAACATTTTAAAAGGTCCCTAAGTTAAAACAGAAAGTTGGCTCCTCTACTAAAAATTTTCAACATAGAATTTTTAGTTTTTTTGTTTTATGACACGTAAGCAATTAATTTGACATGGGATCTATATAAAAGTTAGGGAAAAATCTCTAATTTAATTTATTAATTTGGCATGGGAAAAATCCCTAAATTTACTAATCATTTGAGCCTTAATTTCCTTCATTCTTAGAAAAAAACTCATCTCTGTCGCACTGCACCTCTCTTAATACATTCTCTCCTCAACAATTTATCTCCTCTGGTTGAATTTGCTTCTTTGGATTGTCGTGTTTCGTGTCTTGCTTTCTGTGTTGTGTTGCTATTTCTTATGGTATGGATATCAATGAGTTGAAACTTAGCAACTTTAAGTCATTTGATGAGGTGGTTTGGATTCTTCTTGTGAATTTGTTTTTAAATGTTTGGTTTATAATACTTGCAGATAAATGCCTCCACTATATAGATTTAGAATTTGGCTTTCTATCTCTGTTAGTGGATTTTATAGCTGTTTGTATGCCAAGATATTGAAATTAGATTCATTTCTTATTTTACCGGGCCATTTTATCTTTTTGTTTCTACCATAAGTTGTTTACTTGTTTATATACCTAGTACCATTGCCTAGGTTGTTACATCCTTTTGAGTGGTTTTATAGTCCATTCGTTAGTGTTGTAATCTTAGCCAATGATCTTAATGACAACTTCTTTGATGTGGAGGGATGTTACATTAATTTTCATATCTTTGACTCATGAACTTATTTTTTATTTGCAATTTGTTCCTTATGCCATTTTGGCTTTATTGATTCACTCAATGACTATTCATAATATACTAAATAGGATATCATGTGCATTTTATATCTACTTGGAGGTTGTTTCCATAATGTCGTTATATTGAATACCAAGGTATTGGTTTCACAACATAGAAGATACATATTCAATAATTCATCACAATTAATTATCTATTTGATTGCTTTCATATTTTTGAGTCATTCATTGCTTATTATGTATTTGCATTGGGTGTTGCAAGGTTCCTGAGTTGTGCTCACTGTGTTCTTCAGGTTTGTTGTTAGTGTTAAATATCACAAAATATATGGTTTGACTTGAGGTCCTTAATAGTTTCTAGCATATCGAAATTATGTCTCCTTTTTTAGACAATTGAATGAGAAGGTGTGACGAGAAGGATGGTCACACCTTCTCTAACTAGTTTGGAGGTAGTTGTATTCACTATGTAATTATTTATGGCCTAATAATCTTAAAGTGTCAAGATAGTACTTAGATTGCTTTAATGTACAATACAGTCAACCTTGTGAGATATGACTGACATTGCTTTGTATTTAGCATACCTTTTAGAACTTGCATTTTGGTTCTTACATTATAATGTGGAACTTTTTATGCTAAAAAATAGTTCTAAGATTGCGACAAGCACTTTTATCCCGTCAATACTCTTATAAGCATCTTACCATTTTGTTATCTATCATACTAGTTATGATATAGATGTTTTGTTATGTATGCCTATTACTGCCATTAGACTGTGATTCAAGTGTTTGGGTTGAATGAATTGTATGATTATGTACTCCTACTGCTTGATATTTACGAAAACATTATCTATTTTTTGGCAAAAAATGTTATGTTAATGATTTTTTTAGACACATCACCTATGTTTGAAGCATATAAAACATTTTATCATGTTATTTTAGGTTCCATTTTTTCATGAATCCTTTTGTATGTGAATATTGCTCTTTCTTTGGACGCAACATTATTTCGTTACCCTGAAATTGTTCACAAGTAATGTTACCCTGAAATTGACTCACAAAATAGTGTCAAATTCTCTTTTGATTCTCTAGATTAGGTGCGATTCACCATTGTAGTCATAACCAAGTGAGTTACTTGCAAAGTTGGGAATATTGGAAACTTGATGAATGTATTTACAACATAATCTAGAGTAGAATTAACTTATGCCATCCAAATGCTAATTAGTGTAGACTATCTTCCTACATTTGCATTTAAATTTGTACAACCATATCAAAGTAAAATAAGGTAATTATCTTTGAAAATTCAAAATGCCAGTTCAAAGAACTTAAAATATAGTAAAAATGATCAAGAAGCCAACTGCAATGTTATAGTGACCAATATGCCTATAGAATCAGTTCATAATCATTGATCAAAAGGGAAAATTTAACGAGGATGAGGAACAACCATCATATAGTATAGATGCATTCATAAAATATGATAAAACAACTAGATTCAACATACATTTCTAGGACTTAATAGAAAACTATGAACTACAGATGCTTTTTCACTAGACGTAATAATTCTTTTAACAATCTAAAATGTTATCGGTGAATTTCTGATTCACATGATAGACTTCCTCCTATATATATACAAATAAATCATGAAACAAAGATCGATCATTTCAAACTTCTGAGAAAGACTTTTCATTAATGAAATAAACTACTTGGGTGACTACTTGGTCGCTCCCTCTATAATTGTAGCCAAATTCTATAGGAATTCCTCTATGATTGGCTTGTCACCATCTGTTAGATCAGTTGTAACCTTTAAAAATATTACATGGACTTTCAAAATATTAGCAATATAGGTAACAAATGCTCCTTAAAATACAAATTTATAGTATAATAACTTGATAAAATATCTGAATTTTGTGAATATAGTGATAGAACTTTTAACAATTGATGTAGGTTATAGATTACGCATGCAAAATAAGCTAATATGTTTCCTCGTGCTCTAGGTTTATATGAAAGCAATGATGTCATTGACAATTCAAATAAGATGTCAAGAAAAGAAAATTTCAACTTTACCTCCATCTCTTTAACGGTAGCATCATTTGTGATTATTGATGATTCATTTTGTAGGACATATTAAGTGAAATAAGAACATGCATATTAAACACCATTGCAGACATCTAGAAATTTTGCAAAGATATCATGATGAAGAAAAAAAAAGATACAATAACATTTAAATTAAGCTTTTTTCAGTAGATTAGGTGCTAGGAAGGCCTTCTTCAAACTAACTCCATACAAATCCAAAGCATGTAATAAGTAATGTAGTTGATTGAAAATTGGGCATTGAATACTAGAAAAATATAGTTTTAGATGATTACTGAAGTAATTCCTTCAAATAGTACAATGATGAAATTGATAAACCAAGCATCACTGACGAGTTAGATTATTTATGCCTATTATTATTTTTGTTCTTAAAATTTGTGACTCTAAGCAACTAGATTTTTCAAGGATGTTTAATTATCTTTCCCATTATATATAACTAAGTTCTTATGCTGGAAATGTAAGTATTGTACTAAAATCTTATTTTTCTAAAACATAATAAGAAAAAGAAAAATAAGCAAATGACTCAGTTGTCAACTCTTGAACATATTTGAAGCAACCAATCTAAGTGGAGCGAAACTAGAAAACGACAATTCAGTTTCCTTTGTCATGTTAAAAAAGTTAGAAGTGCCTCTTAGAAAGTAGGCAATACTTATAGGAATAAAATTCTTTTATCATAAAAAAGCAATATAAAAAAGAAGATGAACATAATGAAATAAGCAAGAATAAGAACATACCTTAAAGTTGTTGTAAATTCCTGCATTGATAATTAAATCTAGCTTTTATATTTGAATAGTTATATAGGTCACAAGAGATGCAGAAACAATACCAACATTACAAACCCCTGAAAAAAAAACAATTTGAAGAAAGGTTGGAAGAGGAAATCATTAGGAACCAAAAAGCAAGGTGATTTTTAGAAGGAAGGTCATATAAAGAAGCAAGACGACGTAGAAAAGCAAAGCCACATAGAGAAGTAATGCGATAATGATAAGCAATGTAACATAGAGAGGCAAGACATGAAACACGATGATCTAAAGAAGTAGATTCAACCAAAGGAGATAAATTGTCAACGAGAGAATGTGTCGAGACAAGTGCAATGCGTCAGAGACGAGTTGTTCATGAGAATTGGGAAAATTGTGGCTAGAATAGTTAGTAAATTTAAGGGTTTTTCCTATGCCATATTAGTATATAAAATTAGGGATTTTCCCTTAATTAAAATTTCATTTGGAACCAATACTAAACTAATTGTCTACTTGACATTAGGGTCCAAAATAATAAAAAAAATTACATGTTGAAAATTTTTAAAGGAGGAGTTAATTTATTATTAACTTTGGGCCTTTTTCGACCCTTTTGTCGTACTTCTTTTAATGAGAAAAATCTATCATTATTAGCATGATATCTTAGCTTACTTACACAATTATAAGCTCTTAAATTGGAAATTTCTAGTTACTTGTTTCTCCATCTCTTATTATTCTATTGTCTCCACTACATTACTACCTCCCTCACCCTTACCGTGTTCTCTTTTATTGTCATCACTGTTACTAACTCTGCTCGCTTATACCTCTTGCAATATTGAGTTTTTTAATGAGCTTTTTAATTTTCAACATTCAAATTGGAGGAAAAAATATGATAAATGAAAATAAAAGATATCTCATCAAAGTTGGCACGAATTTGCTAGCATTTAAAAAGTTAATAGGTCAAAGAAAAAAATTAAAAAATATTTTTATAGATAATTTAATTTTTTCTTTTTGTTAACTTTGGAGTCTTAATTCAACATAATAAATAAATGTTTTTAATCAACTTAATTATAATTTAATATTCTTTTTAAGTAACTTAATAAAGTCATCAAAACATTATTTTATATTATTAATTTATTATTAATAATACTTTCTTTCTTTCTCTTTATTTATCATCACAATTTCTCTCTTTTTCTTTTTATATAATTTACAAATTTTATATTTATATTTTTCCTTTTCTTTTCTTTTTCTCTCTTTTTCTTTTTTTCTCTCTTTAACATTAATAATGCTTTTTCATTTTCTTTTTCTCTCTTTTTTTCTTCTTTTTCTACTTTTATATGTCTTTCTTTCAACATACTTTTAAAATTTGTCTCTTTCTCTCTTTCTATTCCTTTATTAACCTCTCCCTCTTCCTCTCCCTCCTTTCCTCCCTCCTTCTCTCTCCATCTCATTTCTATGCTATTGGATGCTTAAGACTGATGCAACTAATCTAAGTGGAATAAACAAATTTGTCTTCAGGGTGAAGAAATTATCTTAGGGGAGTAAGCCAACTCACCTAGAACACTTATGCTTAAGAGTGATGCAACTGGCCAACTTAGGTGAGGCAATTATATCTTCAAGACGAGCCTAGTGAAGTGAGGTAACTCACCAAGAACACATATGTTGAAGAGAGATGAAACTAATTTAATTAGATAAGACAATTATATCTTCAAAATGAGACAATGATATCTTCAAAATGAGACAACTACACTCTATGACATGAGATAACTCACTAGAAACAAAGATGTTAATGCGTGATGCAATTGACCCATATGAAGTAATTGCACCTTAAAGCTGAAGCAATAGCCATAGTGAAGTGTGACTAATCTAGAACATAAATGTCTAAGAGTGATGTAACTAATTTTACTAACTAAGACAGTTACCTCTATAAAGTGAAGCAATTCACTTGGAACAAAGAAGTGTATAAATATGAGTGAGAGAGAGGGAGAGAAAGAGAGAGAACTAATGAAAGAAAGAGAGAAAGTCACAAAGTGAGAGAGTGGGGAAAAGATAGAGAAAGAGAGGAAGAGAGAGAAAGATGAAGAGGCAGAGAAAAAAAGGAGAAAAAGATAGAGTCATAAAGAAGAAGAAAGAGAAGAAAAGAGGGGGAAAAAGGAATTGACTTTTTAGTATGATAATGGAGGACCTTCTTTATACAAATAAGTAGTTGAGAATTTTGTTATGTTAATATGCAACTTTAGGTTAATTATCAAAACTAACTTAAACTTCATTTTCTACAATTTTAATAATGAAATTCTTTGTATCAAAGATAGCTTGTTAGTAACCACCGTTTACTTAAGTGACTTAATTTAATAGGTAGATATTTAAATACTAGGACATGTAATTTTGAAAAGATAAAAAATAACTTAACAAATTTTAATAGGTAAGTATTTAAATACTAGGACATGTAATTTGAAAAAAAGAAATTAAAAAATTATTAGGAAAAATGAAAATTTACTTTGGTTATATGAATCTTGAAGAATATAACAACATCTATGTCTTTTTCATCTTCTAAATTCATTTTCATGAAACTCTCCTTATGTCTCTAATACTTTCTCTGACTTCTTCTATTTGTTCTCTCCTTTTATTTTACAAACCTACCCACAAATATACTTTATATAATTTATGAACAAATTTGATTCAAACTAAAAAAATGTTAAAACTTATGTATAAGATAATTGATTTGTTGAATATAAAGAATTAATAGAATTAATAAAAAAATTCATTAAATATTTGAATGCCACAAAGAAAGAGTTTTTTAATAAGTTCGAAGTTCAATGAAGAATAAAAAAGAGAAGCACTCACGACTTTTAAATAACAAAGATGTCAAAAATTATCTTCAACAGGAAACAAACATGCCCTAAATACAAAATAAAAAATCAGTTTTTTGTATTTTTGAGAGGGGTAAGCTGTGTTGATTACGTACTTTATTGACGGTAGTGGAATAATGTAGGTAGGGATAGCAATAGGTCGGGCTGAGCTAGGTTAGACCCCTAACAAATCGAGCTTGAGGCAGCCTGGCCCTAACCTGGTTAGGCTCGAGGCGGCCTAGCCTGAATTATTATTATTATTTTACAAAATGTCAAATCAATGTCATTTTTTCATTACCCTTCTAGGTCTGGCCAAGCTTGAGGCTCGATCGGGCCCAAAAATTAGGCTCTAGGCCCAATCAACCCGAGCCCAAGTTTGGGCCAATTTGCCATCCCTAAATATGGGATCTATTATGTCTAAGATCATGGATTTTTTATAACTTTACCATGTTAGATACAATCTAAGACATGCTTGTGCTTAAATTCACAAATCCCTTTGTATCGTTATGGAATTGGACATTGTCTAAAACAATGTTATTTTAAAGATCGTATCCTCGCAATTTATATTTTTAGAGTTATAGGGACTAAATTATGACTGTATTTTAAGTTATATTCTTCATTAAAACTTTAATTCATGTATCCAAGAAGGGACATGGGTTAGGACACACCTATGTGTGAGCTCGAGTTTAGACACAAATAAGTGTTTTGCCTCCATATTTTCTCCAACTCTAACTCTTATAATTGACCTAAGCTTACATATAATGGATCCCCCATTTTTACTTAGTCATGATCATTTTGTACTCCCACTATTCAAAAGAATTCGTCTTTAAATCATTACCTATTTTAAAAGAAAAACAAGTCTCTTTGTATAAAGATGTAAACATGGGTTAGTTAGTATAAACCTTTTCTCTCCTCTCTCTTCTTTTCTTCAGTCCCTATTTTCAATCTCAATTAGTATTTATAGACTTGATTCGGTGTTAAAGGCACAAGGATAATGGGTATATCATCCTTTATGAAGGTGTACTTGTTTTTTAAACCTTCATGTACAACATTTTTGTTATATTTCCATAGTCTTTCTAATATGGTGTAACCAGTCTACATAAGTACATCACACAACACCTCATCTTGATAAATTATAATAAAAAATGAATGTTCAACTTGATCTCCTTATATTCATTAAGACATTAAATCTTGTATGGCTTTGAATGCTTACGTCACAAACACCTCATCTTGATACATTATAATAAAAAAAGAATGTTCACAATCTCTTTATATTCTTTAAGACATTAAATCTTGTATGGCTTTGAATGCTTTAGAATAGACAAGCTTAACTTTTCCTAAAAGTATTATTAACTAAATTAGTACAACTCTCTTTATCATAATCACCATACATATCTTATTATGAATATGACATCTTACATGGAAAATGTGTTCCTTTGTTACTTTAACTTATCCTCCTTAAGTTGAAGATAATGCTTTATGTGTGACAAATGTGTCATCGTCAAAAACATACTCAATCCCTTTTTACTAAAATATTCAAATATTAGCCTAAATTCCTTTTCTACGGGACCATTTGCACTTTCCATCTCTCTATCATCTCTCATGATCATAATCCTTTTATTTAAGGAACTAACATGCAATACATCATATTTCTAAATAACAAAAACTTTTAATTTCTCTATTTCGATAGGGTTGAGAATCAATTTTAACTTTATCCTTATTATAGGTGTCATCTTTAGCTTTAGGTGGCTTAATTTTCACTTTAAAAGAATCCTTATCGGCTTTTTTTAAAATTAAGCCTCCAAAGGTTTCTAGTATTAGTGAGATACTTTGATAACCCTTTGTATTTGATTTGCTTCTCTATCTTGATAACTATATGTATCATCTCTTCCAACTCTATATAGTATTGAATTTTAGTTTTAGTTCCTAAAATTTAGTTTGCTTTTACATCTAAATTCCCCCTTTTACCCTTGATATCTAGTGCTCCTTCACCCTCACATGTAGAGAAGAAATAGGAAGAATATATTTTTCTAGGGAAAAGCTAGAAACAAGTTCTTCGTAATGAGGATAGTCTTCCTCTCCACTTTTATCCTCATAAGGAAGAAGGTGGGAGAATGTTAGTCTCCTAAGATATGGACATTCTCCAAACTGGTAGGAAGTATTAAGAGGCAACACTGATGGGGTTTTTCATGGGAAAGATACCTCATTTCCTAGTTATATATAATTGGGCATTGAATTCTTAGAAGAATAGAGGTTTGCAGGATCTTATGTTGTTTGAGGATAACTTAATTCTATTTACCTTTTCTTCTAAATCTCAGGCATGGAAGGTTGTGGAGGAAGGACCATGGCATGTACCACGAATTCCTTTATTCCTCTAACTATAGTAGCTAGGTTTTCAAGTAGGGAATGTTAAGCAATAGTTTATCCCTTTGTGGGTTAATCTTTATAATATCCCTCTTGAATACCGGACTGCCAAATGACTTAGTATGGTAGCAAGTTTTTTAGGAAAGCCTTTATATATAGATGATAATACCACTAGAAGAAGGAGAGTTGGGTATACTTATATCTATGATAACATTGATATATTTAATAAATTGTCTGATGTAATCCCAGTAATATAATTGGGTTGTGATGGTCAGCTTTATGAAGGTAATGTATTGGTAAGAAATGGGTGCCTACGGGTAGAACTTTTAAGAAAGGGGATTATAATGAGCTCATGGGACTTTTGAAGGAATAGTTAGAAAGAGATCTAATATTTGAGAAATCTACTCCTAAGATACTAGTTATTCAAGAGTTTTAACCTAATATGGAAGTGGTTGATAACACTATTAATGATAAGGAGGGACAAAATATAGAGGTAGTAAAAGTTGTTGATCATATTCTATCTCAGGAGAAGAGTCCCCCCTCTCCTCAATCCTCCGAAGATTTTTGCACTAATAAAGTGTCAAAGGAGTTGTTTCAAGTTGCTAAAAAAGGAATCCAATAAAATAGGTAAAGGTGAGAGCTTCAAGGATATCTTTTTAATTAAATGTCTTTAATATCATAGAATGATAAGGGTATAACTTACCTTAATAAGCTTATTAGCTTTAAGGCATTTTATTTTTAATGAAAATCCATAGGTTTTTGCTCTTTGGAAACAAAAATCTTTGTAGAGAACTTGAATAAATTAAATAAGGTGGGATCTAAATAAAGATTTATAACTAACCATCTAGCCCAAACTTATGGTAGAATTATAATTGGTTTCAATATTGAAGTGGTTGAAATTGATATTTTGAAAAATGAGGTGAAAGTATTACATATGAAATATCATTTTATTAAGGAGGATATAGGAATCTATTACTTTGTGGTTTATAGTTCAAATCTAGAATTAGAAAAAAAAAGGGGCTATGGGCTAGTCTGTGTGCTTTTCAAAGGAGAGTTAATAGTCTATGGTTGATATTTTGGGATTTTAATGCCACATTATTCAGAATTAAGGTTGAGTGTCACTTTTGTTTGAATTTTTTTTTAACACTTCAGCAATTTTTTCGAGAGATTAGGTGTTGTTGATCTAAAGACAATAGGCCAACCATTTACCTAGAATAATAACAATGCTTTTAGGTGGTTCTTATGGAAGAACCTGGATATAACCCTAGTTTACAAGGAATGACATACAGAGGCGGAGCCACAGTGGGGGCACTTGCCCCCACTGGCTCTAAAAATTTCCCTAGCTCCCTTTAAAAATGCCCCTACAAAAATTTTTTTGTTTAAGTTTTGCCCCCACAAAAAAAAATTTAACTTTTGCCCCCACAAATTTTTTTTTTGAATTTTGCCTCCAAAAAATTTTTTTTTTCCCCCACTCAGAAATTTTTCTGGATCCGCCCCTGATGACATATATGTTTTCCTGAGAGCAAGGCTATTGTTATGAAGCCACATTTTTTTTTCTGTCATGCTCTTATTAAGGTTGGGGATATTTTTTGGAAGTTAATTTGTAAAGGTCCTTTCGAATTTAATAACTTATTAGCAAATGAGGAATGCTTCCAAGATGCTTTGAGAAGAGGTATGTAGGGTACTAAACAATTTAACTATGACCAAAGCCTGAAGGCTATTAAGAAAGAATTAAAGTTACTTTATCTTCAAAGAGGGGATAACACTCTACAAGTTACGTATAAAGCTAAAGACAAACTCCTTTTTGTCTAAGATCTTCTTGCTAAAAATGCAGGTGACTTTGACATAATGAATTATTAAAAGCTCTTATTGAATGACTACTTAAAGACTGTTAAAAATCTTTCCATTCTATTAGAACCAAGAGCTAGAGTTAATTGAATGAAAGAAGGAGACAAATGCACTAAATTCTTTTTTAATTCTATATTGTCTAAAATAAAATCAAAATGATTTGTTTTATCCTCACTTCAGATGGCATAACAATAAATCAACAAAAGGAGATTATTATGGAAGCTAAGGTATTTTATTTATTTCTATGGATCCTTCCAGGTGACATCTTCCTCTATTCAATTCCTACGATCCTTGATTTTTAAGAGATTATCTGAGGAGGAAGCTGCTTCTCTTGTTAAACCATTAGATGAATGTGAAATTGATAAAACTTTGTTCCAGATGAAACCTAACAAACCCCCTGATCTCGATGGTCTTAATAGGTTTTCTTTTAAAAAGCATGGTCAAAAATTAGTGATATGGTTATAGGGTTATTTTAAAATTCTTCTCTACATACATACTTTTGAAGGATTTGAATAAAACCTGTACATGTTTAGCTCCTAAGATGGTTAATCTGATCTCCTTTGAGGATTAAAAGTATATTTCCTGCTCTAATTTTCTTTACAAGGAGATTTCTAAAATCATTGCAAATAGATTGAAATTTGTTATGGACTCCCTTATAAGTGACAATCAAGGTGCTTTCTTGCAAGGGAAAAAGAAAAGGTATAATAGAAAGATAGGGTATACTATTTGTATAGCTTAAGAGCTTTCGAAGGTTATTATGAGAAGTACTCCCTTAAGAATTGCTCTATAAGGTGGACTTCAAGAAGGCGTTTGATTGTATAAAATAGGAGTTTTTTCTGCAATTATTAAAGGTTATAGGATTTCCTTTA
This sequence comes from Erythroxylum gracilipes, assembly GCA_026413385.1. Classification (NCBI taxonomy): domain Eukaryota; kingdom Viridiplantae; phylum Streptophyta; class Magnoliopsida; order Malpighiales; family Erythroxylaceae; genus Erythroxylum; species Erythroxylum gracilipes. Next base: position 15,264,902 of record JANZLC010000200.1, read on the forward strand.
AAGTTCATTAGATGGATTGAGTTTTGTATTTCCTCTTCCTCTTTCTCAATGTTGTTGAATGGTGTTCCTACTGGAATGTTTAAGGGTGATAGAGTCCTTAGGCAAGGGGACCCTTCTCCCCTTACCTTTTTTATCTTAGGAATGTAGGCTTTTACATCACTATTAAAGTAAAATGTCAGTAATGAGAGGAGCTTCCAGTTTCATAGCAAGTGCAAAAAAGTCTCCCTAGTTAGCTTATGCTTTTTTGTTGACCTATTGTTATTATGTAAGGCTTATTTAGAATATATTGAAATATTAATGCCATCCTTAAGTCAACTCAGGAATATTTCTCGACTATTTGTTAACACCTCTAAAAGTCACTTCATATTATCATCTAGTGCTGGTTTTTTTAAAGACAGGGTGACAACTGCGACTGGTATGCAAAGGAAGTTGACTCCTCTTCAATATATGGGGCTTCAATTATGACTAGAAGAATACAATTTAACGAATATTTTCCCTTAATGGAAAGGAAAAAGAGGGTGTTGGTTTTTGGATAAATAGATCTTTTTCCTTTAAGAACAAATTTTAACTCATAAATTCAATCATGAATATTTACATTTATATTGGAGCTCTAACATCTTCCTAGCTAAAGGTGTTATCAAGACTTTAGAAAAGGCTATGAGAGACTTTCTTATAGGGAAATTCTAATTCTAATGGTGACCATGCTAAAGTTAAATGGACTAAGGTTTACAAGCCTAAAAATGTAGGAGGATTGGGTATAATTCCTATCAAAATCACTAATAAAGTGTTTATGATGAAAAAAATTATGGAACATTATCCATGATAAGGCTTCTTTATGGGTTAATGGATTCACAACTACTTTTTAAAAGGTAGGTGTTTGTGGTCTACTATGCCTAAACCCTCTTACTCTTGGTTTCTATCTCAACTCCTTAACCTTAAGGATATATTGGAACCTGACATCTCTTATAAGGTAGGTAATGGTAGGAAAGCTTTCTTTTGGCTCTATAATTAGACTAGTCATGGCCCTCTTATTAAAATGCTAAAGGTTGTCCACACCTAGAACTGTTTCCCTAGCAATGCTAGAGTTAATTCCCATATCAAGGATGGATGTTGGGATGCATTCCCCAACGAGCTCTAACACCTTTTCCCCCAATTACATTCCAAATACCTTTATTTAAGACTATTATTTTTAGCTGAATATCTTATTAGATAGGTGTAATAGTAAGATTTGTAAGAATTGGTTAATGTAGAGGGGTCAGGAAGTGGGTTGGCATAAACTAGTGTGGAATAAGGTATTATTTCCTAGTACCTTAGTTTTATTACAACTTATTGCTTTAAACAAGTTGAGCATTCTAGATAGGCTTCACTATTTGAATATTGGGGCTCGTTGTATCTGTTATAAAGAGGATATAGAATTATGTTCTCACTTATTTTTTACTTATTGATTTTCTTCCGCCTTATGGGAATTCATCAAGTGGAAATATCTTTTAACTCTCAATGTTAACTCCACCATAGATACTACATTATCATAAAAAAATTAATCTTATATTCTTAAGGTAAATAAGGCTGTCTATTTGATATCATTATGTATTTGTACTAAGGAAATATGGAAGAAAAGAAACTATAGACAATTTTGAGGAATTGTAACATCTAAAGAGGAAGTGATCAATCAATTAGGAGTTAAAATAAGGGAGTTGTTGTTCTATTCAAACATTGTTAGACAATATGGTAGTAACCTAGCAATTCCTAGGTAATCCCCTAATCTGAGTACTATGTATAGCAGTAGGAGTTAGGGAGACTGATGTTAATGTAACACCCAAATACCCCCTGGGAGGATAAGTGGATGCCACCCAAGACAGTACAATCAAATCAGACTAAATCAATCCGAAGTTTCATTAAACCAATGTACCTGAAAAATGCCATGAATGCATGCCAAAATACTTCTGCACAATTAAGCACATATGTAATAATTTCTGTTAATATTCTAACCCCTAATTTGGGGCGTTACAGTTTGGGGTGAACCAGTATAAATCGGCTGTGTCAACACTCTCTCCCAACTCTCGACTCTTAACTTTCTCTTAACTTTGAATTTTCTATCTTACTATTTTTATACGAGAATTCATAAATTATCTTACAATACTGATTTTCAATTGTTTGAGAAAAGAACAAGTTTCTTTTAAAGAAATTGTTAAAAAGGGGACCAGTGAAAAAGAATACACAATTCAACCCCCCTTCTTGTACATTTGTATATCGATTATTAAGTCTTTATTAACATGTGATTCACTTCAATTATCCTTATACTTATATGTATAGGCAAAGATGTACTAGAAATACCTTGATTTGATGGAGGCCTTACTTAATGATGAGAACCTTTTTTTGTTCAAATTTGGTTCTCCCAATTAAGATTATAAAGTGCTTGAGTTTGCCTTTTTCCTTTTTATTTTAAACCAGTCTTTCTTCAAATTTGGAATCCTTGAACTAAGCATCTTAAGCAGAAGCAAATTCCCATTTGGTTGGATATCCACCATATTCCAGTCAAATATTGGATAACAAAATTCTTAAGACACTTTGTAAGCTTTATTGGAAAGCCCATTTGTCTTGATGAACCTTCTACCACTATGAAAAGGGTGAGTTCTACTCATGTTTGTGTTCTGGTTAACATTAACCAAGCTCTTATAGAATCAATCCCTCAAATTAGACTTGATAATGAAGGTACATTATTTGAGGAATATGTAATTGTCACTTATATTAGAGACCTGATAAAGCAAACTTAGAGACTAACTAGAAAGACATTTTATATAAGGAATTACTTGGAACTCAAAAAAGGATCATGGTCAAAATGCTAATACTATAAGTCATAAGGAGATAGAAGAAACACTGCTAGATTAGCTAAAGGTAGTTCAAAATCTGAATGAAAAGGTCATAACAGGGCTAACCTAAACCTAAATGGCACCTTCTTCTATATCTCAAAAGACATAAACTTTACAAAAAGTCTAAGGCAACCACATAAAAGAGTATTGCTAATTAAGAAGCTCAGATATATGAGGAAAGTTTAAGGTATCTGAATCTATAATTAAAGGGTAGGGGGAATCAAAATCCACTCTTTAGGAACATTTGAGAACCTCAATGAATACCCCAATATTCCTATCAGAATAGGACTTCAGAGGGAATGATCCAAATAAAAGTCTCTAAGTAATAATCAGGAGGAAGCCTTAGAGAAGTAAGAAAGCTTCAACTTCCTCCTTCAAATTTCCATCTTAGTTTAGAATATTTGGGGGCTTAATAGCTCTAATTAATAGAAAATGGTTGGTAATTATATCCATGAAACTAACCCTTTCTTATAAGAATTTTGGAAACTAAATTAAAGAAAGCAATTGCAAACAACTAACATTTTTCAAGAAGTAATGGTCGACAATCACTAATTACTCCTATCACTATAATAGTAGATTAATTATGCCTTTTAATCTAAGTTTGAAGCAACTATCTTGTACATCGAGGATCAGTTGATACATCTATATATCGTATAAAGAAACATATTGTTGATTTCTATATAACATTTTTTAAGCTTTCTACTATAATTTTCAAAGGTCTCCTTTATGAAATAAGCTTAAAGAGATTGGAGATAATATGAATGAACCATAGATGATCTTTGTCTATTTACCACTCCTCTAATGTTGAAGGGAACTCAAGGTTACAAATTCACACTGATAAGCTTAGTAATTGTATCAATCAACTACTTGTTATTCTCTTTTGAAGGAGAATAATAAAACTTCTTTTTTATTCTTAAAACTGCTAATCTAAAGAATATGGGGGAATTTAGTCCCATTTCCTGCTATAACTTCTTGTACTAGGTGATTTCTAAAATTTTGGCTAATAGGCTTAAGGTAATGTCAGGCTCTCTCATAATTGATAGTGAAAATGCCTTTATGTAAGACAGATCAATTGGGGATAATATCTCCATCATTCAAGAACTAATGAGATATTATCAAATGAAGAATTCTTCACCTAACTATGCCATCAAAATGGAATTTGATAAAGCTTTTGATTGTGTTGAATGGGCTTCCATTATTTAGTCCTTGGAAGTTATAGGTTTCCCCGATGAATATATAAGATGGATAGAAGCATGCATAACATCCTCCTCTTTTTAAGTTCTGTTAAATGGCACTCCTATAAGTCTATTTAAAAGTACTATAGGCCTTATATAGGGGGGGTCTCATTTCCCTTTTATCTTTTATACTATGTATGGAGGTATTCACTCAACTACAAAATTATAAGGTTAGAAATAACAAAGAGTTTAAGTTTGACAGTTAATATAAGAAGGTTACTCTTATAATTTTATCTTTTGTAGATGACCTCCTACTCTTCTCTAAGGCTTATGACATGTCTATTAACCTTATAATCTTTACATTGCCACTTTTTAAAGACTTTTTAGGGCTGGAAGTGAATGTTAGTAGAGTCACTTTGAGTTAGCCTATAATGCAAACGTTACTGAAAAAAATTATCTCAAATCACTGATATGTTAAGGAAACAAACTACAATGTGCTATCTGGGACTTCCCATTACTAATAGAAAGATTCAGTTCTTATAATGTTATCTACTGATGGAGAAAATTTAGAAAAGGTTGGGTATATGGATGAACAAGGTTTTATCCTTTGGTGGAAGGTTACATCTCATTAAATTAGTTCTAAACCATATGCACATCTATTGATCCTCCAATATCTTATTAGCTAAGGGGGTTACAAAAACTATAAAGAAGCTCTTTAGGAGATTTTTATAGGGAAATCTTAATTTTGATTGATGTTTTGGTAAGGTAAAGTGGACACAAGTTTGTAAGCATAAAAAGAATTTTTGGGATAACCTATATTTAGACCTCTAAAAACATTTCTATGATTAAGAAATTATGGAATATTCTTTTAGAATAGGAATCATTTTAGATCAGATGGCTCCATAACTACATCCTTAAGGGGAGTAGCTTATGGTCCATTAGTCTAAATTCAACCTATTCTTGGTCCCTCTCTTATTTGTTGAAACTGAAGGATATTTTTGAGCCTACTATCACTTGTAAGATTGAAAATAGGGATAAGAAATTTTTATGGTATTATAATTAGACAGGGAAGGGGCCCTAATTAGGATACCCTAAGCTATGAATTACTATAATGGATTAACTATTAAAGCCAAGGTTAAATCAATTATTTAAGAAGGTTAATGGTGTGCTTTCCTAAGGGAAATACAACATCTTACTCCTAATTATCTACATGAATTTATGGGTCAGGATGTTTTTTATGTCTTAACCAAACTATTGGCGGGTTCAGTAATATAATCTTCAGAGAATGGTTATAGATCATGATAGGCAAAGTGTGGATTGGTTTCCTATAGTTTGGCACAAGGCTATTATATCTAATTGGTCCTTCTTATTATGGCGCTCGACATTAAACAAATTAAGTACTATGGACAGGATGACCTATCTCTCTTCTTATGGTGTATGTGTACTTTGGGAAAAGGATGAGAAATCAAGAGACCATATATTTTTCCTATGTGAATTTTCCTAAATCATCTGGAATAGGATTTAGAAAACATGCTTGGTGAGTTTTCTAAAAAAAATCCTCTATTGAAATATTCTATTAACTTTTTAAAATGAGGAAAATACCTAACGCTATCCAAGTAATCTATATGACCTCTTCCTCTTTAATTTCTAGAATAAAGGAAAAACTCTTATATTTTAAGGAGATAAAGCACCGTATTCCCAATTTAGCATCTTCGTTGGGAATAAACTAAACTAGAAATTAGGGCTACTATACACATAAACATGCAGTTTCTGTTGTGGTCTAAACAAAAAAATATAAATTAAGTTCTACCTAGACCAATTAGAGGCAAGCGCACCCCGTCGACAAGTAATATAAATCGGTAAGAACCGGATATCGTACCCAAGGGA
>JANZLC010000200.1:15292864-15307226 GCA_026413385.1 Erythroxylum gracilipes
GAAGTTGAGAGTTATGAGCATTAGAAGTGATGATGTTGTATGGGAAGTATGAACTTGATGCCTATAATGAATGATTGAAGTTTGTGTTTAATATGAGTTAATTGAGTTGAGATTTAATGATGTTTGTAGTTGTTGATGGATTTGAGGTGGTTTTGTGTAGTTAGAGAAGAATCGAGGTTGAATGTGGATGAATTTCAATTAGAAGTTAAATTGTTTGAATGAGGTTGTAATAGAAGGAATTGAAATTTGAAATGTTCTAAGTTTTCATAAGGGAAAAATTGTATGTTCTGATTTCCAATGAAAAATTGTATTGATCTAGCTAGAATTAGCTAAAGTTGCCTTCTTTGAAGTTGTAGTTCGTCTTTTTATCTTTCCAACGAGATAAAGTTTGCAATATTTGGATGTCGGAGTTGAGAGATATGACCGTTTTAGTAGGAGATATCGGGCAGGAAGTTTTACCCGAGAGTTACACGGCCAGACAGTGTGAATTCACACGGCCCGTGTTTCTCGGGTGCATGAGTGGCATTTCCCACCCGTGAGTTACACGGGCTGATCGTGTAAAATTCACACAGCCCGTGTAAAATTCACACAGTCCGGGTGTTTTGACCTAGAAAATGACAAAATTTAAATTTTTGGTCTTCATGAAAGTTGTAGCCCTAGATATCTATTTTCTAACCATCTAAAAATGAAGTCAATCCGACACCTATAGTGAGAGTTATGGCAGTTACACTAAAGTATGTTCAATAAGAGTGATGAGATGAACATGTTGGATTCATTTAGGCATAACTCCCTTATCCGACCTCAAAATGAAGTGATTCTTGAAGCAATGGATTCCTAAGACATGTATCTATCTCTCCATGCAAATTTGTATCATTTAGAGGTTTTTTTAGAAAGTTTTCCTTAGAGTAAGTGAGAGGTCGGTTAGGAGAGCATGATTAGGGTTTGAACACCCTTTAACGTTTTAAGCATATCTTGAGCTATAGAGCTCCGATTGAGGTGATTCTTGCTTCAAATTAAACAAGAGACTTAGAGATATGATTCCTATGAAGAAGTCAAATCAAAATTCCGATTTTAAGATTTTCAAATTCTGCTCACAAATAGGATAAATGAGTTCAAGTTTAGTGGTTAATCGGTATAGGCACACCATTGAGCATATTGTGAGGAAATTTTTTTTTGTGTGTTACAAGAATGAAGATGAAATGATGAGGGTTAATTGAAGTAATCTTTTAGGGTGCTATGAGCAAGTCTTATGGTTATGATTTCTAGGTCGATCGTTAGGCTTCGGAAGCGGGGCCCAAAACAAAAGCCCTATTTACCATGGGTAAAGGTTCCATTAACATGACTTGATTTATGACATGTTCATAATCTTCATTTAGGCCCATCAGAAATTGTACTAATCTGTGTGTGTTCTCCTTGTTAGTAATTGCTTTAGTAGCATCACAAGTGCATGTAGGTATCAGACTCAAGCTAGCTAGATCATCCCAGGGTTTGTTTAACTTTGTGTAATATGATGAAATGGTGAGATTGCCTTGCTTAAAATGATTGATTTGTCTCTCTATTTGGTATAGCAGTGGTCCATTGGCTTCACCAAATCTCTCTCTCAGCTCATCCCAAAGCTCCCTAGTTGTGGGGAACGATAAGAAGGCATCACCAAATTCTTAGATCATGGAGTTGAGTATCCAAGATTTGACCATGGAATCTTCCCTCCTCCATCTAGTAAGTAAGGTCCTGTCTTCCGTTGGTTGCACACGTGCTACATCTATGAAGGAAAGTTTGTCTTTAGCGCATAGAGCTATCATCATTGACTTGTTCCAGGTTAGATAGTTGTTGAAATTAAAGAGGGTAGTAACTAAGACAGCTACAGGGTTTTTGGTGTTTGTTATAGAATACTTTTCTAGGTCTGGGTTTTATGTACTGATGTCACTGTCAGCTATGTTTGACATTTTTAGTAGATAGAGTAAGTTAGATCAGACCTTTATCTCTGATACCATGAAAAGAAAGATTTGTTGATGAAGAAATTTCTTATTTCATCATAATTTGAACATGTATAGAAGTGGGTTCTTATACTAGAAAGGAAGAAATCCTATTGGCTTTTGTATTGTAGTATCTGTAATAGAATTCACAGTTATAAAGGCCATTAGTGTTCTGTACAAACATAAAGGAATAAAACGAGACATTCACATGATATGTTACGGATATGTAGTGTGAGTGAGGACGGGTAATGAGTTTATTGGGTCATGGGTCATGACCCACAGGTCGACCTAAGCTTCTTAGCATAATTTCTTAACAACTATTATTTTAAACTTCAACATAAATTCAAATTATTGAAACAGAGCAAGATTCTTCTACTATTATAAATGCACTCCATTACTAGATTATTTATAAATTACAAAATCATGCTCTTTATTATATATTTAACATTTTAATTATTTTTTACTTCATTTATTAGGAAGGTGTTAGATCTATTTACATTAAAATTTGATTAATCCCGAGCCTCTAGGCTCAAACTCAAACTCAATCAAATCTAATCAAATCTATTTTTTAAAATTTAAAATGATGTAGTTTCGTATGAAAATTTCAAGTTTCAAAACGGATTGATTTTTTTTCCAAGCCCTAATCTTATCTCCCATGGCAATTCTAGTGAAAAATAGGATTATGAAATTACCTGCAAAGACAATCTTTCACATCCCTAAAGCAAAAGTAGTAATATTTGTCTAATTTCGACCATAAGTAATTATTTCTCTTTTGTAATTGATTTATTAATCAACTACTAGTGCTTTAAAATACAAACATAAAATAGTTTTTCTTTTAATTAGTAGGCTAACATCATTTTATATAAACAAGTTTTGTATGTGTTACTACAAGAAAACAGGACAACCTGCGACATTTAACCTAAAAAAAGTCACAGAATATAATTTGCAACGTTTTAAAAAATGTGACAAAAACGTCGCAGAATGTGATGTAGGTAAAAAGTTTATATGACGTTTTACATAAAATGGCACGGAAAACACAAACATTCTGCGACGTTTTTTTCACTAAAAGATTGAACATTCTGTGACGTTTCACTTTCTGAGACGTTTTTAAGAAACGTTACATGAAGCATTTCGTGACGCTTCTAAAAATGTCGCGGAAAGTCACATTCCACGACATTTTTGGAAACGTCGTAAAATGCTTTCTGTGACGTTTCTTGTTATATTATTTTTTAATTATTATTTTTTCATTTTTAAAAAATCATTTAAATTTAATAATTATTTTGTAAAATACAAAATTTTAAATCTTATTTGGTTAATAACTATTCAATTTTATTAATGAATTTTATTTATTTAATAATTCTTCAATTTTTTTTAGTATATCATTAATTTTAGTATTTATTCATGTATCACAAGAATTTCATACCTACAGATAGTGTATTATTTAATTGCAATTCGGAAACATGTCATAATACACTAATTAATATCAAAATACACTAATTGCAATTCGCAAATATGTCGCAACAAGAATTGGTCTCTGCCAGGCTTCTCTATATGGACTACCCAATGTTGATGCAATCTTCAAGAATTGTTGCAACCTTACGGAGCCAAATCTGTCTAAATGGTATAGAGAGGTTTTCCCGTAGAACATCTTGTCGTTCTGGAGCCATTTCTGTCACCCACAAGATAGGATTTGGTTTCCAAAGTATCCGTGTGGCAACAACAGCAGTGTAGCGGGTCTTGAAGAAAACAAAAACTGAAAGACACTCCTGAATTATAAGCAAGAGAAGTTCAAGAAAACAAGAAAAATTAATATCAATGTAGACTAGTCAAAAAAAAATGTAGGAAGCATTCAAGGGCCCATATTGAGAAGCAGTTTCCGGTGGCCCATATTTTACATCCTTACACAGTAAAGCAGACCACAAGCAGCAGTTGACAATATGTTTAATGCAAGACAATGGCTCCCAAGCCTGAGGAGATAAGAGAGAGTTTAAAAAACAGGAAGGATTTGCTGTGGATATTACTATACTATCAGGAGGGCCAATGCTTTTCTGTATGAATATCACCTCTCAGATGACTAATACTAACACTCTCCATTAGTTTGATAACAGTACTAATTACATTGAGCTGCTTCCTGAGTTGATCAAGATTTGCTGTGGATATTACTAAACCTAGACAAAAGAAGCATGCTGGATGTTGAAAAGCAGAAGATGGTACCAGATCCATACGTCTTAGTTGTTATATATCTTTTCCCATGAATTAAAGTGAAGCTTCTATGGAGCAAAAATTTATCTCATATGTTATCAAAGTAACCTGATATTGGATAAAAAAGTAATACAAAGGTATGAAGATTACTTTAAAAAGAATTGTAAAATATATAAACATTTTATATGGCAAGAATCATATTGGAGTCTAACAATCTCTACAAATAAGTGAATTGAACAAGAAGTGACAAAAAGGAATGTTGAACGAAAACCTCAATAGACCATCACCACCAATTCTGCCTCTGACATTAAACCGACTCTCTCCATGCCTAGTAAGTAATATTGGGCGAGGAGTCAGGTGGGTATTCACCTATAACAGACAATAAAGATCCTAGCAGTGTCAAGAGGAATGATTATTTGAAATAACAAGATCATAACAGCATACAAGATGATAAAAAGATGGGAAATTGATTCTTCCATTTTGGGCAGATCAACCTAATGGAACTATTCAAGACTTTAAGGAAGACTACATCCATGCAATCACTGCAGACAGGCAGATAAACCTTTCACAAAAGGATTCATTCTACATAGACCGAATTTACAGAGAAAAAATTTCAAAGTTAAGGCAGTACTTAAACCAAAAATTATAATTTCAACAAGTTAATGGGATTGTACCAAGTGAAAACAATTAATACGAAACAAGTCCGAGAGAACGATTCAGCACAAAAGACAGGAAAAAATGTACCAAGAAGAAAACAATTCGTCCAGGAAGGTAGCCACTGATATTGTTAACCTGAAGAATACAAATATAATCCAGCTTAATACAAAAGAGAAAGGCCAGTCAAGTATCATATCCAAAAGCCAGAAATTTTTGCTGCCAAGAGCCAAACTGAAAACTGATTACAAAATCATAAATTTCTTTGTAATAATAGACTAATAGAGTACAACTAAAGGTGGATTGTTTGCACTTTTCTATAACTATATGTACCCGAACTCCACCTAACACGTCTAGGTTTAATTCTTCAATAAACGAACAGCACAACTAGGCTTTATTTACTTGTATTTGTCCACCATGTCCGCTGACCATATCTATCATTTTGATGTAAGATCCTTCTTCTACTGGCTCATAAACCTGGTAAAATAAAGCAGTCAAACCTCAATTGTGGTCACAGTCAACAGCAGCAATTTTTACAAGCATAGGAAACAACCTTCTCATAATTTACTAGTCGATTTTTGAAGTCCTGATATCCAGCTTCATAATCTGGTCTGCAAAATCACAATTACTAACTAACTGCACATATATATTGATCTAGATATTTACTGCTTCAGACAGTAACCATACTCTTCTGCATAATCAGGGCTCTGTTGAATCTTAAGACGTATATTTCTTTCAATGATGCGTTCATCATTGCATATTGTTTCCAAAAATATGATCTGCAGCAAGTGAAGGGTTCAAGTTGAATTCAGTTTTCTTTTTATGGCCAGCTATACTTCCCAATAATTCTGCAGAAAGAGCTTACATAAAAGAACTAAACTTAAGTATTGAAAAGGCAATCTGAAAAAGCAGAGATAGTTAAGTGCATTTGTCTCTTCAAAGTTAATATATAAACAACTGTTGGCAATTGGATATTAATCAACAAGGGTTAACGATTAATAATCTTAGAAAGATAGCAAAACTATCTATGCACCAAATTCAGACACTCAAACACTTCCACTTTCAAACAGCATAAGCAGTAGAAGACATATCACAAAAAAATATGCGTCGCCTACCACTAACAGCATTTTTGTACATGTAAACTTATAGTGCGTGTAATTTTACAATCACAATACCTTGCATTTTCCTTCAGCCATTTTCATGAGCAGATTCCTTCTCCTCCTGGTACTATTTGTGGCATCAAATATTCCTACCTAAAATTAAGGCGAAATGAACAGAAATTAGAGGAATTAGGCAGAACCCAAAATATACCAACACAAGGCATGACATAACTTACCTGGCCACCTTCTTGCATCCACGCAATCATGTCATCCATTGCCAATGCTGCTACCTAGCAGCATATTATATATTAAAACTATGTACAAAAGAGAGAGTTAAGTGTTATGTCACTGATATAAGAAAAACAAGATAGTAATATTCTTAAAAGGAAAAATTAAGCTTCTACAGAAGTATTCTATTAGTAAATGCCAAAGCATGTTATACTAATATTGCTGTTAGGACTAAAATAAACAAGTATAATAAACCATGGAAAAATACCAAATTCTACAGAATCTTCACTTTTCATTTCTGCCACTGTGATGATTGCTTCTTTTATCATTATACTAGTTCTTCTATCTAAAATTAATTGGAGTTTAAGCATTTTTCACACAGATAAATCCATATCATAAATAAAGGAAAAACCACTCTACTCTCATCACCAGAACTAGAACTTGAAAACACGGCAGTTTTAATGAATGATATGGATCAAAACATATACTAACAAAGCATATCAATATCCGAAAACAAATTAATCTAAAAAGTCATCTACTAGACTACCTGACACTACGATTACACTCAAGCATAAAGCAAGCAATCCAATTCCACCGTAAAATTATAGTCATGAAATGGATGCTCACCTCATTACGGGCCTCCACACCTTCAGGATTGTCTCCTCGGAAAAAATCAGCAGACTGCATGACGAAAAGACATCAAGAAATGTCCAAACTCATCAAACTCGCATTAGAAGGTAATGTATCGATATGCTAATCGATTTTACTATAACATTTTTATACATACCTTTTCCATCCAGAGTGCATGTCTATTATAACTACTTAATTCAGTAGTCAATCAATGCCACATATATATGCACATATACACATTTGTTTATGTGGCTTTCATATGCAAATTGAATTAGAGAGGTTATGAGTACCTGATTAGCTCCATGCTTAAGGCGCCGGTACTGTCACCAATGACAGGAAAGAAGAATCAGTACTAACTCAAGGTAAGATTCTGAGGAACACTCGGGATATTTTATAAGACATGATATACCTTCCCAACATTGAAATGTTTGGTGTCATGCCCCAGCCATCGAAGATATCTAGTAAGTTTGACTGCAGTAAAAGTTTTCCCTCGAGCAGGTAAACCAACCTGAAGTACAAGCACTTGAGAAACAGCTCATTGCAAAATGTATTGAAATACAAACCCATCTAGAGTGCAAAACTTGTAGAAATAGCTCACACAACCAGCACAAATATATTCCTAAATAATTTGACAAACTGAGACTCTAGATGATGATGTGAGTCAATTGAAGGTCCACAATAGGAATAAGGGATGATGATTTAACCCCAAAACCTAACTTTCTGGGAATATGCGGAGTGAAATTTTTCTTAGGAATGGAGGTGCACAGTTCACATGTACTGTTTACTTGCACTCTTCACATATGCAGCAAAATTAATCAATCTATTTATCCTTAATTGTTAGTTTCCATTAATGAGTTCAAGACAGTGACTTGCCCTGTACCCCAGGCCAGGGATTACTCCTAAAATAAGAATGCAACTCAAAAAACTAAGAAGTAGCAATGGAAATATCTTACGTACAGAGACTTATACCTTAATTGTAAGCCCAAGGCTTATTACACCTTAAAAGATAGCAATAAAAATGTCTCATGTACAAGGGCTTACACCTTAATTATCCACCTAGGAACAACTACTTTCCTCTTTCCACTTGATGCACTCGAGGGTCTTAAAATAGTAAACTATAAGTTTGCTACTCGGATAAAGCTAATAATTTATGAACTAAGAAAGCAAATGACATTGAATTGCAGTAAAAATGATATAAGTTAAAAGAATGTGCTAATGTAAAGAGGCTTTGCCCTACAAAGAAGTCTTGCATTGGTATTGAGACAAGAGGAATTTAGAAAAGTGATCAAAACTCACTCTATTCCTTTGATTCAAGGAAATTTATACAAGAGTATTTCCTAATTTAATGCTACTAACTACCAGATTTGGCGTATAGGATAAACTTATCTTATCTACTGGAGGATAAACTTATCTCCTAGAAGATAATCTCCTAAGCTAACAGACTTATCTAAAAATAAGGAAAAATAATTATAATTATCCAACACTCCCCCCCTCAAGTTGAGAAATAGATATTTATAATTCCCAACTTGTTTAGAATTGTCTCAAATCTAGGCTTAGGCATGATCTTTGTGAAAATATCTGCTTCCTGTGCTTGAGTAGGAACATAGCATAAGTCAATGTCTCCTACTATTTCACGTTTGATGAAGCTTCAATCAATTCTAACATATTTTGTTCAATCATGTTGAACTGGACTCTTCACTATGCTAATGGCTGATTTGCTATCGCTGAAGATTTTGGTGGGAGAGGAAGTGATGATCTGTAGATCCTGCATTAACATCTCTAATCAAATAACTTCGCAATTCCTTGTGCAATAGCCCTAAACTTTGCTTTTGCACTACTATTATGAACCTGTGTTTAGGATCAAGTTATGGGTCTATGATTCACTATAGGATCAAAAGACGGAGACCCTTGCTTGTTAGAATTTCTACCCTTTCGACCTATGTTGAATTGAATTAAGGGCTTGTTAGAGAGAACCCTACGATCTCTGAACTTTAGGAGTTCACAACCTCTCAATATGAAAATTCTGCTCCTTTATTCCATATGAAAATAATGTTTATATATTACAAGTGAGGGTAGGCTAGTCTTTAACCCTTAACCCTACTTGCCATACATAGACACTCCAAAACAACCAAAATAAAACATTCTAGAATCAATAATAATATCCGAATAAGAATACAAGGAAATTTAGAAATTTAACTTTTTCTTCCCATGTGTAAATCTTTTGTAACCCAAGATTGATTTCTGCGATTTAGGAGTTGTATCTTCGACATCTGTAACGTTGCCCATAACATCACTCTCCCCCTCAAAAATGCACTTGTCCTCAAGTGCTAATGAAGGAAACCGCTGTAGCAGAGAATCCACATCTTCCCACGAGGCTTCAGCTAAAGAAAGGCCATCCTAATGAACTAGAACTTGTTTCGTTGTGCCCTTAATTCGAGAATCTAAAATCGCTTGTGGAAGGGGTAGTGTTGCGTCTGTATGCATAGTCGGTAAAGATGGTTGTATTGGGTCTTGATTACCGATAAATTTCTTCAAACAAAACACATAAAAAACTGGATGCATTTTCGCAGTTAAGGGTTGTTGGATTATGTAATATTATTTAGAAAGATTGTATAGTATAGAAATCATATAAATCCCTGATTTCTGGGGATTAGAATAAGATACAGATTTCCTTATATCTTAGGGAGTTTGTTACTACATTTAGGATAGACAATTGTATATATAAACTATGGCTGTAACCTAAGATATATGAGAATGAAATTTATTCTTCTCTGCTAATATTTGACATGGTATCAGAGCTGTTGGCTCTTTCGTACTAAAACTCTGATTTTTTTTTTTTCTTTGGTCATACCAACTGAGATCCATCTCCACTGTTCCTCTCATCGTCCTAGCCTTCTCTCATATTTTCCTGTTCTTATCCTTAGTCTTACTCAATCAATCAGGTTAGAATCACCCAGAAGTTCTGCCGAAATCATCAGCCCTGCATTCGAGAATACTGCTGCTGCTATAACCAAAGATTTGCAGAACATTCAAGTTGCATACCGATTGAATGGTTAGTGTTGAATGCTGAAGATAATTAGTATTTCTTATATTTGTGTACAGAAGAGCAAGGGTTTGTATACAAAATTCCTAGGACTATTTAGGAAGTAGTCTAGCTATTAACTCTATGAAATCTCTCACTTATAGGAGAGATTATAGATGTAATTATAACAATATCAATGCTAATGATACAATATCATACAATATCAATGCTAATAATCTCTGGTCAACACTCCTACTCAAGTTGGTGCGTAAACATCGCACATGCCTAACTTGCAAACAGGTTATGAAACAACATGACTCAGGGGACATTTGCAGTGTAGTATGCACTGAAGATGAATGGTTATATTGAGATATTGGCCATCTTAGTTTTTGTTATGGATTATGAATTAAGTGTTGACTTAATTCTGATTAGATTGTCTGATTATTATTCACAGTTTGTGTTAAACTATCGAATGAACCAAATCTCCACGACAATCTCTGAGTTGATCAATTTGCTCAAGACAGTAGAGCAAACTATCAAGAAGGATAGCAAGCCAATGCTAGTAGTGGACTTTTCTTCTTCTGGTTCAAGAAAAAAGAACCAAAAAAAGAAAAGCTCTAAGAAACTAAAAGGAAGTGCAACCAAAAAGAAACTCAAAGAAACTGCACCGAAAGGAATTTGCTTCTATTGTGGCAAGACTGGCCACTGGAAGTGAAACTGTAAAGTCTATCTGGAGTCCTTGAAGAAGAAGCAGGCATCAAATGCTTCAGCTCCTTCAGGTATGTTTGTCATTGAGGTTAATACTGTTTTCTGATCATAACATATGGGTATTAGATACTGGTTATGGCTCACACATATGTAATGATATGTAAGGCCTCATGGACAGTAGACAACTCATAAAGGGAGAACTGGACCTGGGTGTGGGCAATGGAGCAAGAGTTGCTGCATTAGCTGTAGGTACTTATTTTTTGTCACTCCCCAGTGGGTTTGTAATTAAACTAGATAATTGTTATTTTGTACGTGTTTTAACAAAGAACATATTGTTTGTTTCTTGTTTAAATAAAGTTGGTTTCCATTTGAATTTCAATAACAATGGTTGTTCTATTAGTTTGAATGAAATGTTTTATAGTACTGGTACATTATGCAATGGAATTTACAAATTAGATATGTCACATCCAATTATGAATGTCAATGACACGAAAAGACATAAACGAGATAATTTAAAATCAACTTACTTATGACATTGTTGCCTTAGCCATATAAATGAGAGGCGCATAGCTAAGCTCTATAAGAGTGGTAGTTTAGGGTCATTTGATTATTAATCATATAACATGTGTGAATCTTGTTTATTAGGCAAGATGACCAAGTTACCTTTTAAACGAAAGGGTGAACAAGCGACTGGAATATTAGACCTAATACATTCAGATATATGTGTTCCGATGTCCATCCATGTCTTCTTTACATCATCACCTTTATCGATGACTATTCTTGATATGGGTATCTATATCTGATGAGATACAAATCTGATGCATTTGAAAAGTTCAAACAATTCAGAAATGAAGTAGAAAATCAACATGAGAATGGTATCAAGACACTACAATCCAATCGAGTGGGAAATACTTAGACCAAGAATTTTTAGATTATCTCAGAGATAATGAAATTTTATCTCAATGGACTCCACCTTACAAACTACAACATAATGGTGTGGCCGAAAGAAAAAACCGAACCTTGTTGGACATGGTAAGGTCGATGATGGCCTTTACAAATTTACCAAAATCTTTTTGGGGGTATGCACTCGAGACAGTTGTTTATTTGTTAAATAGAGTTCCATCAAAGACAGTTGATGTTACTGCATATGAGATGTGGACTAACAAAAAATCCTTTCTTTCTCATTTGAAAGTTTGGGGCTGTCTGACTTATGTGAAGCGGATACAGTCGAATAAACTTGATGCTAAGTCTGACAAGTGTTTGTTCATATGATATCCTAAAGAAACAATGGAATACCAATTTTACCTTGCTGAGGAACAAAAAATGTTTGTTTCAAAGCATACTGTCTTTTTAGAGAAAGAGTTTCTTTTAAAAGAAAATAGTGGAGCAAAATTGAACTTGAAGAAGTTCAAGATCCTCGAACAGATGCGGACCAACTGCCTGAACATGAGACTGTGACTCATATAGATGAAGTAACAGTTCAACCTTCTTCAATACAGGAAGTTCGTAGGTCACGTAGAATACACTCTATTCCCCTGAGATATGAATTTTTCGTGATTGAACAGAATGACATATTGCTCATTGAAGATAATGAGCTTACTACCTATGAAGAGGTTCTAAAGAGTTCAAAGTCTGAGAAATAGCTTAGCACCATGAAAGCAGAAATAAATTCCATATATGAAAACTAGGTATGGACTTTGATTGAGGCACCCGAAGGAATAAAACTCATAAGGTATAAATGAGTTTTCAAAAAGAAAACCGACATGGATGGTATTACCTATTAAGCAAGGCTTGTGGTCAAAGGTTTCCGTCAAAGACAAGGAATTGACTACGACAAGACCTTCAGCACAATAGCAATGCTTAAATCCATTAAGATACTCCTAGTCATTGCCGCTCATTATGATTATGAGATATGGCAAATGAATGTGGAGACGGATTTTCTAAATGGAAATCTAGCCGAGGATGTGTGTATGACACAACTAGAGGGCTTCATCTACTATGATGGCCAAAAAAGTATGCAAGCTTCAGAAATTCATCTATGGATTGAAAAAAGCATCCAGGAGTTTAAATATCCGCTTTGATGAGATAATCAAAGAGTTTGGTTTCTCACAAAATCCGGATGAACCCTGTGTATATAAGAAGGTCAATGGGAGTGCAATCGTATAGAGATAGATCGAAAAGATTGCTTGACCTTCACAATCAATGTACATAGACAAGATACTAAAGAGGTTTAGCATGGAGCAGTCCAAGAGAAGGCATCTTCACATAACTTGTGGGATAACACTCACGAAATCTATGTGTCCTAAGACAAGATGAGAGGACGTGCATGAATATGATATCGTATGCATCTGCAATAGGATTTATCATATATACGCTATGCTATGTACGAGGCCCGATGTATGATATGCTCTAAGTGTTATGAGTAGATACCAATCGGATCCTGGTGACGGTCACTGGGTGGCTGTCAAGAACATCCTCAAGTACTTGCGAAAGACTAAGGATGTTTTCTTGATATATGGAGATGAAAATCTAAAAATGAGCTAGCATACAGATGCCAATTTTCAATCTGATAAGGATGATTTCAAATCCCAATCAGGTTATATATTAACACTGAACGGTGGGGCGGTCAGTTGGAAGAGTTCTAAACAAGAGACGACTCATCTAATTAGGGAGATCATTGATTGAGGTGATGTACAGATAGATAATTCCCACCGAGCAAAATATTGTTGATCCGTTAACGAAACCATTGTCATAGAATAGCTTTGATTCTCATCTACTCAACTATGGTATTACATACCAAGGCGATTAGCTTTAGGTCAAGTGGGAGATTTGCTAGAGTAGTGCCCTAAAGGCAATCGCTTTTAGCTCGTTTTGTATAAAGTTGTGTACAAACTTTATTTTCAATAATAAAAAAAGGCATATTTCATTAATTTGGTGTTCATTATTTATAAATTGATATTGATATATAAGCAAATTAATAAAATCCATGGTATATGACATAGTATGAAGGAAATCATGATGTGATCATACTACTGAGATTTTTATCATGTGCAATTATGTCAGTATCTAAATTATCCCTAATCATAGAATTAATGAGATTGGACATCGTTAATCCGAATAGACTAGCACATGTCAAACTCCTTGAATAGATCAAGCAGTAAATCTCAAAAACTGTAAATATAAGATGTTTAGAGTTGAAATGTAGATGCCTACTAGAAGTAATAAGTACATTGGATAACCTACCATGAGATCATCACATAGATGTCCTATTCTAATGTCAGTAATAATCTCATTATAGCAATGGTGCAAGTATCCTTAGACTTGAGATACTCAAGGATATCTTAGATACTGATTCTGTGCTTTTGACTCCATTCTTTGTTGCCTTGTAGAGGTCGCTCATAAGGTAGTGATTAGGTACAGCTTGAAGTATTTGAAAGTAATTGAGTAGCCAATAGAGGATTCACTATTTCTATGATAGCAGAAGATGATACCCATGGCCTCTTGTTGGGGTCATTACTTGAAAATCTCTGGCCAGAGTATATGTGTCATGAAGAATGTCTTCATTGACATATAAAGTAATGAGTCCCAAGACGATAACTGATATCATGTTGTGGATGCCTTCGTTAGGAAACCATATACCAGAAATACCAGAAAAGGAAAGCTTCAGAATTGATATCCTCTTCTATTGTCAGTTTATTGTTTCCTATTCTTATTCCGTAGGTAGTTTAGAAATATAGGACTTCTATAATTATTTTCCTATTCTTATTACGTAGGAAGTTTAGAGATATAGGACTTCTATCATTATAATAAGACTGATCCTTATTTAAAGGAACCGAACAGTTAGT
>JANZLC010000200.1:15332728-15356780 GCA_026413385.1 Erythroxylum gracilipes
GTGTGATGTTTGGTTTTGTTTGTTCTGTCTTGGGTGGCATCCATGTATCCTCCCAGGGGGTATTTGAGTGTTACATTTATAGTTAATTACTTAATCAATTTTACTGTTGCTTACTTTATTGTTTGGTTATTAATTATCTTTTTTAGATTAATTCTTAATAAGTCATCTTATCATTTACCTTAAACAAAATTTACAAGAATTGTTAAGTGACTATTACAATCCTTGTGTGACGATATCTTTTATATTATAAGATACGATCTGTATACTTATTGTTTAGAAAACGTTGGAGAAATAAGTCTGGCAAAATTGTTCAACAAGGAAGCAGCAGGTTGGAAGTCTATAGAGGGTTAGGGCAGTCCCATGCATGATTATGCATGGCCATGCATAGTCATGCTAGGTATTTTCTAATATGTGAGTTTTTTTAATACTTTTGATGTTTCAGGGGCTATTTTTAGAAGATATACACGTGAAAAAATCTTAGACAAAATCCTAGAAGACTTAACAGTATATAAAGAAGAGAAAACATCACTTTGTAGCTGCATAAACATAATTAAAGAAGATCAAAAGAAAAGAAATCTCGAAAAAAAAGGTTTCAAATTTTTCAGCTCAAGGCAAATAAGAGAAGACTTCCATATTCAATTCTCTAATCTTTTCTTATTTTTCTTATTTCCTTGTTGTTTTTAGATGTTAATGATGATTATAATTGGATATTTAGTTATATATATGGATTGCTAATTTCCTTTTTGGGAATTACACTTGATTTGTTTGTTGAACTTTACATTCTTGATTTAATGAATATGCTTGTGATATTTATTTTTTATATTCAATTTGAATCAAGAGAATGGATTGGATTATCTGTGTTGTGTTGCACAATAAGAGATGGTACCTCAATAGCCTTATAAACATTAAATTAATAGCCAATTGAAAAGAAATCTTAATTGTTTATTATTTATCCATATCATTGCTTCAAATCCAGATATATAGTTAGAAAGAGATTTGATATATTAAGAGATCTAATAGATGCATAATTGATCATAATTTTACCTCGTATTTGATATGTTTTTGCTTGATATTTGATACTGTTGTTGTATATTTAGTACTTAAATAGCTCCAAGTGTGTTTATAGGTCATAATTTCCTTAACGGACTTAAAAGAGAAGAATTCAAACGAGATCACGACAAAAATTGAAGAGTTGAAAAGAAAGGATGCACAACCATGCACTTTCTTGAGCCGTGCACTTTTACGATTCTTCTAATTTTTGGTTATACACGTTCTGATGCACGATCGTGCATCAGACTGTGCATCTCCTAGAACACTAAGTTTTGTGATAAAAAGACATTTTTGGGATAGATTAAAGCAGAAGGCATCGTTCTGAAGAGTGCAAAGGCAATTCTAGAGGCAATTTGGAGCTTAAGGAGTAGGACATGTAGTGTTTTTATCGACAGATGTTTAAGAACACAAGATTGGATGTCTACATCGCTAGAATACTAGATAGAGAACAACCAAGGAGATTTAGAATTATGATTATGTTGTTTTCAATTAAATTTTTTGTATATGTATATCTGATTTCGTGTTCGCTAATGTGTGACCAATTTTTTTGTTAGCATTTAGGCTAGATGAACTTTATCTGGTACAGAAACATGTGTTGATTATTTTGTTAATGCAATTGAGTTATTTGGTTATTACGATCCAATTATCTATTTTATTATTGTCTAGTAATCTGATTTATTAGACCTAAATTTGATCTTATACATAGCGATTGAGAAATCCTAAGTTTGAATAGATCTATGATAATTGGAAAGAGTTGATTGCAACCCTAGAGATAGGATGACATAAATCTTCCAGATTATGGTCAAAACTTAAGGGATTCACAATACGGTAATGTAATCCAATAAAATTTAACCTGAATAATTCGGGTAGAAACCTTAGGATTAGTTGATATTAGACTCAAGGCCAGCTACTAGCATAAGTTAGGAGTCTCCATGGTCAAATTAATCAACAACACAATTGCATGACAAAACATTAATCGGTTAAGAGTTTAGGGGGATTCAAAGCTAATTGTTTGATATTGGTAATTAATTCACTGATTCACCAATGCTCTGCTTTAATCGGGTAGCTTGTTTACTTTATTTGCATAGTTTTAGTTTCTTTAATTCAAAAACCATGATCAATTCTTAAGTTAGATAATATAATAACGGTAACTACTAGTACGTACTGTCCTCGTGGAATCGACCTGTACTTACCGGTACTTGTTACAGCTACATCGTGCACTTACGATTTATTACAAATTTGACTATTACGAAATAGGTCAATCAAGTTTTTGGCACCACTGCCAGGGAAAATAAATTAATGGAAACCCTTACTGAAATGAAAATTGGTCGTGTGTTTCATGAATGAAGAGATATTTCAGAAAGACCTTTCGGAAGAAAAAGAAAGTATTATAGATCAATTAATGGAATGTGTTGCTGAGAGAGTAGTTAGTCAACGTGAATTCGATAAAAGACTTCATTCAGTTGCATATGATGAGTATAAACTGAGCTTTCAACCATCTCAGAGTGAAGAAGAGACAATAATTGATTTCATGAATTAACATACATTTCAAGAAGGCAAGGAGGTAACCACTACTCTTAAAGATATGATGATTGAGTCTATTAAAAATTCCAACCTAAGGCATCAAGAAATAAAGACTCATATACAAAATATGGTGAATCAAATTGATCAGCAGGAAAAGATATTATCCAATGAACAACTAGGGAATTTTCCTAGTCCTAATGAAACAAATCCTAACAAATTTGTAATGGCAATCATCCCTTGTAGTGAATATGAGATCTCAGAAGAAGAATAGGAAACAAGCATTGCAAATAAATTAATGGAACTCCTTACTGACATGAAAGCTAAGCAACGCGAATTCGAGAGTGAAGAAAAGGAAAGGGTTGGCTTCATGAATGAAACAACATTCCAGGAAGAACTTCCAAAAAAAGAAGTCTCCATCTAATAAAGAAAAGTAGAGGAATAACAGAAGATAATTGAAGAATATGAGCTAGAAACCTTTATCCATAAAGAAGAAGAAGAAGAAGAAGAGTGGATAGAGGTGGTTGAGGAAGAAATGGTGAAGGAACCAAGTAAAGGAACTACTGATGAGGTGTTAGTAGTGACCTTAAATACGAAGGGATCTCACTTCCTTGAAGACAAGTTGTTCGAGCCAACTGATAATTTAGGGAGTTTCATCATCCCTCATTTTATTAATAGTTTGTCATTAAAAGGGGCATTATTGCTTGAAATTGGATTTATTAATTTGATAAATTATGTCCTTGTTATTATCTTGCAATAGGTGGCTTGTTCACAGGTTATGAAACCACTTTATGGAGAAAAGGATGGAAGCAAGTAGCTGATTATTGATCCAGGATGACTTTAAACATACATGTTACATCGAGCTATCGACGTTAAAGAAGTGTTGCATAGGAGGCAACTCATAAGTTAGTTTTAATTTTATTTCAATTTTGATATTATCTTTTATTTGCTTTCATCTTAATATAGGATTTTATTTTATGTTATGTTATTTCTTTTGTTTCTTTTTATCCTTTTCTTTTATATTTTGCAATAATGTTAGTTTCATATTAGATGGATCAAAATTAGAGAAGTCGTCATAGTCAGGAAAGTACTATTAAACCCTCTCACTTAGTCATAAATGACAGTGTACATTAAGGACAATGTACGGTTTTAAGTGAGGGATAGGTTTAATGAACATGTAACTGATTTCTTTAAGCTTATTATAATCCTGATTATAAATTTTATTAACTGATATCTTGAATTGGTTGAATCTGTTCATGAATACTATATTTCCTTGTTAACTATTGATTTGAGTTAGTGTGTAAAAGGATGATGGATACAATAAAATTCATATTTTTAGTAATCATTGAAATATTTAAGTTGAATGAAATTTGCATATTATTTACACACATATACGCCCAGTTTTTTAATGAGCTTTTAAGCTTAAGAACAAAATTTTCAAAATTTTTAAAGCTTTTTTTATTCTTTCTATGTGTGATGTCATAAATAGTAGGATAATTTTAGAACTTGCTTTTATTATGCATATTGAGACCATATTTGTTAAATTAAAAACATTGACATAATGAAGGCACTTAGATTTAACAACTTATTTTAACCTACTTCTTTGAAAATTACCACTCGTAAATTTACCTTTAGGAATAACCAAGTTGAGCCTTAGCCTTTCTCATTGATTAAACCCAAATTTTAAACTTTTATCCTTTTTTTTGGAAGACTTGTTTATTGTTTCGAATCTTTATTATTTACTTATTTGAGACTTGAAATTCTTGAAAGGTCCAATATTTTTTTAATTGTGGCAATGATTGAAAAATTGTGAAAAAAAGAGAAAAGCATAAAAAGAAAAAAAAGGAAGAGAAAGAAAAAAAGAAAACGATTATGGTACCAATAGATTTGTGATGAAAGGACTTATGTGTTTTGTAAACAAGTCTTGTAATATCTCTTTTAGTAATTTTTTTTTTGGTAAATGAGTAAATTTCCTTCACTTAAACTCTTCTTATTATTCCAATCATACCATACCTAAGACATTTATAACCAATAAAAAGACTTTTTAATTTTTGTTTCTAGTTTGTACATAAGTAGTGTGATTTTAGTACAAGTATATGGTAAGAGTTCTACTATGCATTTGATTGAGAGTTTTAATACTTTTCACCATAGGCACTTGAGTGCATTAAGCGAAATATTTGTCAGGGTGTAAAGATATGTGCTTTTAATTTCAATGTGATTACTATTAATATGTTTTAGGAAGTTAATTTTAGGATAACTTGATTCTAATTATATGTTAATTTGATTCAATAGGATATGATGATGTATAGTATGAATGGATAGGTTGAGATTGATGATGGATGGATGTTGTGAAATTTATAACTTTAATTATGATTTGCTTGAGGACAAGTAAAATCTCAGTTCACTTTCTATCTATTTTAATTAGGATTACTTGATTAGAGAGGATAATCATATGAAACTATAGGATATCTAAGATCAAATATGAATAAATCAATAAGATAAAGTGAAAACGAATAAAGATAAAAATAATTTCCTTGCTTTCATCATTAAGCAACCAATCAGATTTATCGTTTCTTAGATATTAATTCTTTTCTAGTTTAATTATTAATTATTCATCTTATCATTTACCTTAAACAAAGTTTACAAGAATTATTAGGCGACTATTACAATCATCATGGGACGATATCTTTTATACTATAAGATACGATATACATACTTGTAACTAAGAAAGTTTTTGAATTAAAACTTCAATATAGACTATAAGTGAAATTAGCATACTTATGTATACCTTAAAGTTAAAAAGTATAAAATTAAAAAATTATTCAAAGTTAATCACTGTTTACACTTTTACTTGACTGTCATGGCATTCTTACCTATGATATTCTTTATTTCCAATAGGCAATATGGAAGATGTATACCTGAACCATTGTCCCCAAATAAGCTATCAAATCTCTTATGCATCCATTGTTGAATAAATTAATTCATTTAAATCTTTCTTGGTGGAGTGTATACTTCATTATCCAAGAGTTGACATCTAATTCAAAATTAATACCAACATCCCGTACACATTTTGCATAAGTTGTGCTTTTACTAATACGTAACCTCCTTACCAACCACTTACTGAACTACATATTCACAAAATTAATACATACAATTGCCCTCATCCTATACTGGCTTTGTTAGCTCTCTTAAAATGAAAACATAGTTTGGATTCAAATACCTTAATAACAAACAATCATTATTGAATAAATTTTGTAAATCTCTAATTTAGGCTGACTTGTAATTATTATGTATACGTATGAATTTTATAGATGCAATTTGTTTCACAACAAGTGATAGTTAAAAAAATGCACATCTCAAGTAAATTTCGAGGATAATATGACTACACATTTATTCCAGAGGCACATCAAACCAAAAATCAAAACAAATCCAAATATGACAAACTCTAACCGTAATAAACCCGTATATGACAAACTTGTAAAAAGTTAATCATGGCAAACCCAAAATACATTAAACTTTAAAAATATTAAGCACTTTATTAGTACAAATGCAAGGTCAAATAACAAACCATATAGTATTTGGTTATAAATAAAGGGCTTGTACTTTTTTTTTTAATTCCTGTATTTCATAAACTGGACTTTCTAAAGCCCTCGTCTTTTATTGACCTAATTTAGACATAAAGGTAAGGGGTCATCAACCATAAATAAGCAAGGCAGTGCTATCTTTACTGAGTCAAAGAAATCGTTTTGTACTTAATAGTTTTGTTCAAATTACTATATTAGTTCCAAGTCCCATGTCACAACTGTACCATGTTTGTAAGAAAGGACTTTTCTGGGTCAGGTAGGTGTGCTCTCTTCTTGTACCTGAGTGAAATAGAACATGTGAAATGATGTTCTTTTTCAGGTTTTGTAGATTGTGTATTTCGTTTTTCATGTAATCCAAATTTAAGACCCAGAAAATTAGAGAAAATTTGTCAAGTTAGGGAACGAAATGCAGTTTTTTTATTAAAAAAATCACAATGTCAGAGCAGTAACTTCGAATTAAGATCATAACTCATCATGAAGGTAAAGCCTCAATTGTAAACACTTTCCATACAGAGGCCACAAAGCATAAGCTTGCAGACAACTTTTACAGCCCAAACTCTATTATTCCACATGAAGTCCATTTCTAGTCACTTCCAAGATGGCCCAAAAGGCAACGACGTATAGTACATTTGAGGCCGTATTTTTAGTTCTGAGAAGACAAGAATACGCGGGATGAAAAGACTTCGAATACTGGAAGCTCATATCCTGATAGTGGAGATCAACAGAAAATATTGTTCTTCACGTACTCCAACCGTGCGCCTAAACTGAACTTTAGGCTTGGCGATTCAGCAAACAAATTCACAACAATCGAATTTTTGCTCACAATTAAGAAAGCAAATCGGAATGCACAATTCAAGATATGATTGCCGAACAATGCCTTTCATCATGATTGTAAAAAGCAATTGTTTTCTGGTTCTTCAATTCACTTCACCTCCCTCAGCATTACATCCATCTGACTTGTATCAAATCAAAAACAGATTAAAGACCTATATAAACTCTCTAAAAATACCCAAGTTGCAAAATCAAACCGTCAACACACAAACACAACCAATCATCGACAGACTCAAAACTCAGAAATGCGTAGACCTCATGGCACACCTACCCATAAATCAGCTCTATGAAATTTCACTTCGGTAGCCAAGCCATGAGATAGTAGAATACGAGGTAAACTGTAGACAAATCAAACTCTTCATACGATAAAGAATTAAGCTGAGGAAGTTGGCTCCTCTGCTTACTTCCTCAGCTTAATTCTCTACATCAGTCTTACTTTCATCCTCCTTGGCTGCAGCAGGCATCTCCTCAACTTTTTCCTCTGATTTCTTATCTGCAACAGTCAACTTATCGAGGGCATCAGCAGCAGCAGTCGCATCTTTGTTTTCCTCTTTGCATTTTTGGGATTCAGTAACTTCTTGAAATGTTTCCATGAAGTTTTTGCAATCTGATCACAGCCGAACAACAGCAATCAACCTAAAGAGAAGACTAGGCTACGAATGAGGTACACACAAAAGAGAACATTCATCATCCGTGTAATTTGACATATATGAAAATAATATCCTCGTTGATGCCAAAATTTATCTCTTGAGCAATAGAATCTTGTATTTCAAATAACATTATTTATTTACGGTTTTCAGAAGAAACTGCTAAATACCTCCTCAGATATTTCAACATACAGGAAAAAGAATAAATCTTTTAGGCTCATAACAAGAAGCATACCTACCAAGACTCAAACAAATGTCCAATAACAACAAGGGTTAAAGTAATGACTTGTCCATATCAACACGGTAAGGTAACTCTTAACAACATCACGACACTTCTTTTTTCTGAAAAGTAAGCTTTAGTTTCTCCTAGGTGTCAGAGGAGGATACTTTGACACCCTCTCCCAATAAGCCACAAGGCCATTGGAAACAATACCACGCATTTCTTGTGGACTACCACTATCTATAAGTACCTCTCAAAATGAGTCAACGAATCCAATGAATTGTTAAGTTTAAACCATTTAAATAAAAATCTTGAGAACTATCAATTCCTAACCATAAGGCAGAAAGCATCATATCTGGACCTCACTAAGGTTTAAGAAAACAAAAGGGCTGCAAACTTCATTGGCCAAACTTATTAACCCCCCCTCAAAATATTAATCCCACACAGCCTCGAGAAACCCACTATAAGAAAAAGGGCAGCAAGGTATATCCTAATTTGGATAACTTGCAATACGAAGCCAACAATATAAGTTCACCTCAAATGAAATATTTTTTTTTAACAGTAACCCAACAATGCAAATAAAAGTTGTACTCACTCTCAACAGTAGCGAAACGAATACAGAAAAGCTCATCCTTCAATTCACCATCGGCAAAATCAGGAGCATGCCACACGCATGATTTATCATTCCCGACGTGTTCCTGAACTGACATAGTCGATAGCACTGCAACCAGAATCAGACCGAACAACACAATCAAAACCTAGGTCAAGCAACAACCAAAACAGAATATAAATTTACAAAATGAAAAATGAAGACAAACCGAGATGATTGGCGCAGATCTTGAGAGTCTTAGATTGTCTCATAACAAGGCGAACCTTGCCGGATTGCTTGTGCTTCAACAACTTCACAGAACCTGCGCCTCTTTCCTTCCACTGATTCCCATCCTTGTCAAATCGATAGAGCTTCGCTTTTCTAGAACCGACCAAATCAGACCGTTTGAATTATTTATTTAGGGTTCATTTTCAAAGAAATCCAATAAAAAGAAAAAAGGAGAAACTCACAGATCGAGAATAGGATCTTCGTCCTCTTCACCGGTGGTAACGGCGACCTCTTCAAGTTTGACGATTGGAGCTACTTGAGCTCCGGTGTCCTCGTCCTCGGCGGCGGGGGCGTCGCCTTCTTCTTTGTGATCGTGGTCGGGCTCTGGGGTGGCCATTGTGCTGTTGATTTAGAGCTGATACAGACTACAGAGTATACAGAGGGAGATATGGCGTTTGAAGTTGAACCGAGAGTAAGAAGCAGCTGTAGGAATGGTATACTATTGGTAAGGAAGTTTGAAAAATAAAATAGGGCTAGGGACTAGGGACTAGGGACTAGGGATGCGTGAGTGTCTACTGGAGATGGGGAATGGGAAACCAACGCCAAATAGGGTAATGTTCGCGCACCCACCAGACCAAGTCCCTTTCTCCAAAATAAAATAAAACAAAAATCTTTAAATAATATTTTTATTATATATCGAAGTATATTTATTAAATTAAAATAATTAAATTACATTAATCATAATTTTTATTAATAATTAATATTTATTAACTATGACCAAAAAAATGAAAATAGAAAACAAAATCAGATTTGTACTCTTTTTTTCTTCTCTTTGGAGGGATTTGAGAAAGGAAAAAGAAAAAGATGTTATTGTCCATTTATAATTATACCTGTAAGGGATATCTAAAACTACTTACGACTAGGAACGTGTGTTATTCTTTTAACCTCGACCCATTGCTTGATAACAATATCAATTTATATGTATTTTTAGGAGCAGCGATGTAATGTTATCCCAAAATCCTCGTGCCGTTCAGGGTACTTGCGACACCAATTACTTGTGTTCGTTATTTTCGATCATGATTTTCTTGTTCAGCCTAAAGAACAAGCTTTGACATCCGATCACATCTCCACCAATAAACCTTACGAAATTGGACCTAAATAATGAACATGAACAGATCATGCCTCGTAGAAAAGGCCACTCCATCTCCAAGCTCATAAACGTGAAATTATGTTCAAATACAAGCCAGTTCCGTGGTTCATCAAGGAGAAGAATCTTCAATTTCGGATAATAAGAAAAGAGATGTCTATATACTTACATCATCCAAAATACAAAATTTTAAAACACCGACGAGAAGCTCCTTTAAACAAAACTAAATACATAAATCTCAAGTTACCTATACATGCCACCCCCACCCACAACCCAACCCAACCCCCAAAAGCTTCAAAACCCAAATCTATATGATATATGCAACAGCACCCATTGCACTTTGTTCAGCTCCCAACCATCACCGGGGGGAAAAAATTTTGCTCCTATTTTGACCAAACGAATCCTAAGAGAAACCACTACCACAACACTGATGTAAGATATGCACTTTTAGACGCAATCGCATAGAGATAAATGGTCATACTACCAGTTCAATTTCCTCCCAAACCCACATAACAGCAACAGCATCAAAATAACTGAATACTCCATCAAGCATAAACAGGAATTGCAGAAAAGCTCAACTTCACCACCGTCAGATCAAATGACCTGCAATAAACCTGAGATCAGTAGGAACCCATTGGCGGCATGCCATAAGCTGGCATTGGAGGCATCCCCCCAAGACCACCCATTGGCTGTGGTTGCGGCATAAAGCCAGCACTCACTCCTGGACCACCCATTCCTGGCATCGGCGGTGCAGGCAATGCAAGAGGCAATAGTTGCGCATACATATTCTGCAATTTCAATAGATTCCAGAAATGAGTGTACAAATTACGTTTTATTTAAAATCCCAAAAAAAAATTACGTTTTATTTCACGCTAATACAGGCCTGCAACAGCAAATTGTAGCAGTGGCAGGTGGTGAATGAGGGAATTTTTACCTAACAATTTATATTTGTAAATGCCAAGAATATATCACTGCCATAATGGTGTAATCTATACAATTTACAGATTGCCATTTACTGAAAACATTTCAGTATTTTTCCAAACCCACAATAAAAGGAAATGCCTTTCACCAAGAGAAGTGGATTTTTCAAAAAGTTTCCAAGAATGCAGATTAACAATGCAAAACCCATCGGGTGCTAAGAACCTTCACTTACAGGGAGAAACAGCATAATCAGAAGTGAGGACATCTTAAAAGCAGAACTAACTATATATCAAGTGCCAAACCATTACCTCTAGGCAAACACATCAACAGAAAGAATGTCAAAAGATTCACTAATGGTCTAGTGGAGCACAAAGAAATTTCCTCACAAAGGAAGACATTTATACTCTTGAATTTAACTGTATAAAACATTAGAAGCATTCCGGAAATGCATAGAATGCCTATTTTGTGA
This sequence comes from Erythroxylum gracilipes, assembly GCA_026413385.1. Classification (NCBI taxonomy): domain Eukaryota; kingdom Viridiplantae; phylum Streptophyta; class Magnoliopsida; order Malpighiales; family Erythroxylaceae; genus Erythroxylum; species Erythroxylum gracilipes. The sequence continues at coordinate 15,343,936 of JANZLC010000200.1, forward strand.
TGTTAAACATTATAGTAATAAAAACCCAGTACACACCACAAAGTCAAGAAAAATCAACCAATAAAGCATACCTGCTGAGCAACCATGTCCTTCTCCTCCTTTTCTTTAGCCTTCACCTCATTTTGAGCTTCAATTTTTTCCTTGACGAGCTCATCCACTTTGCAAGTGTACTCTCTAATAAACTACAAAAGCATAAAAGTAATCATGACTAAGAGTTCATCAGGCATGATTAAGAATTCAACAAGCATTAATGACAATGGAAAGATAATGAAGAATAAATAATGCAAAATGAGAAGATTACCTGTAAGAGATATGGGAATGCAAAATCTATCATATTGTTTATCCATGCAAGCTCAAGAACAACATCTGGCCGGATCAGATCATAACAAACAAACAGGCATGCAGCAAAGCACTCTTTCTTTCCCTGCATATACGAAAAGAGCACAAAAGTATTAATACACCTGATAAGTAATTTTACCAAATAAAATGAATGGATATATTTGTTCAACAAAAAAAATTAATCCAGTAAAGAATGCAAGTTGCTAAAAATCTCAAAGTCCTAATGTTATAACGACCATGTGATTCAGAAACTGAGGAAAGAAAGATCTAACAGGGTTCAGAATAATTGATAATAAGAAACTCTTGAGCATTTCAACATAGGAAACTTCTCAAATATTTCAACATAAGAAACTTATGTTAGAAAAGAAATCTGTATCTTTCTCCATGTAGCAGAACACATCTATTTATTTGTAGCAAAAAGACGTTTCATAGGGAATAAAGGATGTATGGCAGATAGCTAAACAAAACAAACCTGCTCAATGAAATAGATAAGTAATTCCTCTGAAAGTTCACGATCACCAGACTGTGAGCAAGTCTCCATGCAATCCTTGTAAAGATTGTCCTTCTTTGATAATGCAATGGACTGCTTCCATCTTCCAGCTTTCTTGTATATGTATGCAGCAACACGCCTCATCTCCAGAAGTTCATGTTTCTCAATCTTCACAGGCACATAATAGCTCTTATAAGTATCATATCACGTTTTGGGTTTCTGAAAGCATATTAAGATCATACAACTTACTTTCTGTGCAAGGCCTATTTGATCAAAGTTATCATGCAATTCGATAGATTCACGAAGTCTCTCATAATCCTCTTCCTCTATGTAAATTTCATTCAGAGCTTCATTTACAGCAGAGACATTGTTGCTTTGAACTGCAATCATATACGGCTTGACAAGGCGGATGTGACCAGCCTGAAACTCGAAATCATACAAAAATTCAATGAAATTGCAAATAAGATGCATTGTAAAAGAACAAGATATTGAGCAAACCACTGAAGGAAAATGGTTTGATCATTGCCACCCTTAAAGAAAAGTTCCTACAAGTTTGTGGCTCAAAATACCAGTTCTTGCAAAAAACCACCACGGTAAGAAAAGCTAGTATTCCTGATTGTCTCCAACCACAAATCAAAGCAGAAGCAAGTGTAATATAAAACTGCAGCTATAGCAGAGTATACCTTTCGCATTATGTCCACCACACGAGTATGGTCAACACGGAGAGCAAGCACGTTAAGAAGATCATTGATCAGGTCTGGATGCTCTTGCAAGTAAAAGTGTACAGCCTTGTAGTAAAGTTCAACATTGGCAACCTTCACAATTATATCTTTGAATTGCATGTGGTCCCATGCCTCAGGGGAATGGTTCATTACAGTGGTTGCAGCATTATCAAACTCATCATACTGGATGTACAAATAAGTTAGCTCCTTCCAATGTTGCTGCTCATCACAAGCTCGTATAAGTTTGGGGATATTGAGACGCGTTGAGAAAAGTTTTATATGCTCCATAAGTTTTTCGGGTCGATATCTAGCATATAAAACTCCCAGCTCAGTGAAGATGCCCATATGAGCTCGTTCTAATCCAAGTCCACTCTCCATTAGAGATATGATCTCATTGAAGTATCCCCTATTCTGGTAATACTCACTGACCTCTTCCATGTCATCAACCTATAGTAATGAAAAAAAATTGCAAGTTCAGAAGTAGGACAAAAAACTTGAGTAAAAAAAATGAGTAATAGCATACAAGAAAAGTTAACAGTTCTAGGATTTTATACGCTACTGGTATTTAAATGCAAATGAATTACTTACAAAAGGTCCTGCAAAATGTACATAAAATATCAACACTTTTCAAACGCAATTCAAATGCATTTTAAACAAGTGTTCACCTGGACAATAATGTTGAGACCACATATCTGGGCCAATCGAAACTCCTCAGCATCAACACAAGCAAAGCAGACTTCCTTCCAGGTTTTTGCACTGTTTGCTTTCCTAGCTGCATCAACAGCACCTTGGAACTGCTTAAGTTTAACAAGAGTAACAGCCAGCTTAGCCCAATTAGAAATAAAAGCAAATATGATTTTCGCTGCTTCATAAAGGGCCTCCTCATATAAGCGATCCCCCACATTTTGCAGATTAGCAACATTAGGCATGAGAATAAATTCTTCAATATCACCCAGGCGATCAATTTTGGCATAGGCATAGATGAGTTCACCATCAACTTTGGGCTCCTTGGTCTTCTGCCTCACCATTAGGAGATACCTCACAAGGTCATGGTATACATCTGCATCCTCAGCTGCCTTTATGACTTCCAAAAATTGAGTTGCATCATCTGCACGGATAAATGATTCAATTGCATCACTCACTAGACCCTCTCGTAGTTGGGCCTTGGCCACTTGACTCCAGACAGCTTCTTCTTCAACACGGAAAGCAAACTCCACTGCTCGCTCAATGCTGCGGATGTTATCCAGCAAGACATTGACAGCTTGAACATTCAAATTAAACTTCTTGAAAATTGCAAAAGCTTCTTCGTATAACGAGGCTTCCACCGCCACCTCCCCAATAGCAGGTCCATCAAAATTGTCGAGCCTATTAATGTAATCCATAACTCTTGATGGATCAGCCTTAATGGCTGTCAAGATCAATAAGTTTTGCAAGTTGAAATTTCCGCTAAAAGCAGAATTTTGAAGGACTATCTTTTCAAGAAGTTCAATCAACTCGTGTGGCAGATCAGCAGTCATGAAAGCTTTAACTGCAGCTGAAACTTGTTCAGGACTCTTGCTTTCAGGCAAAGCAGTAGACACAACTTGATCAATGAGCTGCCTTCTGTACTCATTATCTGGACTAAGAACCTTTTCCCAAAGGTCAGAGTCCATCCTTTCCACCACATACCTGATTTTACAATAATGAGCAATCAGTTGAAAAAACAATGTGTGAATAATGTATTACAAAACCTTAGACAACAATGATGCACAAACCTGGCCTGTAGTTTGAAAAGGGAGCTCTTATTTGTAACATTTATAAGTTCATCATCGCACTGCCCTCTGCGATATGCAACAACCGCAAGTGTGGGATCCCGCTTCTCACAATACTTGCCAACAACACGTGAGTCATAATATGGGTTTGTGGTAAGGAAATGCTCCGGATTGTTGCCACTATCTATGATAATTTTACCCAGAGCATTGTGAACATGCACATCTTGGCTTCCCTCGCTCACCAGATGCTCCAAAAATTGGGTAAGCAGACGAAGACGATTTCTGCATATAGGAAACAGAAGTAAGACGCCGAAATATATGAGATACTTGGAGAATTGAACATTCTAAAAATGGCAGACCTTTTCTCACACTCCTCTACTAAAGGCTCAACTGGCAGAAGAGAACGAACTGAAAGAATTAGTCCCTTGATGAAATCTTCAGGGCATTCATCATCAAGCAGCTGTCCTACAACTAAAGGAGCATTTCCTGGATTGACCTATCAAACAGAAAAAAGTTAAGTTATAGTTGATGTTCACTGGAAGATCTTAGGTTTTATAACAGAAGATCAAAATCATCTATTTATTGCAAAATTATACAACAAAGAATTAAACCTAACAACTTCTCATATTCTTACCTTTTGCACATAACCCTCAATGTAGCGAAGCATATTGTTTCGGTACAGATAATGAGTCAGATCCGGAACAAAACCAAAGCGATCACAGACATTGATCAATGGACGAGCATCTGGGAGCTTGGCTTCCATTAAGAAGTTCTTTGTTTTCTCAGCATCATAAAAATTTGATTCACGTGTCACACGTTCTACCTCCTTAATCTGTCCAGTTTTTGCAGCTGCTTCGATATATTTGAAGTGGATCTCAGGATCCTCACTGTCCCAAAAGCACAAAGAAAGGAGTAAGAAACAAAATGATGCAGCATATCTGAAAGAAACTGAGGTGGTTGTTCTTTTATAACAGAATGTTGGGAAACCAAACAGACTGAAGAATGTTTTGTTGCCTGTGGGACTTAAAGTGGGTGACATTCTGGTTATTAACAATCCAACTGAATTATGTATATAGGACGATACACGGATGCTTTTATGCAAGAGAGAGGAGAGAGAGAGAGAACCAACTCATTACGGGCCAGGTACCTAGTTTCTTCGGGTGTTCTATAAATATTATTTCTCCTCCTGACTAGAAGAAAAAAGAATAACAGTACAGACAAGTAAAAACGAGGGTACCTGGAGCTCAAATACGAACCCAAAAAGAAATACAATCCTTCATAGGACTTAAACTGCTCAAAGAGTTTAATGCATGAATCCACACCCAATTGTTCAGAGTACTCTTTGCAAGCCTGCACAATAGTAGGGTTATTAGCATTCTGAAGGACCATTCTGAAATTCATGACTAATACTACCAGTAGTTCGTTACCTGCACAATAATCTGAAGATTGCCCCTCAGATTAACAAGTAGAAGATCCTTCATACATTCTAGAGCCCACTCACGGGAAAGGGTGCCAAAGAACTCAACAAGTGCCTAAAAACCAACAGGTCAAGTCACAAAAATGAATAGAATCACAAGATACATATTTAAGCATTTAAATAGCAAACCTGAGGCTCAATAGCATGTGTATTCACAATAACACGTTTAATATCAGGCAACTCAGAATAGTGCTGCAAAAGAAAAAGAAAAAATAAAGATATAGTCCATGAAGTAAGAAAAGCACATAAAAAAATTACAATGAGAACATGAATGCTCTTTACCTGAAGGGCCCGTATATACAGACCAGCTTTTTCACACAGTTGGGCAATACGTGGGCGATCATAGTGACTAAACATACCATTAGCTAAAATTGCATCAGCCACATTGGGAAAGGTCACAAGATTGATCTCCAAAACCTGAACATAAGTGAACATCAAGACTGTAATGTCACCAGACAACTATAATCAATTAATCATCACAAAGAAATTGACAAAAAGATATTCACCTTTGTCTGAAGAAATCCATGCTCTGGCAGATTTGGTTTCAGAACATCCAAAAGAAAGGCTGTTGCTTCCCGAATCAAGTTCCTCTGAGGGGACAACAAACAATATTAATTAGCCAAAAATGTAGGCATTTTATTGTTCTTCCTCTTGTTCCTCTTATTATTATTTCTACAATCACTATTGTTAGAAAACATATGACAATCACTATAATAATTACTAAAATGTAAGCATTTTATTGTTATTCCCAGCGAATACAGAGTTCTTCAAACATTCACCTCCCACACAAAAAACAGGTAACATAAAGGTGTAGGCAAACCTCCCATCGGTATTTTTCTTTGGTGTTAATATTCTCTAGAACACATGTTCAGCTAGGCAAAAAAAATGATACCATAATAATGTCAGAAATGGAAACCCAGTTCACCGAACCTGAAGAAATAGATCAGTTATTGTGTTGTAGTCAACAGGGCAGCCTCCCTCCATTTGTGACATCATTAAAGCAAAATTAACAGCACCCTACCATGCAGAAAGCAGAAGTATCACATATCAGAATGTGAACTTTTATTAGAACAAGAAATGAAGGGAAAGGCCATTAATCTATAATAAAAGAAAACATAAGACTTGGTTGATGCAGAGGTAAGAACTGTTGATTAATAATGCCAAAACTTAAAGACTCGGTCTTCAAACCTGGGGGTCTGTCCGCAATATCGTTTGCAGAAGAAACAAATAGTCAGGTGTATATCCAACCTGACATTACACAGAAAATGTTTCACAAGTATCAAAAGATGTTAGTTTTTATAAACAAATTATTTAATCAACAAATCATATCTGATTTCAACAAAACAAAATACCATCAAAATTTAAATATAAGACATGTTTTGCAGCAAACAACTCACGAATTTAATCATGTACGAAAGTTTACATTTACTGTAAGATAAGAGTTTTACCTGCTTCGAGTATATAAGAATCTTGTCAAATTCCCTCCTTTCAGCAAATGCAGCCACAACTTTTGGAGTTGCCCTTGCTTTAATATATATTTTGAGTGCGAGGTCATTATCTACAGTCTGCATATATAATTCCAACATCAGAAAAAATTAAAAGAAGAAGAAAAGGAGTAATAAATTTATGGACATTAAACAATAAGCAAACTTAACCAATTAAACCAGGCTACAAGATGGAATACATAAACCAGTGCAATACGCAAGCCAAAAATGGAAAAAGTAAAGTAAATAATCCCAAGAGCTATCTCAATCAAGGTGCTCAAATGCAACCATCAGCATTATTCATGAATTGAATGGTTGATTTAAAAAGCACTGGAAGTTCTAAAAATAAGCAAAATATAAAACAAGTACATGAAGAATAAGCAGCAATGACCTCAAAAGTCTTCTACAAACTGACCTTCACAATATCGCCAAGCTCCTCACTACATTCAAGCTTGTCCTCAGCCAACCAATTCTCCAAAAGATTTTTCTTATTCTGATTTACAACAAGGCGTGACAATTCCAAGGACTCAAAAGCGTTAAGTTTTCCCCTAGTCAACAGAGTTCCAAAGTACTGCAACAATGGTGGTGTTTGCCCAGCTTGCACTGGAACACTCTGTGGCACATGAATAATGAGAATAGCTCAGAAATTTGTATTATCCCATCCGTACAAATCACCATGACAGGGAGAGGGAAATCATAAGGTCCTTGTTTCAAAAATAGACCTGGAATTTAGCAACTGTATCAGGAGTTCGAAGTAGTCCTTGAGGAGATTCTGCAGCAAGTTCTGCTGCCTCTTTATACTTCGCCTGAGAAAATAATTCCTGAAAACGCTGGACAACCTGGAAAAGAAGACGAACATTAAAAAGTCAACCAGGAGAGGGCAGTTCTTGTAGCATCACAAACCAATTTAAAAGTTTACTCAAGGGTGACCACACAACTAAACATAATCCTCAAACTTCACAGAAAACCAAGAAAAGAATTTCAAGCAACTCAAAGCAGGGAAAAGATTCTTTTCCTCTTCACTAAAGTACACTTGATCTGTGAAAGCTAAATTTACCAGATTTTCAGCACCAGGAAGGTTTCCTCGTTTGGCCAGGTTAACAGCAAGTTCCAGATTGTTCAACTGAAATATAACCAAATTGATTAGTTCTAGAATACATTTCCTCACACACAAACACACACATAGAGAGAGAGAGAGAGCACAAGCCAAAAACTCTTTAAGTAGTGTACCTGGCTGCTAACAAAAGGTACAATTGTTGCTTCATTTACTGTTGCAAGCAAAACTTGGCCCCGTCTATTGACTGCATAGAATCCACCTACTGATGACGCATCAGTTGTCAAAAATATAGGATCTGGACTAATACGATTTCTGTAAACAGCACTAGCAGTCTCCAAATCATATACAAATAGTAGTCCTTGCTTTGTGATAACATATATTAAGCCATACTTTTGAGATATCTGCCAAATAAAAACATGAGGTTTTAGACTCTATTAAACAAATCAGGTGGAACAATTAATCAACAAAATGCAAACTCTACCTGCATTGATACAGGAAAATCATCAGCAAAGTCAGGCGGAAAGAATAAGTCTGCTTGTTTCTTTGTAAATGATGATTTGCCTAACAGATGCACGGAATCATTATTAGAATAACTGAATGTAATGGATGAAAGTACAGCTACAAACCACAGATTTTGCTTCTGACCAAATGAAAATTTTCAAATGAATGCAAAGTACAATTCCTCTTCTTGAAATAGAACAATCCGTGGAAAAGGAAATATCATATAAAGGTTAAAGGACCTGGCTGGGCACCAAGTTCTATAACATGTAACTTTGATGTTATCTGTCCAGCATTGAACGACTTTGTGGCAAAAGATATAAGAAGTGAAGGATTCTCATTCCCAGGCACCTGAATTAACCATGAAATATAGTAATATTTCAGAAAACACAAACAAAAAATACAAATTATAAGCCAAAATAGTGACATCAATAAATGGCAGCTCATACTTTGAATGAAGCAAATGCAGCAGCATGTGCCTCAAGTGCCTGACTACGCTGCTGATCAACAGAGAAAAGTTGCATGTTCCCCTTGACCAATTGAGGCCTCTGTCCCAAGAGAGAGAAATGTGTTAGGAAAAATATAATATGATTTGGTGAAATAATTAACTAATTCCCATCTTTTACCAATAGTAAATAGATAATTTTTCAGCAGCTAAAGAACCTTTGCATAAGCTTCAAATTGAGACAGAGACAAGGAAGATCAGTGTTCTGTGACACTATGAAGATATACATGCTAACAGAAACTTTTGAATATAATGTCCTATCCAACAATCTGCCATAAATAGGAACCATGCTTTCTCAACAAAGTTGCAAATATGGATGAAATTAATACAGCAGCAATCATGACCTTTAATATTACCAAAAAGCATTCTGCCTCAGATTAGCTTATACGAAATCCAAACATTATACAGCTTATACCTTAACTGCCAAATTCAACTTATATCACTCTTCCATATATAAATGTTGAAGCATCTAAAACCTTTTGCAATATTAGAACCAACCGAAAACTATCTGTTGACCAATAATAGGATTGATCGATGTAACACAGAACAGATACACAGAGGCACATACCTCTGGAGGACCTTGGGCAATTCCAATCAGAACCAACCACTTTTCAGATGGGTCGCATCTATAATTGATAATTTGATTATTCACCAGATTAGCAGTTCTTTCAAACACTTTAACAGGCTCGGAGTCACCTGCATAGAAGAAGGGGTAAAAGACCAATAAAAGGAAGACTTGAGAAGGGTAACATTTATAAGTAACAAATAAAGGGGGTGCATTCAGCACTATTAAAGCAAAGCCAAAGAATTAATGAATATGGCACATATAGTGATATAGAGATGTATTTTCCAATGAGGGAAAAGTAAAAGATACTTGCCTTCTATCGACCAATGATAAACTGAAGTTTGTGTGACCAGCGCAAGCATCCTGGGAGAAATCCATTTCCAAAACACAACCTAATGCGTGGAAAAAGCAATAATGCCTAGCATGGTGAGATGTTACAGAGAACTATAGAAGTCAAACAAATGCACTATCATATATCATAAATTAAAAGAGAAGCATAAGGCGTAACCTGCTCTGGCATCTGGTGAGACTTCACTTTGGCTTTCATTTCGATGTTAAATATTTGTAAGTGATCCTGAGTAGTTCCTGGAAGTTGAGCTTCAAACCCAAAAGACACAGATAATTAGGTGGTTAATGGGTCACCAAAATAAAGTCACACCTCAAATTGCAATCCACAGCTACGCTATGAGAACAACAACAACAATAACAATAGCTGCACACAAACAAAGTAGTCAAACTCAAAGTAGATATCAAAGCAAGAATTTAATGAAAATGAAAGAATATAAACATTTATAGCACCTTGTAATATATGTCCGCTATTCCCACTCCCAACCGAGTAGAATTGAATCAAACCTAAAACTGTACTCATTGCAACCAGAACGCTACTAGAGGCAAACAATCTTGATATCTACGACAGCCTAATAAGATTCCTAAAAGCGAACGAGAGGGCCAAAGTAAAACCAACCATCTCCTACACTTATTGATCCAAAATAATCAGAAAGATTAAAGACAAATTATAAGAGAAGGGCACCTTTAAGAGCGAGAATTCTGGAATTGGGATTCATCAAAGCGGAATCGGCAGTGATAGGGCGTCTGAGAGGCTGCATAGGCATGTTCATGTCGATAATCACCACACTATTCTGCGGCGCCGTTTCTCTGACGCATATGTATTTATCGGATTCCATAGTAACATGGGTGAAATTAATGAACTGAGGATTGATCCCGAGGGCCGGCAACTGCAGAAGAAGAAAAGGAAATGGTTGGAAACACAGTGAAAGGAATTAGATCTGAAGATTGGAAAAAATGGAAGTAGAGAGTAGAGAAAGGGAGAATTGATACCGTTAAAGACTCTTTCATGAGGATAGGAGCATTGGCGGCCGCCATGGTGGCCTAGATCGGGATTGGGATTGGGATTGGGATTGGAATAGAGAGATCAGAGGAACGTTTAGATGCAGATCGAAAGAGAACTGCGGGGTCTTATGCTCTCACTCTCACTTTAATTTTGATTTTGAATCCACAAAATTTGCCCAATTTGATGATTGAGAGGATTAGTTTTGGTCCGGGGCGTCTAGTGGGCCTGCCATGTATCCTTACTCTAAAGCCCGTGGGTCTGATAATTACGGACAAAGGATTAGTTTTGGTCCAGGGCGTCTAGCTGGCCGCCATCTAGCCTTACTTTAAAAGCCCATGGGTCTGACAACGATGAACAACACGTATCTTATGGGGCGCTCCTTCCTACCTCTGTTTGTTTAATTTGCAAGAACGACACGATAAACCATAGTAAGGCACGCAGAGGGTTAACCATTGAAGTCGATCCCTAATAGAGTTCTGGTTGGTGTAAGTACCAATTTCAATTTGCAGTCTAAAAATATTTATTGCCTTGTAGGGCATTAGACAAACATTATTTTGCATAAAAAGAGAAACAAGCACGTTGGGTTGTACAAATATTTTTGGCCATAATCACTGTGATTATCCTCCTATACCATTCCCAGTTCCCAGCTGATCTATCGTGTTTTGCATCCTGAACGCCAAAGTTTATGAATCAAATGGACGTAATTCGAATCTTTTAATGGCAGCCAACGAAGTATAATCACATAAGAGAGAGAGTCATTTCACCAGTGCCCCACACATGGCCTGAAACTACCCTCAAACAGCGTACAAGTTCAAACGTGGCCAGTAGTTCTTCTACCCATCTTTATGATCGCTTATGTCATAAACTTGTCGCGGTTATAGCTTTATATCTTCCAAACATTGCTAAAGTACAGCTGTAGATGCCTGAGCAAAACAAATCATCGTTAAGTCTGTTGTCTATTTTGCTTTTTTGCTGTTTTGGTTCAAGTTTTTGCCAAAGTGGGACTAAATCGAGATCGTATTAATTACAAAAAAGCAGCAAAAAGTGTGCATTTGTGGCAGTAAAACTGAACAAGGCAATAAACATTTTAAATTACAACACGACCAACGGGGAAACCACCACTTGAACGGTTCCCGCCTCTCCACCGCTAAACTCCGCTTTGGTGACTCATACTCACAAGACAAGCCACCGCGCCAAGACTCACCACAGCCTTTGGACCATTTGCATGTCTGCACAGCAATTCATTGCCGTCAAAATCTCTAAATTCCATTCTTGCCTTTCCCTCCTTTTCCTCCCCTCTTATCATAAACAGCGCCCAATCAGAATATACCGAACTTGTCGCTGCCGTTTCTGTTTCCATCCTCATCCTATCCGCATATGCCGTAATTGCCCCGTCTTCAACTCAATCCCTCTCCATCTCCCTCACCAATATCCATCCCTCCGATTCCCAATTCGCCCCTCTCCTTGTGGCCAATTTACGGACTCTTTCTTTAGCAGACTGGATCACTCCGTCGTCGTTTCTGTCTTCAAACTCGGAGCTGAACCAATCAAGCACGCAAAGAGGAGATGGTTCACTGATCATACTTGGCGAAGCAGAAGACAAAAAAGGATGCTGCAACAGTTGATTACAGCTCCACCGCTCTTTCGGACTCTCTGTAAACACTTCTCAACGAAATCACGACCGAGTTCGGATAACTGAGCCAGAAGTTTAGGTAATTCCTCGGAAAACCCGATCAGATTCATACTGAGCTGGACGAATCCGCACGCGGTGGTATCAACAGACTTCACTGCAAAAATGGCTCCGTTATGCTTGTGAAAAGCAAGATTGACAGTACCAAATGAGCCTCTGCCTATACACTCGCCTCTAACCCAAGACACTGTGATGCTCTGTTTGGCCATAGCCAAGAAGAAAGGAAGAAAGAAAGTGCTCTGCTTGTACAGCATTAATTATAATGGGGTTGGGATTTTTTTGATGAAATATTGAACAGGTGACGTGGAATAAGAAATGGATAATTTGGGTGACGCCAGAGAAGAGGAGGTATTGGGTAGGGATTATAACTAGGAACCTAAAAGAAGGGGTCAGTCGCTTGATTCTTCCTCGCTGTGTTTGCCTGGCGTTTTTAACATGTAAAGACGAGATGATACAAAAATTTAGACACATAACATAATAAAAATTAGAGATATTAATATATTTGGTTGTGATGGACAGAATAGAAAAGATTGTATTCCACGTTGGGATGAGAAACGCCACACACGTTGCGAAGAACAGACAGGCACGTTGCGACACACATCACAACGAATTTCCAGCAGCACGTCGGGACGTGTTCTTGAGCACGTCGCGACATGTGAACCCAGAACGCCCCGAAACTAGAAAATCTGCAGATCTTCAACTCAAATCGTCCCATCCTTCAAAAACAACTTTAAAACCTTACTCTTACTTCGTTTCTAACTTCCTTTCAACCCAAAATCCTTAGCAAAAACATCAAAATCAAGCTTGAATCAAAACCCTAAAAATTTTACACAACAACCTTAACCTAACCCTTTTCTCACACATTTCTTACACATTCAAAGCTTTAATCACTCAAAACCAAGAGATTAAAGCATTA
>JANZLC010000200.1:15387220-15401390 GCA_026413385.1 Erythroxylum gracilipes
CTCACCATCGTCCTCTCATAGAGCTCTCCAAGAACAAAGGTAAGATCTAGCAGTCTTTAATTTGTTCTAGCTATTCCTGGGTCAAAGGGTTTGCCCCGGTTAGGTTCTCCGACCTCTGCGTGGATACCATTAGAGACGGTCTCCTTTGGTCGTTATGGTTTGATTTTGTTATATACATACAACGATCTTGGCTTTCGGGAAGGTCCCGAAACAAAAATATTTGTTTTCCGCACCGTGTTCATGTGATGGACACACTGGGATTTTCCTACAACATGTGCATTTTTTGTGGCTAATTTACTGAACAGAGGTTATGATTCTCAATCTCATGAACTTACACAAACCAATCATCTTCTTATGTCTTTGCGGTGATTGTATAACAACTTTGCACACATAAAGTAGGGATGTTGGACCCGGCTACGAGGGTCGTGGTATTTTTAATTTTAGTTGCGCTATTCATCCTTGTCTTCTATGTAAATATAATACAGCTTGGTGTAAAATAATTATATTTGGAAAAAATAAAAATACAAAATTATATATCTAAAGAGATAGAAAATTAAGGTTTTAAGATTCATTTTTAATTAGTAAAAATCTTTTTAATCTCATAAAATTAACGAGATCTTTTGACAAATTTTATTTTTTATATTCTTTGTTTGTTAATTATAAATTCTCGATTTACTTGAATATTCAATTTTTAAGAAATTGAAAACAATTTTTTAGCAATTATTTATTTAAATTTATATTTACTTTTTTATTTGGTTTAGGCATATACTGTTGTATTAAGATGTCAAATTTCACTTTTTAAAAATTCATAATTAACTACCTTTATATTACATTTAAATTAAATCAAATTTTCTTTATATTTACTTGGAATTATAGATTTTATGGCTAAATGCATTTATTATCTTGTAGTATAAGTTTGTATTCTATTTATTTTTAATGGACAAACTAGTTTAGAGAAACAAAAAGTTTTAGAGAGGTGTGCAATTTTAATTAAGAATTGAGCGATAGGTTCAATTTTTAGGAAAAATTATTGACTTTTTTCAAATTGCATCTGAATTAAGATGTGGATTCATTCACTTCCTTATATGCACTCGTATTTAATTTTTGAATGAATATAAAATATAAGAAGAGGATTGAGCACTAGATGCTTGTACGAATCCAACTAGAGTTAGTGGGCAAGTGGTCGGCAGATAGTTTCAAAGAAATGCAAGATATAGTTTGGTTTTACATGTAGAGAAGAATTAACAGAGTTAAGAAGAGATATACCTTAATTAGTTTTTCCAATGAAAAATAAGATAATATTCGTTGATTTAGATTATAAGTTATATTATTAAAACTTTTTAAAATTTTAAACTATGTCTAAAAAATAATTTACTGTGCAATCTTTTTTCAAAGACTTAAAAGGAAATAAGTTGATACAACAAAAGTTAAGGCAAAATGGCAACTGTTATAATCCTTAAGGTACATATGACAAGTCCACAACTGACCAAATTGGAGTTAGGACATGATGAGAGAAACATTCTCTACATGGCTAGGTGCAATAGTAGATTCCTTAACCTTTAGAGATTCTATTTATTTGTCATTCCTGGAGACAAAGAGAGGCCTTTATCTCTTGACATTGCCAATTCCCTAATCTTGTTTGGATTGTTTCGAAAAGCTGATTGAATATTGATTTATTGGTTCATAAATATCCTTGAGCTCCTTTCCCATCAACTTGTGTAAATGGCACAACCAAAAAACAATTTTGAAGAGTTTAAAATTATCCGTACCAAGATGATGTGGAGTAGTAGCTCATTGAACATTCATTTACATGAGAGAAATGTTTGCATCCTTGTTGTATAAGCAATCAAAGAAGAGATGATGAATAGTTTCTAGGGCAACTAAGCATAGTCTGTAGATGAGATTAGGAAAGGGAAATGAAGAGCCCTTTATTCTATCTAAGGTGCTTAGATTATTCCTCACTACTAATTAAAGTATAAATGGGATCTCTTGTGAGAGATACTTACACTAAACTAATCAATACAAGTAGGTTCTTATGGTTTAGAGCCTAAATAGATCTCTACATGTTTTGTTGGTGAAATTATCAGAGGAATGCTTTATTAGATAACCTTATCATCTTAGTTTGGATTAGGCTGATAAGCTAGGAAACTTCTCAAGAAAATCTCACAGTTGTTATTATTGTGGAACTAGTTACTCGTATTAATGAGCAATTTAACCTTGGCATTTCTGGGAAGGGTAGTTTCAAGTTTAAATAATTAAGCAGCAGGTACAGGGGCACAACTCACTTAAATTGTTGAACCGTAACCATAAATTCATTTCCAATCCTGACTTTAGTTAATGAATGTAAGTTGTCTCTCAACTTCAAGATTTGCAACATGCTCCATAAAGAGTCCTTTCTAGGCTTGAGAGACCAGAAGTTTTCATCCTCCAAATAGTGCATATTCGAGCTATTTAGCCCACAAGGACACTTTGTTGTTAAGGATTCTTCATAATCTTTTTACAAGTAGAACCTTATTCACCACTAGTATTGAATTGATGCCTAAACCACCTTCATCTTTTAGCAAGAAAACATTCTTCTAGCTTAGCTTTGCATAAGGCTTCAAATGGCCATCACTTGTATAAAGGAAGTTCCTATAGAGCTTCTCTAAATCCTTATATAATTTCATAAGGAGAATAGGATAGGAAGAATAGTAAACATACAAATTATTAAGTATTGAAAAGATCAGATGTAGTCTTCCAGCATATGTAAGATATATGTTATTTTAGTGACCAATTCTTCTCATTACCATATTAAATAAAGTCTAGAAATCCATATAGGATATTCTTTTTGAGGTGACTAGAACTCATAGGTAAGTGAAAGGAGGAGACTTAATGCTTAGTCTTAAATTGCTAACAAGCTCTAGTGAAGAGTGAAAAACTTCAAAAGATAGCATTAGGTAAGTCTCCTCTCTCTATTGATACTCAAATCAGTTAATATTTTAAAGAAATATAGGGAATTAATAAGGCAAGACACTAAGCTAGGATTAGTACCATAAAATAAAATAAGAGCATCAACAAAAGTCTAGAAATCTACAATTGCTCACATTTCCTATAGGAACTAAATTTATAATCCAATCTTAAAATGTGCATAATAAGAGAGGAGAGGACCTTAATACATAAGTGAGAAAGTGAGGAGAAAGATGGTCTCCTTACCCAATTCCTCTTGCTCCTTTAAATTTTGTATCATTAACTTTTTTGTTTATATCAACATTGATACGCTACTTTGATTCAATGCTATTTTGCAGCCTATATTTCCTGATGGGATGAAAGAATGGAATTGTTGCAAAAAGAGAAGTAATGATTTTATCTTATTTTTAGAAATTCTGAGGTATGCTTAAGACTTTATCTTTTATCCTAGAATCTCTTGTAATATGGTTAGTGTTAAAACTTTTGGATGGTGAATTGACCTTGAATCTCAACAAAAATTATGTGTTAGAATATGCATCAAAGTTATCTCAAGAACAAAGAATGTTCGCCTGCCTTATGTGGATGAAGCTGATTGGTAGTGGTTGATCACCAAACAAATAGGAGACACAAAAATTTAAGGTACTTCTATTATTCTAATATTTTTGTCTAGTTTATTTTCTATTACTAATAAATTATTTATCTTTTGTATATGATCAAAGTGAAAGGAACACAAATAATTGAGCCAAGCAACAAATGGGATCAATCGTTGGCACAAAATCAAATTCTACAAAACATATATGAAATGGTAAATAAAATGTTAAATTAACCTTGAAAATTAAGATTAAATTTTTATATACTTATATTTTTTTAGAAAGATAGGGACACTAGAGAATGGTCAAATGTCGTGCAACTTTGAAGGGCAACTAGAATGAAGGCAAATGGAACTTGGTCTACCTCAAATGGAGAAGAAATAATGGTACACATATTAAGTAAAATTATATTTTTATTTTTGATAATATATATAAATACAAATCTTTAAATTTTTGCAAATTTTTTTTTATATTTGAATATGCAAAATAAACTTCAAGAAGAGGGTGAAGTAAATCATGAGACAATTCAATTAGTGCCTTTACCATTGGTTGAGCATTTCGCTAATACTTTAGGAAGAAGACCAAACTACTGACGTGGTGTAGGTGTTAAAGGGATGATATCAAACTATCAAGAAAAAGTAAGATTCTTGCAAAAAGTGAGGCAGCAAATAAACATGAAAGTGAATTGATTGATGAAGTTGTGAGGCTTAATGAAACATAAAAAAAGCAAAAAGAGGAGATTTAAGCTCAACATGCAACATTGGACAAACAAGCTATGAACTTGAAACAACTTCAAGGAATTTTGCACATTTAGCAAATACCGAAGCGATTCCTAGTATTTTACTTAGTCTTCAACAAGTACTCCAACTAATAATGTAAGTATAATTGATAATTTATTATTAAATTATTAAATTAATATTTTATATTCTAATTAATTTTTTGTTTATTTGCAGGATTCTAATCCATAGTAGCCTTAATTCATGTCATCAATATAGTGGGCTTTAAAGGATAATATCTAAGGTTTGAGTTTTATTATTTGTTTTGAGTTTTAAGTTTGGCGGACAAAGAAATTTTAATTTTAGTGTTTAATTTTGTTTCTTATGTGGGATTACTATGAGTTTCAAAATAGTTGTTATATTCAAAATTTTATTTGTGACAATAGTGAACATGGTGGTGACAAAATTTTCATACGGTATAAATTTTAAATTTGTGATGACAATTTATTGACACCACTAATAAAAGTATTGTTGATTATATTTTTAATAATAACAACAACAACAACCAACAAAAAAATAATAATAATAATACGTGTGACAAAATAAATTTTCACTATTAAATGATAATATTAATGATGAAATATCTTTCACAGATAAGACTTACTTAAGTGATAATATTTATTGTCACAATTTTATATAATTTTAGTGTGAAAAATGTTGTCATAATATAATAGTGTTTGTGATGTTTTCGATGCATCACTATTAATATTTGTGACATTTGATGTATCACTATTAATATCTTTTTTGTCAACACCATCGTCACAAATGAGTAATGTTATTGTGACCATGTAATTTTGTCACTTATGCAAACGATTACAGTGGCAAAAACAATGGTCACAAAAACCATAAGTAATTATGATAAAATTTTAAATATAGTCACTATTTCATTAGTGACAGCAGTATTTATGAGGGCAAATGACAACTTGAAAAAATCGTCATAGAAATTAATAATGACCAAAATTCATGCTTTTATTGACAACTTTAGCTTCCACTAAATGATCATTTTCTTGTAGTGACTTTTCTAATATCTACTTTGACAGCTTCACACCAGGTTCTTGAGTAATGCATTTCTTTCTTTATCATGCATCTTAACACATGTAGGTTCGCTTTTGATCATTCTCTACCACCTAGGAAATATGTTTGTAACCTCAAATTGTTTATAATGAGAGGACTACAATTAAGATGTATTGGATCAATTATTTAATATATCCTTATCTTGTTAATCACGTCCTCTATCAAAGTGCCAATCTGTACATTCTGATTGTAGAAAATTCTTTAGATATGCTCCATCCAAATGCTATATACAATATAACTTAAAAGAGATCACAAAGACCAACCTATCTCCTAAACTTGCAGCTTCGTAATGGCAATTTCATTGCCTTATATTTTTCCCAATTAGCTTGAGGAGTAGATAAATTGTAAGGTTAGAGAATGCTTTGTCAGATAGAATATTCATATAGCAAAAATTTACGAAGAAATGATCTAACTTTTCATCTTCTTGTTTACACAATATACAAAGGTATGATGCATTCAGAAATTTGATTAATTTATTGAAAATACTTATCTGACCCTTAAAAACACTTTGCAATATGAATGAGGATTGAAGATAAGCTTACTTAAACTATAAAAGATTGTGTCAAAACACCTTAGGAGTTTAACCTTAGGAGAGTTCTACAGGAAAAGTTGCTGAAAGTTCCTCAAGGACTTTTGTTTTAGATTAAGGAATCCTCCTTCGGGGGGATAAGAACCATTCTTGACATTTTATTCTATGCCTCCTAGTTTTAGTCAATTTTCTAGCACTTAAAATCACTTTTTTTTTTATTCTCATCAAGGTCCAACAAATATGAGCCTAATAGAAAGTCAATTGAATGTAAGGGCATAAATGAAAAGGTCAAACTATTAAGTATAATTCTTTGCAAAATTATGTTTTTAATTGTTTATTTGGAGAATATGAATTTTTTTTGTTTCATTTGAGTCCAAATTAAATAAGATACATGCTTTTTTTAGATGCATATAATTGTAAAATTATATTTGAATTTTAGTAAATTTAATATTAATTTGATTATGTGTGAATTTATTCATTATAAAGATCTAAACTTTAAAATAGTATGAAAATGGACTTTTATTTCTTTTTATTTCCTTTCTTTTATCTATGTTATTATTGTGTGATTATATGGTCCATTGAGAGCATGAGGGAGAGGGAGATACTATAGATTTACAATCTATTAAAAATGAATCTTAATAATAATTAATAAAATAAAAATAAAAAATTCAATAAAAGCATAATGGGCCTTCAAAACCAAACCCAACAATGTCAAAACTTACCGTTGCAACGTTAAATCCAAACTAAGCCCAGTAACTTTGTAAGTAAGATTTTAGGCACACGAAAAGTGATTAACTGAACCATGCTTCTTTAACAAAATTTTTTAGGCATTTTCAATTTTTTTAAAATGTTAAGCTCCTCTTTAAGTATTTCATTTTTATTTTAAGACCTAAACAAATTCGTAGATATTTTATTTTCTTTCTAAATATAAAAACATCCAAAGTATTTCATATCTATTTTTAATTTGGAAATCACTTTATGTATTGTAATTTGATACCTATAATTACACCTACATTAACTATAATTATTGCCATAGTTTATAATTATATTGTAAATCTCAACCATCAAATTAAAATTTCTTTTTCTAAATTAACAAGTGGAGATACTACAAAGGAATTAATAGATCTTCTTTTGAGCAAGTAAAGCGGCCTCATTAGACTGCGTCTCTCATGCAAGTTCATGAATCATGATTATGATTACATATGCAATGATAAACACAGACGAGCCCTTATTAATGGCCTCTGAACTGTTGAAGGGATTAAGCTAAATGGTACTTGGGTATTGGACCCCATTAGTTGATCACTCCCTTCTCTCTTCTAACTATAAGTAGGTTGTGGAAAAGAAAGAAAATTTCGTAATAGTGTAGGTATAGTGTAGGTATCTTGTGCGTTGACAAGATGTTATCCTGATATATTAATTGATATTATCTTTTTTGTTTTGGATTTATTTTGATGATTAAATAGGCAAATTAATGAGTTTTTTTTATTTATTTTAGGATATGAAAAAAGGAGATTGCATCAAATTGGTATAATATTGGTGATAATCACAAATTTTGAATAAAGTGAAAAGTTGACTTTAATAGATAAGGAGAAATAAAGCCAAATACTATATTTACTTGAAGAGTTGAAGTTTAAGTAAGAAGCTTTCTTCTATCCATATCATGAAGAGATTGAGATTTGATTTAGATAGACGTCTTTGCAAGATAGGATAAGATTAGGTTTAAAGTAGGAAAACAAATAAAAGGGACATTCTCCACCTCTCAAGAATTAATCAATCGTTCTTCTTCTTACTTTTCTTTCAATATTCCCTCTTTCTTCTATCTTTGCTATTGAAGCAAAAGTTATGTGTGACTAAACTCAATTATTCTGATTCAAGGGGATTCAAAACTCTAGTTGTAACATTGTGAGATTTTGTTCTAAACTTTTATTCATGTTTTATTTCAAGTATTTCTTGTTTTGAGTTCTTATATTTCATGAATGATTAATATTAATTGATCTAATAAATTAATTTAATGTTTATTATTCTATTACTATCCATGAATTCAATGATTCGTAATTATCATGAATGATTGGTACAAGTAGCAAATAAGTTATTTATGAATTTACATATTTAATTTATGATAAACAAGAAAAAAGTTAAATAGTTGCATCTATCTTGATTATTTAATTTAGAGTTTAGTCTTTTTCACTAAGCTTATTGCTATCATTTATTTGATATGGAATGCTATCACACTCAATCAATGGATGGTAAGTTTAGTTTGGATACTGGGCTTGAACCAATTAATTTAGAAAAATTAATTAAGACTTATTATGGTTATCGTAATATGTTTCAGACTAACTGCTTAAATTGTGATAAATATTCATTTTAGGCCAATGATCAAAGTTAAAATTGGATAATATCTTTCCCTTGAATCAAAGTTTAATAATATTGAATTTCTCATTTTTATATTCAGTTGATTTAATTTGATTTCTTGTTAATTTTAGTTAATGAATTAATTAATCGAAAACCCCAACTTTATCTTATTGTTTGAAATTAAGAAACTATTATTTGGTTGTCTTAGAATTCGACCTAGTTTCAGGACTATTACAAGAAGTTAAAGAATCATAAATAATTTTTAGGGCTTCGACAATCTGACCATTAGTTTTCGAGAACATCATCCGAGGCAATCTTTTTGAATTCGATTTTTGCGAGGTTGAGGAGTCAAACAAATTTAAAAAATCATTTGTTGATATCTCTGGTAGTAATTAAGTTGCTTTTATTTTTATAATCATGAAAGGTATGATTTTAGTTCAATGTATGCAAAAGGAAAAATAATTAAATGTAAAGATCATAAAAGGAAAAGTATCTTCTTTTATTATGATATTCATAATAACTAAAACTAACATTTTATAAGTAAAATTCAAAATGCGTAGAATAGCAGAATAAGAACTATATGCGTAGAATAGCAGAATGATAAGTATTAAAAATAGAAAAATTTGATGGTGGAAGATAATAAATATGCAGTTATGCAATGAAGAAAGCATCCAAACTACAAAGCATATATAGAGACATGCATAACTTTTACTGAAACAAAATAAAGTAAATAATTTAAATGTGTTGTTTAAATTAATTAAAAGAAGTGGAAAAAATGAAAGTAAATTGTAAAATAATTAAAAAAGAAAAAGAGAGACCAGTTATCATTCATATTGAATAATAGAAATTGACAGGAACACTTATATCATCCCAAAATTAAGACTTTTTTCAATATAAAAATATTTTTAATATTCGTTAAAATAAAAAATTATAATTATTCTACTTAATTTCAAACATGCCAATTCTTATGTATTCTCATGCCATATCTTGAAGAAGTCGGACAGTTTTGTTACTTTTTATTGGAATAATTAAGCAGCAGAAGAAAAAGGTCAACCACCATCAAAGTGTGTAAGCCTACCACCCTATTTTACGCACGTCCACAATTCACAGGCATGCATGCTCTCTTTTTCTCTCCATGGTTACGTTTTCCCCTGTTTTTAATTCAATTTTCAACATTTCTTCCTGACACTGGCATGGCCACCGCTACTGATCCCGCCAATAACTTCCATAGAATAATTTCTCCCTTCACACTTTTATGTCGAAAACTTCACAGCTCTCACCCAGTAAGTATCTTCTATGGGGAAGACCCTTTGATGTTCTCTTCAAGCCTAATCTTTTTCGAGATTAGTTTGGTCATTATAATCATTCGAATTGTTCGTCTTCTTCTCAAGCCTCTTAGACAGCCAAGGATTGTCTCCGAGATCCTTGTGAGTGCTATTTCCGTCGACATTTCTTTTTCAAATCCTTTGTTTATGCAACAAAATTTAATTTAAATTTCCATGACCTAACTCCTATTACTCATCTATGGCCAATAGTATATATACAAGGTTCATTTATTTTGTACACGGTAATTTTACAGGTGATGAGATTGAATTAGGTCATAATGTTAAAATGAAATGAAATTTGTCAACCATCCCTTGCTTTTGTTTTTCCACTGTTTCCTTTTAAATGCTTATTAATTATCGTAATGCATGAAAAACTTCAAGGGTGGCATAGTCATCGGACCCTCCATTCTTGGGCGTAGCAGCAAGTTTAGTAGGCGTGTGTTCCCTGATAATGCTCAATTCGTGGTGAGGAACATTGGAATTGTCGGTTTCATGTTTTTTCTTTTCGTAGCTGGAGTGAAAATGGATGTCACCTTGGTTAAAAAGACAGGGAAGAAAGAATTTGTTTGCGCATTGGTCGGGGTGATTATACCAATGTTAATGACAGGTGCAGTTGGATACATTCAACGTTCATCTATGGATAGAGAACTAGCAAGAACTTCTGGGTATGGAGCAGTTGCTTCAAATTTGGCTCTAACATCTTATCCTGTGATTTATCTGGTCCTCAGTGAGTTAAATCTACTTAGTTCCGAGATTGGGAGATTGTCAGTTACCACAGCGATGATGGGCGATTTAATTGGGATAAGTTCTATCCTTGTTTTTGAGGCATTGAAACAAGCAGAACATAGTAATAAGGCTGCTTTGTGGTTTATGATTTCCTCGATAATCTTGGGTTTTTTTGTCGTAACAGTACTTCGACGATTTATGGTTTGGATTATTGAAAAAACCCCAGAAGGGAAGCCTGTTAATCAAACTTGTGTAATTATAATTCTTTTGGGGGTTATGGTGATGGGGTTTTTGACTGATTTGTTTGGTATAGCCATTGCTAACGGGTCTTTGTGGCTAGGGCTAGTGATACCTGAAGGTACTCCTTTAGGAGCTACTATAGTGGAGAAGAGTGAGACTATAGTAATGGAGCTTTTGATGGCCTTTTCATATGCAATGGTGGGTTTATATACTGACGTGATTGCTATGTCCAATTACGGCTGGTCTAGTTTGGTACCACTATTTTCCATGGTTTTGACAGGTTATATATCCAAAATCACATCAACTATAGCAACAGCTCTCTACTTTAAAATGCCATGGAAAGATAGTCTCACTTTCAGTCTCATTATGAACTTGAGAGGCCAGGTCGAGATTCTGCTATTTATCCACTGGATGGACAAAAATGTATGCTCTTTTTTCCTTTTAAATCTTCATTTGCTATGATACCCTTAATTAATTCCACATCAAATTCAGCTGTTTAACTTCCATTCAATAATTTAACCTTGCGCGTAATGCAATTTGATGAACAGATCATAGGGATTCCTAAGTTCTCAATGTTGGTATTATTAACAACATTTGTTACTGGCATATCCTCGCTATTGATCAGCCTCCTGTATGACCCTACAAGACCATACATGGTGAACAAACGAAGAACTATCCAACACACCCCTCCTGATGCTGAGCTTGGCATCGTTGTTTGTATCCATGGCAAGAACAGTCTAGCTGGCCTCATTAACCTCCTCGAAATCTCCTATCCAACCGTAGAGAGACCCTTCTCCATCTGTGCTCTTCGTCTCATTGAACTTGTAGGTTGTGCTAGACCAGGATTTATAGACCATAATCAGGAAACCGAAGAGGATACCCACAAGTTTCCTGACGATGGTACCATCCACCATGCCTTGAAACTCTATCAAAAACAAAGACAGGAGTTTGTAAAGCTTCGCTTTTTCACAGCAGCAACAGCGAAGCGAACCATGTACCAAGATGTTTGCGAGCTAGCATTGGAAACCAAAGCTGCTCTGATCATTTTGCCGTTCAATAAAGGGAATCTCGAAGATGTTCCTGGAACTGAAATTGTGCGACATAATCATGCAGTGCAGTCTCTGAATTCAAAAGTTGTAGCTCATGCTCCTTGTTCAGTTGGAATCCTCGTCGACAAGGTCGAAACTTCTAACCCCAATATCGTTGGCCAATCCTTTCGTCGAACAGACCTCAAATTTGTTGTGTTATTTCTCGGAGGAGCAGATGCTAGGGAGGCTTTAGCTTATGCGGACAGAATGATTTTGAACCCTGATGTTTCAGTCATGGTTATAAGGTTCCTTGCACATAACAGTGAAGGAGATGATGAGCTAGAGAAGAAGCTTGATGATGGGATGGTGAGATCGTTTTGGGTAAAGAATGAAAGTAATGGAAGAGTCTACTACAGAGAGGTGGTCGTGAATAATGGAGAAGAAACTCTAGCTGCAATCCAGGCATTGAGTGACAACACGAATGACCTGTGGATTGTGGGAAGAAAACAAGGGATCAATCCTGTACTTCTTCAAGGATTGTCCACTTGGAGCGAAAATCGTGAGTTAGGAGTTGTAGGTGATTATGTTGCCTCTTGTGATTTTGGTGGTACGGCCTCCGTGCTAGTAGTACATCAACAGGTTATGAGAACTCAAGGGAAGGCTTTAACTGCCACTCAGGGAAGTTTAAAGTGGAAGCCTTTGTCCCGTAATTGGCTATAGGGCTGTTCAGACTTGTATATCGAACAGCCTAATTATCTATGTCATTCATGTGTAGTCCAAATGCTCTTTTAGATGACACAAAATCTTGGGTGTATAAGCAAGTTGTCCATATGTAGAAGAAAGTTCAATTAGTACAACAGAAGCAGCCAAAGGGATAGAGCAAGATATTAGCTATCAGTAGTGAATGCCTTTCAAAGACTGTCATGGAACAGCTTTTGTATACTGGAATTGGAATTGTGTAAAACAACTTCTATGCTTTGAAAATGTTACATATTTGTACCATAGATTGCAGATCTTTACCAATTATACAAGAAAAAGCATTGGACATGATTTTGTTTATGGGTGAGGATTTCTATTTTGCAAATAGTTAAAGTAAAACAGTTAGGAATTTTGGGGATCATGTAAATATGTGTAGCATTTATCTCCTTAAGCATCTTCTCCTTGAGTAATAATTCCTAGACCACTTTTACTAGAAGTTGGCCGGTAACGTTCCATGAGTTTTGGAAAAAAAAAACGGCATTGTACCTGTCAGGCTTAAGGGCCTTCCTTAGATTAAGAGAGAAAAAAAACTTCAATGATTTCTTGGGCAGAAGTTGACATTTGGATCAAATCCAAACTAATTTGGGAGATAGGGGGCCAATCTGTAGGAAAATCTGGTATGTGCATCATATATACACAGTGCGGAAAACAAAAAAATTTATTCCGGAACTTTCCTGAAATCCAGGATCTATGTGCCTATACAAGGAAATATCCCAATTCACATACATGTTTATAACATATATATATATATATATATGAATTCATGGTATTTACACAAATCAATCATTCATATAATAACCATGTACCTTATGTGTAGTCTCCTTCGTTCTTTGATCTTCTACTCATCGGGTTGTCGCAAACCATAACGACCAAAACAGAACGCCTTCAACGATATCCATGCAAAGATTGAAGAAACTAACCGAATCAAACTCTTTGATCCAGAAATGACTAGAACAAAGACAAGAGTATTAGCTCTCTCTTTTGTTCTAAAGAGAGCAAAACGTGAAAGAGGAAGAAGAGATAAGAAGATGATAAAACTTATAAGAATCTTGAAAGATGATGAGAATAAGGTGAGAATCGTGAAGAAGGGTTACTTAACAATTTTTCACGATTCTTAACATCTTACTAGCCTTTTTGCTTTTGTCTTTTATTGTTTTTTGTCTTTTGTCATTTAAAGACAATAAATTCAACTTTAAAGAAGCCTCTCTTCCTTTTCCTCGTTACACATATCTTATATATATATATATATATATATATATATATACACGATCTATCGGGATCCATTTGGTTCTATTGCTCTCCATATTAATGGATCTCTATCTAAAACCATGTTATGAATCCTCTGAGTCACTCTTATGCATGTAACCCATTAGGTTCCTATTTATGTTGGTCACTTAGATTAACACTTAATCCGAGCAAGTCATGAGCGGCGTCTAGCAATACATCATGGCCCCCAATTGATAGGAAAGTAAGTGGTTTGACGAATGAACCCGTGCTTATCACGAACCATCTCACGAACCCTCCCACAGACAATTGCTGTACAATTCGTCCTTTCACCATACTCTACCCCACTTGGTTATGAGTATGAGAAAAGTGTCAACTCTCACTAGACTGACTACATCAAATCTAGCCCAAGTGATATCAGTTCTCATCCTGGGACTCATCACTCCATATGTCAATGAAGACATTCTTTATGACACATGTACTCCAGCTAGAGATTTCTAAGTAATGACCCCGATAAGAGGTTGTGGGTATCATCTTCTGCTATCACAGAAGTGGTGAATCCTCTATTGGCTACTCAATTACCTTCGAATACCTCAAGCTG
>JANZLC010000200.1:15401490-15412524 GCA_026413385.1 Erythroxylum gracilipes
GTAAATGCGGCTGCAGAATTGCACTTGCTACTTTCGAAACTAGTACCTTTTTGTTAGGCTCAAACTTTTATTGTTTGGTGCTTAGTTCCTTGAAGAACTTTGCATAAGTCGAAATGTTCCTGATCACATCTAGTAAAGATTAACATTGACCTTAGAAAGCATGATATATAGAAAAGAAAACTACTCATCTTGTTTTGATTTCTTAAGGTGGCTTGGATATGGAATTGGTGGTCAATAAGGATCTGTCGCCTTGTACAGTTTTTGCCTTTCATTGTCCTTGGTGTCATGCTTAAGTTATTTACCCTTTTGAATGTGACTTGAGGAGTTTCTGCCATTGCTTTTCTCATTTTGCTCATCTTCTTCTTTGGTGAGGCTTTCCTTCTCTTGATTATTAGTATCAGGAAGCTTAGAAGGAAACTCAACATAATTGTCAATCACTTTACCACTTTTGAGAACGATGATCGTTTGGCCTGCAACCTTCCTTTTTGATTGTTAAATATTTGAGCTGCAAGTTGTCCCATTTGAATCTCAATCTTTTGATAGATGCTTCTGAGGAGTCGAATCTCTTGTTGTTTGTTTCTTGATTCTAGGTTGTGACCTAAATGAATGCATTCAAGTTTTCCTCCAAAGAAGGCTTTCTCGGTAGGTTGTCATTTGAGGATTGCCCTTGGAAAAAGTTTGGCCTCTAAAATTTTTGATATTGTCGTTGGGGTTGCATCGGTGGATTGTTGGCCTTCAAAAAAAAAATTGGGGTGGTTTCTCTAACCAGGGTTGTAGGTGTTCGAGTATGGATCATTTTACTCCCTTGGTTAAAAACCATTAAGTGAGTTAACTTGTTCTTCCCCATCGGTCAAAGGTTCATAAGAATATGAACAAACAATAGCTTCATGACCAAAAGATCCATGAATACCATACACCTCTTAATTTGGAACATTTTTTGGTAGCCTTGTAGTTTGCATCTTCACATGCCTCATCAACTCAGCTAACTGCATAGCCAATTTTTTATTCGAGTTCACTTCATGAACTCCAGCTCTTTTTTCCTTAACACTCTTTTATTGAAAATTGGCCCCCAACATTTCAAAGATCTAATACATTTCTTCGGCCTTCCTCTCTCCTATAACTCCTCCTACTGCATTGTCCACCGTGTACTAGCACTATTGCATCAACCTATATAAAAGAATTAGTTTAGCACGTGAAGCAGAAAATGATGATGTGGACATTATATCAATAAGAGCTTAAAGTGTTCCCATGCCTCGTGGAATGGCTTTCCCTCCATCTGAGTGAAGGTAGTTATCTTAGTGTGCAACTCAGATGTCTTTTGATGGGAATAGAACTTTCCTATGAATTTGTTGTACATCCTCAGAAGGAAGGGTCATCAACCATACCTTAGCCCGATCCTTCAATGTGTATGAGAAACATCTCATTCTGAGTTGATCTTCACTTAATCCATCCAATGGAAAGGTTTGGAGAGTAGTATAGAATTACCGAATGAAGTTTAAAAGGTCTTCAATGAGAACCCCATAAAACAATAGTAGCATGTTAGAATGGATGTTCTTCAATTCATAGTTCTTAGCTGCCTCTCCCAAATGTATGCATGAAGTGGCAGTACCAATCACCGGTCTAACAGACTCCTTTATCACTAACTGCCTTTCACCCATCTTGTGGTTATTCATTTGATCTTCACGCTTGGGTTCCTTGCAATCGTGTTCAGAGTCCTCTTGAGGTCTTTGTCTTTGATGTATGTTATCAATAAAAAGGACAGGTTCACCATCGAAAGATCTCCTTCCTAGCATAAACCAAGTGAATTTACTACCTAAAGTTCTCTTACTTAGCACAAACTAACTATGGAAAGCACTAAATTAATAAAGAAACTTACAAAACACGTTAACAAAATAACACAATAAAACATGCATGCATGAACAAAGACAAACAATCAAAATCACTTAAGCAAACAAAAACAATCAAAATTAATTCAAGTTTAAACGCTAAACACCTCCTTAGTAACGACGCCAAAAACTTATTGTGCCCAAAAAGTTCTAAAAGTTACCTAGGTCATCCTACTTGCAAGTATACGAGGTAGTTGTAGTGATTACCCAGGGTCATCTCTCACGGAGGTGAAATTGATTTTGAATAAAAACAAAAATAAATACAATCCTGAACATTCTATCCCAATTGTTGAGTGAAAGCTATAAAAGAAAATGAATGATTCTCCTGTCTGTCAATCAATTGTGTCCTTAGTCTTCACCTCTATCTCTCTTCTTTATAGTGTCTCCTCATCACAGGTCTCCACCTCCTTTCCGTTGTCGTCTCCTCTCTACTGCAGTGTCGCCTCCTCTCTGATGCCTCCTTTTGTCGTCCTCTACTAAGTCTTCACTAGCTCTTCATTCTTATCTTTATAATTAGTTACAACATAATATCTCTAATATTAGTACAAAGAAACATGGTAAGGAACACTTACGGGAGAAGCAATCTAGCTTGAGGATGATTCAATCTGAGTAATGATTAGTGCACTGCCTAAAGTATCCCTGGTAAATCTTCAGATTACATATGTAAGAATGGAGCGAGTGATTAGTAAATAGTGTAGAGACTAGAGAGTAAAGTTACCAACATACACTCATGTAGAGGGGGACCTATCCTTGGATATTTTTAGTGGTGAATTGATAGTGGGTCATTCAAAAACTAGTAAATTAATTAAGGTAATGGTTACATATGCTAGGCAATATTTTGTAAGAACCCCTTTTTTTAACTTCTAAAAAAGATTTTGCACCAACTCTTTATATTTAGTTACATTAAGCCTCTGTTTGGTTCTGCTTATACTACTAGAGTTTTTGTCAGTGGAGCTTTTTTCTGTAGATCTTTTCTGAGAAGAACTTTTCTAATAAGTTAGTTGATTGTTTGGCTGTCACTTTAAAAAGAGCTTTTTTTAATAAACTTCATATAGTTGACTGTTTGGAAACATAAAAATAAAAAAAATAATTTTAATTTTAACTATATTTTATTTTGTAATAAAAATTATTTATGCATATAAAAATTATTTAAAGTATATTAAACAATATGCAAAGCATAATATCTTAATTATTATATAATTTTAAATCATATGAAACATAAATGAAAATATATCTAACCAAATCTTTTATATAGATTATAACATAAGTAAACTAAGATCAAAAATAAATATTAAAACATATAAAAAATGTCAAATAATATTATATAAATCTCAAAATAAATATCCAAATTGAGTAGATAGTTAAATACATAATAAACGAGAAGATGAGTTTGAGGGTATTGTGAGAATTATGTGTAAAACATAAGGATAAAATGGACTAAAAATAAACCCATTAATTGATCTAAAAAATCTACCTAAAAAGTGTTTTTTTGAGAAGCTCTAAATTTGAGCTTCTTAAAAAGCTGTATTTTGGCTGTCAAAAAAACCATATCTATTAAATAAGTATTTTTTAATTTTACAGTCAAACACTCATTTTAAAAAAAAGCTTTTGTGGTGGAGAAAAGTACTTACTAACCTCTCAAAAGTCCATCCAAACAGGCACTAAGTTAGCACTAAGTTAGCAACAGCATTAGCAGTTGCAACAATAATAATAATAATAAATAAGATATATGATTAAAAAGATTAGATCACTAAAATTTGAATAATTAAATAATACTGTTCACAAACTCTTGTATTTTTTTTTTGGTAAATTAGTAATAAGATAAATGTAGGAAAAGGAGTTTATGTACATAGGTCGAGATTGTAAATAAAGCCAATCTCATACCTAGCCAAAAGAGACAGCCCCTATACTGACAATAAATTCCCTGAGATAATGTTTCACTCATTGCAACAACACACTAAAAACCAGATATTGGAGAAAATCTTCACAGATATCCTAATATCCCTAAGATGCAAACATCTATTAGAACAATCGGCAATTACAACATTGCAGCATGATTCCACTAACCATTTCTACATTGTCGTTATCTTGTGCCTTGTGAAAACTACCAGCAATTTCTTCACACCAAATAAAATTACCTACTTTCTCGACCTTCTCTTTTTGTTTTCTGCTCTCCCTTTTTGCAGTCTGTTTTGTTGTAAGATCGTTGCAGCTCTTTCTAAACCACTCACAGTCCACTGAAGGCTTTCCTACTCTCTTCTGCTCAAACCTGCTGCTACTGAGTTCCTTCCACGGGTGTGACTGCTGAAGTGGTGCTGACTGCTCTTGATGGTCTATGGACGTCTGATTGTCTCCTGCTCTTTCCTTGATTGATTTGGATTGGTTTGCCTCAGGTTGAACTTCTTCAGCCTGTATGCGCCAATATTTCTTTTGCATATATCTTCCTTATATTATCAATAGAATTATTACTCTTAGTATACAACATTTTGATAAAATTATTCTCAACTAAAATGTAAATTATATTATTTTAAATACTTTCTAATATTCTTACTTTCATATTTACATGTTAATTAAACAAACTTTTTCTTATATTAATTATAATTATTATTTATATATGGAATATGTAAAAATAATAATAAAATAAAGAGAATTATTATTCAAAATTTATATTATTATGATTTTTAAGATAAGATTAGTGTAATTAAAAAAATATAGTATAATATGTTAAAAAGAGTATTTTACGATTTTAAAAAATTTAAGGTCCATTTTATAATTTTATAATTTTAAGATCTACTTATAATATGTTAAAAATCATCTAAAATGATACTTGATATTACTCGGTACTAATATCGTATCATACTATTTATCAAAAAAACAAAATCGTATCATACCATAATTAAATCCGACATTAAATTCACTACGATATTCATAATGTTGGTTAAGAGATTCTAATACATTACAAAATGAGAGTCCAAATTTATGATAAAATCATGGATTGGCATTTGTGACGATTCCAACTCTTGTCCCAACATCATCACCCATGCTGCATTCCATTACCGCTGAATCAACCAAAGACTGCAAGTAAAGCTTAACGAGTCAGCATCTTCGATGCCTTCATGATTCTCTAACATACGAATTAACAAAAAGATACCATCATCTACACTTCCTAGTACACTCGCACATGTTTCCACAGATCAGGCATATGAATGACAAGAAATGACAGGATATAAACTGACAATAAACATAATGAAACATGATTCTGTGCCAGTAATCTCCCGCATTTATCTGCAGGTAAACTTTACACCCCAATTGTGAAGAACTCAGAAATGAGAGGCCCAGTTAAACAGTCACCATTGTAAGGGTAAGGAGGCTAACCTGAAGTTCTTGTTCAGAATTTTTGAGTCGACTGGTGTATTCTTTTACTTTTAAAAAGCATTTGTGAAGCTGTAGAATATTCATAAAATGCAGCCATCAACAACAATCAACAAAACCAAAATCATACTTGAAGCCAAATAGGCAACAAGATAACTACCTTGGTCAACTGCATCCTACGCTGTGAATAGATCTTCTTTTCAGTAATCAGTGCATCCTCCAGTTTCTGCATTCACCATAACTTTGTAAATATTTCCATAAAATTCTAACACGCTGCAGCAGTGATGCAGTGATATAAGAAAAGAATCCAAGACCAAAAATTAACACTAAAAAC
The DNA here is from genome assembly GCA_026413385.1 of Erythroxylum gracilipes. Taxonomy (NCBI): domain Eukaryota; kingdom Viridiplantae; phylum Streptophyta; class Magnoliopsida; order Malpighiales; family Erythroxylaceae; genus Erythroxylum; species Erythroxylum gracilipes. The sequence goes on from JANZLC010000200.1 coordinate 15,407,083, forward strand.
CTTGGTTTTCTTCTGTAAACCTGAAATATGTTGTTGTTTGCTTATCAGCTGTTCTTCAACCTGAGAGATCTGGCAAAGGAAGAAAGTTTAGTTCCGTTTGAATTAACATAATTCAAAGTCAAAAGAAAAATATGCTAAAGAAAGAAAAGAACAGATCCTAAATGAACAAAGAGAATCAGCAAATGGAATTAAAAAGTTGCAAATTAACCTTTACATGGGAGACAAAGTGATCCCAATATCTAAAGAAAAAAAATAAATTCTACACATGCAACCCTGTCCAAAATTTTTACCATTAATATATTTCTAAAAGGAAGTCTATAGTATATACATAATTTCACCATAATAAATTACAAATTGAACCAAAAGACTGGTCATCAAGATATCAACAGCAAACTTGTGGTCAAACCTCATACTTAAGCTCATCACGTTTTTGCCTTAATCTCTCCAATCGTTCTTTCACCTGATGAGGGAGTAAAATTATTAGTATTAAAGAACCACAACTTCTCCATCATAGAAATCAAAGATCCTGTATTTACCTCATCTCTGTATTGATCACTTGAATCCAATCCATTATAAGCCATACTGATCAAGTTAAAAGAATACTTCAGTAAATGTCAATCTATTAGTCTAATCTTCATGACTGCTTCAGAAGCATCCCTCTTGAGACTGAAAATCACCTTTTCATTGAGATTAAGAAATTCCGATCAACCTTGATAACAGATGAAGATGTTTTACAATTTGGCAGGCTAATGCTAACATTCATTGATGCAAGGAATTTGAACTAGTAAAAGGTAGAGGTTGCAGTAGCATTTGCACAAGATTACATTATTATTTCAAAACAACATGGAATTCCTGATAAACCACATTGACAAACCTTGTAACTTGGCGACCACTACATACTAAAAAATGAATATATAAAGACCCGCTTACCCATTCTGCGTCTTTAAGTTATATTCTGCTTCTCTATCAGTAAACTTATGAATGTCCTTGGTTACATCCATCTCCATATTTGAATCCCAATCCATGATATTTCCCCTTTTCATGTGCCAATCAGAGTTCCCACCATGTTCTTCCTCATCATCAGGTCGATCATGCTTTCGGTTTTGATCTGCATTTATGAAATTGTCCCTTGCTTGATCATGTCCATATCCTCTTTCCCTCTCTTCATCATTGCCCCAGGACTGTTCATGTTCTCTAGACCTGTCACTATACCGTTGTGTATACCTGTCCTTATTTCTATCAAGATCCCCACCTTGATTGGAATCCCGACCTCTGTCCATGCCCCTCTCTTGATTACGTTGAAAATGTTCTCGAGTGAAATTTGATCTTCCACCTCTGGTTGTTACTCCATTTACTCTCACCACTCGCCCATCAATAGTCTATTGATAAACATCTCAATATCAATGTGCAGAATCTTATACAAAATTTGAAAAAGAAAACAGAAAATTACAGTATCAACGTCAAAGAATAAGACTTGAAAAATAAGAAAGAATAAGGCAAATACCTTGCCATTCATGTCATTAATGGCATCAGTTACTGATCTAGGATTTCTAAAAGTAACAAAACCATAGCACTTTCCCCTTGGCCCATGATCACTAATTAGCTGCATGTCAAAAGTTCAATAACAGATTTAGCAAACCATTAAGCAGCTTTTCAATGATAGGAAACAAAACCAAGTAAGAATTGCGGTTAAGATACAAGAGCTTTCTGCACAGTACGGGAAAAGTTTGCTTTCCTCTTTTCACGGCCATAAAAAGAAACAACGAAGATCGTGAACAATAAAGTATTAATTCCATCAATATAGTTTGTGCAATCTCAACAACCTGCTCATAGACGAATCTTTTGGGACCTAAAAATAATTAATAGTCGTTTCATCAAGTTACTTAAGATTTTGCTTTGGCCAATTTAAGTAATTTCAATATCTTTCCTTCAATTCAAACAGACAATTAGTTCCAGTGAAAACAAAACAGAAGGGGGGAAAAAAAAAACTGAAAGTAGCAAGATCAACCCCAACAACTAAACAATGGCAATAATCTGACAGGCACTTCAAGTTTAGGAAGTAAATTAAGCTAAAAAGGAAAGCAATTAGTAATGGTATCAATAGAAACAGGTCTGTATAGAAAACCTTAACGGCGACGATGGAACCATAGAGACTGAAAACACGGCGAAGAGTGTCTTCGGTGGCAGCGTTAGGGAGCCCCCCAACGTATATAGACTTATCGTCGTCCACAGTCATATTCTGCAAACTGCGATGCCGAAGCCCTACCACCATATGCTTATAGAAACTTGAGCAAGCCTCTTCTCATGGGCTTATCTTAATGTTTGCATTTGTTTCAAGTTCATCCTTTCATGGGCTTGCAAAATTATATTCTTAAACTCGACTGCTCTCTTGTAATAATCAAACCAACCATATTGTAGAAGTCCTTTTTCTTCGAGGGCTTCTCCTTTCACAGTCCAGTATTCTGTAAGCAAACAAAGAGTGATTTATTTTCGTTTTCGATTTAGTTTTTATTTTTATTTTTATTTTTAAATATAATAAAAAGAATTTATTTGTTTAAATTTTTTACTTTTATTTTTAGTTTTGATTTTTTATTTTTAAAATTTGAAACCAACATCTCTATTAATTAGGGGTAATATCGCGTACTATTAGACTTTTCTAAACCTTATATTTCAATTAAATTTTTACTAGCTGTTATTGTTTTTATTTTTTATTGTCAAATATTATAAAAATCATAAAAAATTTTATTTTGTATTTCTTTTTCTTATAATTTAATTTACTTTCATCTAAATATATATTATTTAATTAGTTAATATATTAATTATTAATTACAATTATGAATAATTTTATTTAATGTAATTTTTAATTAACTATTTATTTATTTTAATAATTATTAATAAATATAACGAAAATTTAAAATATCTTCAAAATGTATAAGTTTAAAATAAAATTTGATTTAATAATTAAAATATTTTTAAAATAAAAACTTAATCTATAAATAATAATTTATTAATAAATATTATATAAGAGATTAAAATTAAGTTTAAAATAAATTATTTAAGTTTTATCTAATATATAATTATTATCAGTAACAAAAATATTTTTAAAATAAAAACTTAATCTATAAATAATAATTTGTTAATAAATATTATATAAGAGATTAAAATTAAGTTAAAAATAAATTATTTAAATTTTATCTAATATATAATTATTATCAATAATAAAAATATAAAAATGTTAACATTAATAACTAAGCAAGTTTTTATTTTTATTTTAAAAACAAAAATTAACAATAAAACTTAATTAAAAAAAAGTTGAGGCAAACAATCCCTCAGTATTCAATTTATGTTTGGCCAGGTGCCAAATGGAATGCGTGAAATGTATTTACCATTAAAAAAATTCTAGTTTTTTAATATTTGAGAAAATGAGAGGGTCATGTATGTTGAATAAACTACACGTTCTATTGTCACATCAAAGCAATACAATTCATTGCTATGCTGTTTTTTTAGTTTCACTTATTATTTAATTTATTTTAAACTTTTTAAACTAATTTTAACATTTTCTTTTATTATTTCTTTTATAAATAACTCGATCTTTTTTAAAGTAAACATTGTATTAAGATCTTTCAAAGAAAAATTAAAACAAACCAATATAAGGAGTATCTCTACTTATGTAAACTAGTACTAGGATAACCAAAGAGGATAAAATAAAGACAAATATGGTCTTGAAATTTTAAGCCTTAAAGGGCTAAAGAAGACCTATAGATAAAATAATAAAGAAACAAAATGCCCTTAAAGTTTTAAGTCTTAAAGGGCTAAACTAGATATGTTCATAAGCATCAAGTAGGGTGTTATTTTAAATTCTGAATTGAAAGTGAATATGAAAACTATTAAGTGAATATAGAGCGTTTATATTCAGTTTTAAGTTCCCAAACATTTTTTGGTTTCTCTCTTTCTAAATTGCATAAACCATATAACTAAAACCCATCCTAGATTTAGCACGATCCTTTTTTTTTTTTTTTTCTAACCATTGATTTTATTGATCTATTAAACAATATTTGGTTAATGTGTTTTAACATAATGTATGTTACACAATGTCATAATCTATTTTCACAGCGTGGATGAAAAATGACAGTTAAGTATATGTGATCTATTTTTTCATTGCTTTGCTTATCATGCACACTAATAGGGTCTTTGATGACCTTTTAATCGCTATTTTATTTTCAGTCTTTGCTTGAATCCCATCCATAAGATTGAAAGATGTTCGAAGGATATTGTTGATTGCCAAGCCAGTTTGTACCAAAAGACCTTGTCATGATCCCCCATGAGCAATTCTCTGCATGAATGAATTGTATATTTTAGAGACTTAATGTTTGCACCATATTAGAATGTCCTCTTTTCTTATAATTAGGTTCTAGCTTGGAATTCTTTCCTTGTTCAGGCAAATCCTCTAAAAGCATGAATAAGTGATGTGAATTACAAATGAAACAAAATACATAGAATAATATTAAAAAATCACTAAGGCAAGTCTACCTATCGTTTCTTATACTATAATTTAGGTAAGTCAAATTTCGATCTCATGAGGACTAGAAAGTACTGACTATCTTTCTTTTATCTAATCTAACGGAACAAATGTTTAGATTAAAAGATATAGATAAAGAGAGCTGAAATAAAAAATAAAACTTAATAATCCAAGGGAATATATTAGAATAACAATTTATAGATATAATTAATAGATTTAGAAGTAGAATCCCGAAGGATTTACTATTATTGAATTTATCCTCATTCAATGATTATTCCTATTTACGTACACCTATAAAAATTTCTAAGTTACAAATATATTCTCTCTCAAGAAGTACAGTCCATATCGTTAAGTTGTTTAAGTAAAATCTCATTCTTATCAAGACAACATAAGAATTTATTCCCTTTTTGAATTCTTATGATAGGTTTCACCCTAACTTATAAAGATCATATAGTTTTACCTTTAGTAACCCATATAATCCTTATTATTTATGTTGTGATCTATTTATACTTATCATCTCTCGATCTCAATGTATGAATCCTAATATTGAATCTTTAACTTTCACTTCTTTAATTCAATATAATGTATTATGTATGAATCCTAATATTGAATCTTTAACTTTCATTCCTTTAATTCAACATAATTTATAAACATGAATAAATCTTAAAAAATATTTCATTAAAATAAATAAATCAATTTAAAACATAAATTTTAGTATTCATCTCATTTAATCTGTATGCTAATTTAATTCATAATACAATAAAAGAAAATCAATACAGAACAATAAAGAAACAAAAGTTAAGAACGTACTCATCAATTTGGAATCTTGAAGTTTCTCAATTGATCTTAATAGAATCTTCCTTTTTTCTAAGATTTCTTATCTTTCATGTGCTTTAAAGATCCTATACATCGCTCTCCTCCCC
>JANZLC010000200.1:15421941-15434428 GCA_026413385.1 Erythroxylum gracilipes
ATTGTTCAAAAAATACGAAATACGTCACCAACAATTTCTAAAAATCATTGAAGTATCCAAAAATTACTAAAAATATAGTAATATTGTCCGAATCAATCCGAAGTTTCATTAAACCAATGTACCTAGAAAATGCCATGAATGCATGCCAAAATGTAATAATTTCCGTTAATATTCTAACCCCTAATTTGGGGCGTTACATGATTGCTTCAACTAAACCCGTATACTTGCGGAGCTTATTAGTAGACATTAAAAGGAACACATTTCCATAAGCATTAAAATCTTCCTAACATATTAGATTTAGAATCTCCATTTTTTTACAACTTTATTCTACTCCCAATTGCATATGATTTTGATTCTCCTTATAAATTTCATTCACTTACCTTCATTTTTTAAGTGCATTCAACATAGCATTGGAAATGAGGACAGGACTTAGATTGGGTATGAAAAATGGCTTGACATCAGCCCTCTAAACCATATACCTTAATTACAATTCCTGAGAAATAGACTACCTTTGAACTTTAAAGTTTCTTCCTTGATTATGAACGGTGAATGATATGGAGATTTTAGGGGATTTCAGACTTTGTTGAGCTAACTTCCACGGCTTAATGATCCACACAATGTTGATGTCATATGTTGGTCTTTAAACAGGAATGGCACTTTCTCGAACCACTGATGTTATCAACTGTTTATTGATACAATGGCTGATGTGCCTTGGTTCAATCTCTTATGGAGAAATGTTGTTAGCCCTAAGGCTTCTTTCATCTCATGGCTTTCTATCAAAAATTGACTCCAAACTAAGAGTCAATTGTATAACAATACTGATACTACTTGTTTACTTTATAGTACTATTGTTGAAGACAGGGATCACTTGTTCTTTCAATGTCCTTATTCTGAAGCTATTTGGAGTAGAAGATGACATATGTTACCTTATAATGTATATGGTCACAATTAAGAGCAAATATTAAATTAGATCATTTCTAAATCGAAGCAGATGAAACCCAATGCTACTGTCTATAAAGCGGCATTCATAATTACCATATATACCATCTAGAGAGAGCATAATAATCGTAGATTTACAGATAAGAAGACAGAGAAATACCAACTTAAGAAATACCAACTTGAAGATAGAGTTGTCAACCTCATCAAAGCATGCATATATCCTAAAAATGTGCAGCACTCTCTGTCTATGGATTGAAAAGAATGTGGAGCTTGTAATTTCATTTGCAATTTCACTAAGTCATATATATTTTCTTTTGGATATTTCTTTAGCTTTGTTACTTGTAATTAGTTCTCATTAAAGGAATAGGCGGATAACCTAAAACTCATGGTAATGTTGTTTTAATTTCATCTATCAATTAATTATTTTTCATTAAAAAAAACTTAATGTTAATTACATGTATATACACCTAGAGAATACCAAATTCAAAATATTTCTTGAGGTATCAATTTGGCCTATTCTTCTATAATGTATTATTATCTTTCTAAGGCCATATAATTTTGATATTAAGGAAATGGTAGCGTAAGAAAGTTAGTTTAGTCAATTAAAGATCCTTTGATGTTATCAATAAAATCCTTTTAAATCTAGTTTATTGCAATGTGGACAAGTCTGAAATCAAAATCTTAAGACTCCATGAATTCAATTACTCTTATGTTAAAAAATGTAATTTCTCCGCAATTTTAGTTGTTACATATCATAACTGATGTTTAAAGTTTAAACCCAAGCAAAAAGATATCTTAGGAAAAAGGTCTACTCATGACATATTCCTCTTAAAGCATAAAATAATATGATTAAATAAAAAACTCTTAAGAAAATCAATGTTGATTCACTATGGTAAAGAAACTGATTCTAATAGGTAATGTGGTTTCAAGACCAAAATTGTGGCCTCAACTAAAATATTCCTCAAATTTTATAGAGATATAATCCATTATTTCATTTTCTCACTAGCTTTTGACTAAAAAGACTAAAGGTAATCCCAAAGACATAATACTAAAATTGTTACTTTGGTTTCTATATATAGATAATTCCATTGTCAAGAATGTGTTAAAATTTTGGACTCACCCAAAAATTAGATTATTTCATCAAAAAAGAAAGAAAGAAAAAGAGAGAAAAAATGGAAATTGTTTTCTACAAGCAACAACAATAAGCGAATAACCTGAAATTTCAAAACTAAAGGTCACTAAGACGAAAATGGAAAAAATGGCTACCTAGGAAAAATTTAAGCTTAGCTCATTTGTTTTAAAAGTTTTATGACCGAGGCAAAATTAAGAGCATGAAAAAATCTAAATAGGTTATAAATTTGTTAAAGAAAGCTCTCAGATAAAATTTCACATATAAAGAAAATAAGAAGAAAGCTTACTAGGATTTAAAAAAAAACTAATAAACAGTGGCCCAGATTGAAGTTAAAAATAAAAAAGAAAAGAAAATATAACTAGATGAAAAATGGTAAACGATGGACTAACCAAATAAAAGATAAAAAAGTAAATGTCAAGGATTATCCTTTATAGAAATTAAAGAAATAATGAGAGAATAATTTTTAAAATGGCCCACTGCAAAATCAATTTATAAGGTCTAAATATTTTCTAATTTACTGAGGTTTGTGATCATCTATCATGATCCAAATTGAAGGTTGATTTTTAAGTAAGAAACAATATCACATCTCATTATCAACAAAATTGGTTTACATCCTTATCCTCTAGAATTAAATTTCAATGTATATTTTTAATTATCTGTCAGTGAATAAAATTAAGGAACTATTTAAGCATTTTAAATATCAAATTTCATCCTTAATATATCAAATGATGCAAATGATTAGCATTTTTATTTATGTAAGAATTTCTCAAATTAATTTTTCCAAATTTAGTGATTGTACACAAATTTTGAATGTTAGACTTGCATTATACATATAATATTTGGAAAATGATGAATTTTTTCATAGGAAAATTTAGGAAAACTTAAGCAGTCCTAAAGTCCAAATACCTCATCTAAACCACAAAATGAAATTTTTTTGAATATCATCAATGATAAATGAAAAATATATGACTCTAAAAATTTATGATTATTGTACTAATCTTAATTGATTACTTTTGTTTAAATAACTAAAATTAATGATGGAAACTCCTTAATTATTTAGTAAAATGGTAACTTTCTGGATCCGTGCTACCATTAACATAGGCATGTTAGTGTGGACGTAGGTTTCTATAGAGATCATGCCCATTTTCAACCTCTTTATAACTTGACCAAAACAGTTCCAAGTTGTCACAAACTTGTCCTAACTTTTTCCTTTTGCTCTAAGTAATTGAATTAAAACCTATAATTAAAATAGAAAGAAATTAAGTACCAAAAACAACAAAATCTCAAATAAATAAGCAAATGAATTAAACATGGGAATAAAATATAGTCTATTAAGCATTTTTTACAGTTGAACAAGCATCAAGGTTGCTTGTAATTTCACCTGTATAGAAATAGGCATGAACAGACTTATTATTTAGGTGTCCAAAGTTACACTTTCGAAATAAGATCGCCTCATATTACATATGGCATTCTATAGTTTGGTGTATAAGGTTTAGAAAGAAAGAAACCTTAAGAGATTCAATTGCAAATAGACCAATTCACAACAATTTAAAAACCAACACTCTACATGCTATCAAAGAGAAACTTTTGTGCCGCTTGACCGGAAGGAAACCATTTAGAAACTTCCTTAAATAATTGATTGGAAAAAGAAATAAAATATTTGATTTCAATGTAGGGGTTTGAAATCATTTCTTTTGTAGATTGGCTTCTCTCTTTATCTTTTGTTATTTGTACATACTGAAACTAAAATCCAATCAAATATGGTTCTTAATAGAAAGAATATCAACCATCATAAGCAATCTCAGGAGGAAAGCACCAGAAAGAAAGGAATGTGATTATTACACATAATAACATTACATTATGTTGAGTAGGTAGAAAGATCTAATAATATATACACATTTTTAAAGGACTCTTATAATGATATTTATATATATATATATTGATTCCCCTACGTTATAGAATTTTCTAGGCAAGTTCATTTATCCTTCTATAGTATAGGATACTAAGTACATAGTGTCAATCCTAAAAAGACTATGATTATTAGTATTAACCTTTTATGTTATCTAATCGATAATTTAAATGATTGTAATTAATTAGTTTTAAAATTAAAACAATAAACTAAGGACAAGTTAATAGAAGTAATAATGGTGTCTGGAATTTGAATCCCCCATTAGAACTTCTCATGCGATCATGACTTCACACATCAATTTAATCTAAAGTTTATTAGATCATGGAAATTCCTTAATTATGCTAATATCCTTTTTAAGACTATGAACAACTAATCCTAGGTTGACTAACTAAAACCTCTAGAATTGCATTAATTGATTTATGAATTTCACTATTAAGTTTGACGTTAGTTTAAAAGATCTACGTCGACCTATCTCTAGGTTTGCATGTAAATCCTTTCAATTTTGCTCATTCTATCCATAATTTTGCTCGTTCTATCTCTACGTTCTCATTCTCAGTTGCATGAAATCACACATGAATCAACATACCAACAATATCAATTCAAGAATAATATAGAGCAAATAATTGAATCTTAATGAAACTAAAGAATAAATTAAAATAAAATAAAATTACTATAAGGTCCACCCTAAGGTTCATTTAATCTAGATACCATAAAAAGTTTAGTTTCTAATATATCCAAAGTTACATCAAAACTAAAGAAAAAACAAAAAATTAAGGATAACATGATGAAATCCCTTAAAATTAAAATACTTCACTTTAGATTGATACAAATCCACTACAAAGGGGTCTCTTTACTTGTTCTTCATTCTTTCTCCCATCTTGAGGTTTCTTATTATGTTTCCTAAGCCTCTTACTCTTTTTTGACTCTTAATACTAGCCTTGAAGATTTGAAAATTGGATTCTATAAGACACACACATGCATCAACATAGGTATGTTGATGGATGTGTACTTCAAATAGAAACATAATGATTTTCTAGAGCCAACATGTGCATGAATATAGGTGTGTACTATCCAAATAGTCTTCTTACCACTCAACACTAATGTTTGCACAAAAGTCAATCAATATGCCCCCAAAACTCGTTAAACACTACCATGTAATTTTTATACACTCCATAACTCATTTAAAACATATCCAAATTGCTTTAATCATATTTCAATATGTTCTTTTTTCTCCAAATAAGAAAATTAGACCCTAAAACAAAATATGAACAACTTAAGTACTAGAAGCAAAAAGATAATTAAATAAATAGTTAAAATTCAATAAATATAATTCTAAAAATATGATCATTTCAACAATTATCCTTATGCTAATAACAATCCAAAATCACCAACCCTTTTAAATATCTACACCTCCTCAATATCAACCTATTCACACTTCAAATGATGTACCTTAAGAATAAAACAAAAATAAAATTAGAATCAAATAATCATAGATTAAGTTTCAAACAAACACTAAAATGATATTTTGGCAAAGTTTCTAAAATCAAGTGTTATAGGATTTAACACCCTCACATAAATTTCTGAATTGATTAATAATAAATACTAAATAGACTATATTTCTAATCACATATTTAATGCATTTGTTTATTTGATAGTTTTTTTTTATTATTTTCGTACATATCTTGTTTTTATTGTGTTTCTAGTTCTTATTTGCCTTCATGGATAAAAAAAGAGAATAATTATAGCCAAATTGAGATGGAAATGGAAGAATTGAAGTTACACGCATCAATCAAACCAAACAATAAAACCGAACTATGCAAAACTAAATTTAAGCTAATTGTGAGTATCACACTAAATTTTTTTTAAAAAATTCACATCAACAACTAATTGATGTAGTTTAATACCATTATTGATTATGGTTCAATTTGAACGTTTTTCAAATGTTAAATTTCATTTTAAATTATACTTTAAAACATTAAAATCTATTTTAAATTATAATATAAATGTTAGGTTTATTTAGCTCTTTTTTCCAATAATCTATAAATGCAAGTGCTTGTCATCAAAAGCTGTTGTCCCGGGGAATTCTCTGACCTTTGTCCTAAAATACTTCCAAGAGCATCCAAAAGACCCATTCAACCCAGCCTACATTCACCTATCCTAAAATCCCTCATCATCAATCCTCTCCTTCCATACAACCAGAATTCTACCTGTGTCGGAACCTTTTCCACCATTATTCACCTTGACGATTCACTCTCTATCTCTCTCCGCACATGGTTTTCTCTCTCTTTGTCATTTCTTTCTCTACCCTTCATCATCAAAACGTAAAAGGACCTTAGGCCGCCACCGCCACACCACCACCAGCACTTCCACGTACCCCAGCATCAAACTTGTATCGTCTCTCTTTCTCTCTTTTCTCCCTTCTTCAATGGGCAGTTGTTGCTCAAGAGGCACCGCAGGGGATGCCCCAAGTAATGAAAAGGGAGAAACTGTATCCAACAACACTAATAGTGGAACCAATGGTGGTGGTGCTGCTGCAGAGAGCTCCTCCTCCAACCCCCCTAAGGCGGCACCACCGTCACCTACTCAAGGCTCTTCCAAGCCTGCAAAACAAGCACCGATCGGTCCAGTCTTAGGTCGGCCCATGGAAGACATAAAATTGGTGTATAATATAGGAAAAGAACTTGGTCGGGGCCAGTTTGGTATCACTCATTTGTGCACGCACAAGGTGACCGGCGAACAATTTGCATGCAAAACCATAGCCAAGAGAAAGCTTGTGAATAAGGAGGATATAGAGGATGTTAAGAGAGAAGTTCAAATAATGTACCATTTGACAGGCCAACCCAACATCGTGGATCTCAAAGGAGCATACGAGGACAAACATTCGGTTCATCTGGTGATGGAGTTGTGCGCAGGAGGAGAGCTCTTTGATCGTATTATTGCAAAGGGCCATTACACCGAAAGGGCCGCAGCTTCTTTGCTTAGAACCATCGTTCAAATCGTGCATACGTGCCATTCAATGGGAGTCATCCATAGAGATCTCAAACCTGAAAATTTCCTTTTGCTTAACAAAGAAGAGAACTCCCCACTCAAGGCCACAGATTTTGGACTTTCCGTATTCTACAAACCAGGTTGTATTTCTATTCATCAACTTACCTTCAATTTCTTAAGTACTCTACCTGCTAACCTCTATCCTTCAAACCCAGGACATTAGATTCTTCTGTGATTTATTAAGCAAAAGAAAAAGGCCATCCTTGTTTCCTTGGTCCCTGATGAAGATTTGATTAAGCTATTAAATTTTCATAAACAAAGTTTTCATAATGCAGGAGAAGTGTTTAAGGATATCGTTGGTAGCGCCTATTACATTGCACCTGAAGTATTGAAACGGAAATATGGACCAGAAGCTGACATATGGAGCGTTGGTGTTATGTTATATATTCTCTTGTGTGGTGTTCCTCCTTTCTGGGCTGGTAATCTGTTTGTTCCTGTTCCATTCTGTTAGGACCATATACTGATAGCAGCTTTCAGAGACCTAAATTAATTGGTTGACAGAATCGGAACATGGAATATTCAATGCAATCTTACGAGGTCACGTAGATTTTTCGAGTGATCCTTGGCCTACAATATCGGCTCCTGCCAAGGATCTTATACGGAAGATGTTGAATTCAGACCCAAGACAGAGGCTTACAGCAATCCAAGTTCTAAGTAAGTAGTCTTGCGCCTCTAGAGTACAATATGCACTAACCAGGCACATGAGTGATGCCCTGTTATAGAATAAGAATATGAAGGGAGATAAAAATATTTGAACAAGTTGACGATGAATTATACGTGATTTTTTTCAGATCATCCATGGATTAAGGAAGATGGAGAAGCACCAGATACTCCTCTTGACAATGCAGTCTTGACCAGACTCAAACAATTTAAAGCAATGAACAAGTTCAAGAAAGTTGCTTTAAGGGTATGCATCTCCAATCCAGACATTTTTTATGTTACGAATAATTTCCTGCAGCTCTGTGTTTTATCTTTCCATGTGGGGAAAATGGATAGGTAATTGCTGGGTGTCTATCTGAGGAAGAAATCATGGGGTTGAAAGAGATGTTCAAGGGCATGGATACTGACAATAGCGGTACAATAACCCTTGAAGAGCTGAAGCAAGGGCTTGCCAAACAAGGGACAAAACTATCTGAATATGAAGTTAAACAATTGATGGAAGCTGTAAGCAATTCCAAGAAATTTCACAGCATATTAAGGTTGCTCAAGCTTATAATTAATATACTTGTTTTGTTTCCCACCTTCAAATATAGGCTGATGCAGATGGAAATGGAACGATAGATTATGATGAATTCATAACAGCGACAATGCATTTGAACCGAATGGATAGAGAAGATCATCTCTACACGGCTTTCCAACACTTTGACAAAGATAACAGCGGGTAACACAGCATTCAATCACATCTAATATCTGTTTGATAATATATAGGTCTATACTTCAGTTGCCTTATTAGTTACTCATGTCTTCCCTATTTTGTTTATCCAGTTATATCACTACTGAAGAGCTAGAGCAAGCCCTCCGTGAATTTGGCATGAACGATGGAAGGGACCTCAAGGATATCATATCTGAAGTTGATGCTGACAACGTAAGTGTTGCTAAAGAAATCAAACTCGTTTACTTTGAATTGAAAAGCTACCTCATATAATGCGATGCTCCTCCGATTCCCGATAAAAGTATCATGTCCAAATATTAAAATATTGTTTCACGTCCTGAAAACCCACCCCCAAATCTCCTATCCATTTTCAGTGGGTGGGTAAGATCCACTTGGACAGGGTTGGTACAGGGAGGGTGGGTAAGATCCACTTGGACAGGGTTGGTAAAGGGAAAAATGGACAGGGGATCACCTCTCCTGAAAACCACCTAATTAATAACAATAGCGATAACCGACGGCTTGGAATCTTTTTGCCTTTAGGACGGAAGAATCAACTACGATGAATTTGTGGCAATGATGAGAAAGGGAAATCCAGAGGCTAATCCAAAGAAACGGCGTGACGATGTATTTGTATGATTCTTAATCGGGGCGTTGGGCATGAAAGGACACGAAGATCACCGTTTCCGTCAACCAAGTGTAATTTTGGGTGAAGGAACTCTCAGAGGATCATATTGCAAATATGTAGGCTGGTCATTATTGTAGGTTGGTGAGAGGAGAGAAAAGAGACAAGAAATGGTTGGTCAAAGTGTCTTTGTTGGCAAGTTATCTCCTCTTTTCGGAAAGAGTCCAGATTATCTATCTAATATTACTCAGTCTTATTCTGTCTTATAGAATCTCAACCATTTATTTTATAGGACCTACGCAAGTTCTATGCGGGATCCACATAAATAAATGACTGAGATTTATTGGACACAATAAGATACCATAATATTAGACAAAGAATTTGAACTCTCCGAAAAGGAGGGAGGTTTTTGAATTGTATGTATGTATGTTTCCTCCGCTCCGCTGTTTTAGGAATGCACATAATGATCTGTACTGTACGTTGCTAAAATCGATAATAGTATACGCGTAAATGGAGTATGTATGGTGCGTAAAATTTAATAAAACAAGTGATCATTGAGTATTGTATACGGATGGAAGTCTTACGACCAAATCTAGTTTTCCAGTAAATATTTTTACAAAGTAGAATAACATAATAAATGAAGACCAAGTTTTGAATCTTGGTGATAAATTATATCATAATGATCATAGTCTCCTTTATACAAGATCAATCTAAACAAGTCTATGGAGATATACAAAAGAAATATTTAAAAAAATTCATATTCACTAAAATAGCTTTAACTTTTATAAAAAATAAGTCAATCTCAAAAATAAAATACATATTGTTAAAGGAACAAAAGATTTTACATGAATAAACTCGACATAACTAAGCTAATTGTGAACCCTAAAACCCACAACCCATGGGTCATGGACCACCCATGACCGACCCATACCCACAGCCCAAACACCTAGCAGTAATAGCCCAACAGCATCAACACGTGCCTTGCCCCTTTCTGGCATACCTGCACCCTCTCAACAGCATCAACACCATATGCAGACCTGCATTGCCTCTTCTTTCTCCAACATTGTATAGTCCTGCATTGCACCCTACAGCTGTCCTTCTCTGTTGCACATGACAGAACCACAACCAATAGTTTCCTTTCAGTATTAGTATAAAAGCACAAGCAAATGTACATATTTCTGTTATGTTGAAATAAAAGCATTTCTTCATCAAATATCAATTGTTTTCACATATTTTTACAATTTAAACACTTTCTACTGTAATATCATGGTGTTAATAAAAATAAAACAAGGAGCTTTTTCTTCTCCTTCATTTTCACCAAAAACACTTCCAAACACTTACCAAGTTCTTAAGTTTCCAAATTAGTGATTGAAGACAAGTTTGTTATTATTAGAGAAACTGACTAAAAAACGAAAATATCAAATTAATGGTTTTTGAAATTTTGATTTACTACTCAAATTGGTTATTTAAAATGTGTGTTAAGAAAGTGAAGTACATGGTTAGAATATATATGGATAAAATTAAAAGAGGTTAAAGTCAATTTTATATTTCTTAGGATGCTACATCATTGATTGATATTTATAATTATTGTAAATGTTTAGAATCAAACAAAGTCTCAGCGTACTTACTAGTTGTCACTACAACATAACCACATTTGGCTACCAAAATAATCGTCACTCAAAGTTTCAAAATCATTGTTAAAACTCATTCGCAACGATTTATATTAGTCGTCAAAAACATCATAAAAGCCTCATTGCCAAAAACTATAGGGGACTGTTTTTTGTTAATCATTGCTAATAGTTTTTTTATACACTCTATTTTTGTAGCTAAAAACTATTAGTGATATTTTGAAAAATCATCACCAATTCATTTTAGCTACACTTAATTTTTGTTGCTAAAAATTATTGGCTATATATGTTTTTGAAAACGTAGCCAAAAGTTTTTAGCTATATTTTCTAAAATGTAGCTATTTTTTTTTGCTATGTTTCCATATACGTAGCCAAAGGTTTTTAGTTACATTTCTAAAAAAGTAGCCCAAAAGTTTTACCTAAAAATTTGAAAGCGTAGCCAAATGTTTTTATTTACATTTTATAAAATGTAGTCAAATTTTAATATACATTTTAACAAAATGATATACCATGTTAATTATAATTATTTGTGAAATTTTTTATTCATATTATTGTATATAATATTTAGATTTGTTTTATTGTTAATTTATTACACAAAAATAATTGATAATTTGAAACATTGTATATAAAAAAGTAAAATATCATTAAATTATACCAATAAAAATAATATTCTTCATATACAGAATTTTAATTACAATCTTAAAAATTCTTATAGACAAAATAATAAATGCAGAGACCAATTTATAAATTATAAATATTGAGATTACAAAAAAAATTACAACTAATTGGGACAACTAGGTAGATTTGTTCATGTCGATGAAAGCAACTTGATACCTCAACCATCATATAAGAAAGATATGTGACCAGAACCTCATTGAGATTATACCCTGTAGAGAAAATTGAAATCACCACCTAGGCCTCATTGCCCAATACCATATGGATTTTCTTCTTTTGACAACCTTTAATATCACGATAAGGTACTCGATTCATGTGACAATAAATCTGCCTCATGTAACACTAAAGTAATAGAAGCAGAATAAGGTATGAAGTTAGAGAACTAGTTGGTCATCGAAATTGGTCATTGCGAGCTGACTGATCAGATACAAAGAAATAGTTCCATTCTTTCTTCATTACCTTGATTTGAGGAACTGAAAATCTCATCATAAGAATCTCAACACAGGTGCTTATTTTTGCCAAAATCTCAGCATGGATGCTTATTTTTGCCACTCCAAGAAGAATCACCTAATAATATATACCAATAAATGTTATATTTTACTTGTTCTAACATAACAGTGTGTCTTATGCATATTTTTAGACCAAGAATTGGATGGGAAGCATAATTTCCTAAATGGTAAATGGCATGTCATTAGTAGATGTTACAAAGGTTTCTTAGACACCAAAATTATACTGAAGTCAAGCCTACTCCATTGTACAACAATTTCACTTAGATCTACTTAAGCAAGACTCAATCTTCCTTCGTGATCGTTCACTAATAAAACTTTGTTCTTAAAATCATCACAACCCTCGTAGTGTTTAACTCTCACACACAAGTAAGAATACTATGAAAGCATTCAATAATCATAGGTAACAATAAATGCATATAAACTATGGCGAAACCAACATTTTTTACTGAATTAAGTGAAAAAGATTCAAAGATTAAGAAAATTCTCAAAGGCCGAGGCCACTCTGAAGGGATTTGAAGATTTTTTTGTTAAGTCAAAATTGACTTTACGTATTGAAAGATTTTGATGACAACCAAAAAGAAGAAAAGCAGACAAAATATAACCTTAACAAAAATCAGACGAAAGGCTTTGGAGATATAGTAGACTAAAGCCAA
>JANZLC010000200.1:15436430-15455336 GCA_026413385.1 Erythroxylum gracilipes
AATGTATTATATTATAATATTAGTATAATTAAAAACAATAAAATAGAATAATAAATAGTTTTTATTAGAAATCTCAATCAAACATGTTTTTATTTTCAATTTTTATATTACAAATTTCAACCAAGCAAATTTTCGTTTTTTTTAAGAAAAAAACAGAAACCAAAAATAAGAAACATAAACAAAAAAAATAACAACAAAAAAATAGAAGTAAAACTAAACGGTCCCTTAACATTTTGCGACGATTAATAATTTTGACACGAAAAGCTTGCCTTCTGATGACAAAATTACTAAATCGTCACAAAAGGTAGCACATTTTGTCACAATTCTTACAAATCGTCTAAAAGAAATCTCATTTGCCGATTATTTTAGAAAAAATCGCATAATGTCAGACTTATTGCGACGAATTGTTAAAAGGTGACTTTTAGCGACGATTTGTAATGAAAACAAAGAAAACAAAGGATAATGAAAATTGCAGGTCAAATTTTAATCTTCCACGTGCCTAGAGACTCTAAATTTGCTGTACCGCTTTATTAATTTTATATTTCAGTACATGATCAAGTACAACACATAACTGCCTGCAATTCTGAGTAACACATCAGAAATTCCCGACTGCTGGGCGAGTGAATAACCGCGGTCAATCATTATAGGGAATTGGCAATCCCCATCTGATGGATCTTTGTCTGTAAGCATAGCCAGTCCAGAGAAATCACAGTTCCAATACTTCTGGCTATTAACCTGATAATACATGTTAAATGCATATGAAGCATTCCCTTCTACACTTAAGTGATTACAAGATGACCCATAACCCAAAGCAGTACAGTCTGACAGACTACAAGCATAGTCAATATTATTTGGCAAATCTTCGAAGTTTTCTGCTTCTGGGTCTACAACACACCACCTTTTGAGCATGTACTTCACCCCTTCTACTGGAGCTAGACCCTTATCTTCTAGCAAGCCTGACAAATCCAATTCATATTTTGGCTTTCCATCAAACTCAAATATACCCCAGTGCCTCTCAAAGTTCCCTGGAGCAATGCTTTTGGCATTCTCATCAATCAGGCTAAACAGGTAAACATCAATATCACCTTTTCTTACTGGTGTTCCTTTTCCACTTAGAACATGTCTTAGTAATCCCTGGTTGAATCTCTTGGCATTGACAATATTGGCATTTTTATCACCATCAGTTGGCCACCCAACTTCTCCAACTATAATATGCATATCTGGGTACCCAGCCTTGTGCAAAGACCATATGAGGGTGTCAAGATTTGCATCGAACACATTGGTATAAACTAGATTACCATCTCTGATAGGATTATTTGATCCATCAAAGAATGCAAAGTCCATGGGGAAGTAATCATTGCCATACAGACTCAAGAATGGATATATGTTCACAATGAAGGGCGCATCATTGGAATAGAGAAACTGGACGATTTTGATTGTGAGGTCTCGAATGTCCGGTCGAAATTCACCAGCAGAAGGAACTGGATTTGTTTCTGGGGAGTCATAGATATCAGCATTAAATGGGACAGTGGCTTTGACCTTGAAACCGAGCCCAGCATTGTTGAGGGCATTCTGGATATTCCTCAAAGCTGGCAGAGTGCTTTGTAGGTAAGTTCCATTGTATGTTCTAAGGAAGGGTTCATTGCCTACGGCCACATACCTGCAAAATCAAATCGGTTGGACATTTTTTAATCCGCGTTTGTTCTCTTACAAATCAACAATTCACAACAACATATTATTTCTATTCTACTGCTTAGTTAAGAATCTTCTCTACATCACGAAATAGGCTATGACAATTACATAACGAAATAAACTATATATAACAATGGAACTTAATGGTCTAGAGGATTATGCAAGTTGAAGAATCTAGTTGCTTTGAACTTAGAACAACACAAAGCAAACAGGATCGCGGGAATTTGAAAGCTGAATAGGCATGAAAGAAAATTTAATAAGACACATATGAGCGAAAGCTTTGGTACTCAACTTGATGTTAACTCCGCCAGGGTAAGACCAACTGGTGACATTGGCATCAACCCAAGACCCTGCGGCCTCAGGATCTTGGCTCATCTGCAGCAACATGTAGTTGGGTATAGCCAACATAACTTCAATGTCTGTCCCAATCAGAGCAGCCATAATGCTCTCCTCAGCCTCAAACAGCTTCAACTTGTCAAACCCATTTTCTATAAGCATTTTCACTACATTATCTGGAGGGAGTTTGTGCGTTGCCATTGTTCCCCAGTTCACTCCTACACCAGTCACGCTGGAGATCATTGTCACGGAAAGAACAATAAGTAGATTGAAATAGGAATTACTACAAAATTGTAGTGACGGTGCCATTAATATTTTAATGCTGAAAATTCTAATGGGGCTCTTGAGCGAGAATCAAGAACCAAGAAAGAAGAGAATCAATTAAGCTCCAAGACTATAATTGGGACCTTGAATAAGACGGTGGAAAGGAAGGGAGAAGGAGAAGTTGTTGATTATGAGGTCCAAGAACTATAAAGGGCAAGTGGATCTTTGGTGACTGGCTCGAGAGAATCTTAATGGGTAAGGAGAGAAAATGTGACAGTTGGGTTTCTTGCAGAAAAAGAAAACTTTTTAATTTTTTTTTTTGGTTGCAATTTTGGAGATTCGATTCTTACTTCTGTTAGTCAGTTATGGCGCCAGTCCACAAGCATAATCTGAAATGGATTTGCTTCTGCCAATTATAATCGACCAACAATTTTTTTAAAATGAAAGGAACTTTAAAGTTTTGCTCTCATATCTTTCTTGCTTTATCAGCTGGGGTTACTTTCTCTATATACACAACCTTATTGTGAGACTGGAATTACATTAATTTTCCATGCAAATGAGGATAAATTTGAATACTTCATTCCAATCCATGCATATACACTGGAGTTTGATTTTTTGATAATTTTTTAAGCGGATCTTAAAAGTTAGGCTTTAGCTTAGTTGATCCAAATCGGCTCAAGATGAGGAAACCAAGGGGGTGCCAAGCTTTATCATTCTAATTAACGTTCGATTTTGATTATTTCTCGTTTAAAACAAATAATTTCTTTTTCATTACATAAAAGTTATCTTACTCCAAACAATTCTATAGATCATCAACTAATCTAAGAGCTAAATGACAGGATTCATGTGCAATCTAGATTTTGAAAATCTGAAACTAGCCAACCCTTATTTATGTACTAATTAATTCATAATACATAATGACAAGAAGCTTCTGAAGATTAATATTCTATAGGAAAATGGACCACGAAACAGCATTTTCTAACTCGGAATGGTTAAGATGAATATTGTCTTTAAGAATGGAATGGCTACCAACTAGGGTATAAAATTGATAGAATGAAACTGCTTCCTGACAAAAACGAAAGGAGTAAACTGTATGAATGATTAAGTTGAAAGGCCATTGACTGACTTCTAATTTAGTGAAGAGGATAGAAGGGAATCCTTAAATTGCATCTTTCCAACTTAGGTCTACGTACGTGTTTCCTTCTCTTTCGGAGCTTTGCTTTCTTCCAATGTATTAGCCTTTTTAAGTTGAAAGGCCATTGACTACCTTCTTTAGTGAAGAGGATAGAAGGGAATCCTTAAATTGCATCTTTCCAACTTAGATCTACGTATTTCCTTCTCATTCGGAGCTTTGCTTTCTTCCAATGTATTAGCCTTTTTAGCTAAAGTTGCGCCTTTTCCTCATCAAAAGTTACTAAGCAATAGCCATGAGTGCCTTTCCAGGATACTGAATATCTACCAACTTATCCTAAATTTCAATTTACTGTTCTTCACTTTAAGAACATCTCAGCAAAAGAAACCCAACATATTATCTCGGACAACTCTGGACATCAATCCATATTGATCATCTTTCAACTACGACAAATATTCTACCACAAAAACAAAATTTGCACAGCTAGCAAGTGATTACTGGGTAATTAATACTTGCCTAAGAGATGACTGCTGGGACTGCAACGTCAAGATAAGTACCAAGTGAAGACTGCAACGTCATAATAAGTACCAAGTGAAGGATTGCATATTAATACAGGCAGATGGCATGCTGGTATTAATAAATTCGCCAATTCATCCTAGCGTCAAAGCCGTATGAAAGGAAAAGGAATGTCTGTCAATCCATGATCAAGGACGGCCGGTCAAAACACATTTTATTAAATAAGAATCTATAACTAAAAATAGGCAAATGCTTCATCTCCAAGGAAGAGGGAAAAGCTAAGCCTTGGCTAAAGCACTGGTATTGCCATGGCTAACTTAAGCTTTGTGTCTTCTATGCTAGGAGTCGGAAAAGCAAGGAAGAGCTCTTTGAGTCAAGTAGGTCAACAGAAATTTCAGCAAGTAGTACTACTAGATTTCTTCTCACCTTTTCACTTTTCCTCTCGACGTCACCGTTCTCGGCGCCATGATCTTACATTAGTTACAATGCCATAAACTTAATTCGTGACAAAAATTGAAGAGAAAATATGATGTTTATGAAAAATATTAATATTTTCAGTATTTTTCTTTTCTTTTTTAAATTATTTTATTTTATTTAGATTTTTATATATTTTAAGTAATTATATATATTAAACTTTGGAATGAAATTTATCAAGAATTAAAGGCTATTTTCAGTAAAAAAAAAACAGAGAGGAAATTACAATTATGGAGTAGCATGGTTTGGCCCACATTATGTGTCAAACAATGTCTAATATGAATCAACTGTAAAGAGACGCAATCTAAAATACGAACTTGAGGAGCAATTGTGTGGCGCTTTAACAAAATACAAAAGTAATATGTCCTAAGCCACAATTGTCCCTCAAACCATGTTCAAATCATAAGGAAAATAAATACTTGGGTAAAATTTTTGGCAACAAATTCAATAGCTTCTCTCTCAACCTCCAGTGATCACTGTTCACTAATCACCTGCTCCACCTAATTCCATGGCTTCTTCTACGCTAGACACAAATATTCCTCGTAGCTGTAACATTCTATTCTACACATCCATATCCAATTCCATCTTCTTCATCCAACTCCTTTTATTTCTGTCACTCTTCATTTTTCAGTAACCATAACTCTCCCTATTGCTTGTTGATCAAGTTTTATATAATAATAAAACTTTCAATACTGCAACTATACAGATCATATCTTGTAGTATCACGGGTATCATTCCTAAGAGAATTATTAAACAACTAAACAACTTGAATCGAACTTTGACTAAGGTACTACGAATTTGATTTGAATTAAAATAAATGACATAATTTAAAAATAATAATAAAATGGAACAATTAAGTAAATAAACAATTGAGCTGCCAATGATATTGGGATTGATTAAAGATGAATACTTAGGAACTATTATATCATTATTTTGTTTTCCTTAATCTTATCGATTTAATTTATGTTTGATGCTAGATTTCCTAAAGCTTTGATGACTCTCTCTCAAGAGCTAATCAAGTAAACCTAATTGAATTCGATATTCATAGATTTGTAATCTCCCGATTCACAAACTACTCATAACTTATTCAATTAGATCTAACATAATCTATTGGATAATTAATTTCACAATCAAGATCTCTCTTCAATTGTTTGTTAAGATGATAATTGTGGGTTTATTAAGTTGCCAACTCTCGTTGCACACCTTAACACTAATGACTTTATTCACTCTCTTAATTTATTATCAAGTATATGCATGACAATTATCACAGATATTCATCAATGTATTGAATTAAGCAATAATTAAGGTTCACAAAATAATTCTAGAATAATTCCTAATCTGGATTTAGAAATCCATAAACATGTTATACATTATAGAAATCCATATACACACCCAAGACTGTAAAGAAAATAAAGGAAAAAGAATGAACATTGTTTGATGTCTTTATCTAGAATGCTGGAATTTCTTTAAAGCTCTTCTTTGATTTCTCCTTTTTGATCTACTTTGATGTAATGGTTGTTGCTTCTTTTTGTTGTTTTTCATGTTTTTATATAGTGCTTTATGGTTCTAGGAGTATGTCTAGGGTTTTTTTTTCACTTTGTTCAATTTCAAAAATAGCCTCAAACCCTTAAAATACGAAAAAAAAACTTGTGCCTAGAAACACCTCCTAGCACAATTGTGCCTGCCTAGTGTCATTTGTTCCTCTCTGTCACAGTTGTGCTTCATGTCATGATTGTGATAGAAAATCATGCAATGTCCTATGCAAAATGATTGTGCATGGTGTATGATCGTGCCTTCCTTCATACATCCATTATCTTCTTCATTCTCTAATTTTCTGATTTCCAATACTCACAAACACATCAAACACCTCTTAAATCATAAAATTAAGATTAAATTTATACTCTAAACAACACAGACACTTAGAACATATACAAGCACTAACAATATACACAATTCTAAGCTTGTACACATGATAATCATCTAGGAAACACTTAAAACACATTAAAACACCTTTAAAAAAGCATACTAAGATCTACACCTATCAAAATCCTCACACTTTTGCATGTCCTCAAGCAAAACTAAAAACGCAAATACAAACAAACATAAAAACACATAAATCATGCAATCATGCAACATTCAATAATGGTACAATGGTATCAAATCTTATGGAATGAATTTAACCTCAAACACCAATCACTCAAAATGTGCCAACATACTAACTTATTACTTTCATGTTTAAGTATATTGATTTGAATACATATATCAATCAGAATATTAACATCATATTCATATACCTATGGCATTTGTAAGCATGCATTTATTATTATTAATCAATAAAAAAGGCAAACTATCACTAAGTAGCCCTTCATGAAAATTCTTGCTATTATCTAGCCTACGAATTGATTTTAGATTTTTAATAAAAAGAAAATAAAAATAAAACAATTAAAGAAATAGGAAACGATAATGAATGCAAAGACAGTGGAATTCACTTAGGATACTATCGTTATTATAAATTAGTATCTAGTTTTGAATCCCCTTAAACCTTTAACATATTGATCTTTTATCATGTAATTGTTTGGTTGAAGTATTTAACCATAGGGAATCCTATGGTATGTTAATAATTGATCTTAAGTCTACTAACAACTAATCCTAAGGTCTCTAAATGAATTACTCAGGTTAAATCTTATAGGATTGTGTTACCGATTTATGAGTCCCTCTATTACGTTTATCCCTAATCTGGAAGATTTATGTCATCCTATTTCTAAGGTTGCAATCAACTCCTTATAATTACGGTAGATATATTCACACTAGTATTTCTCAATCTCTACATATGAAATCAAATTATGATATAATATAAATAAAACGTGTAATCAGATTACAATATATCAAACAACCAATCACATTAATAAAAGAATCAAATCATATTAAAGGATTAACATAAGGTTCATTTAACCTAAATTCTAAGTGGATGTTTAGTTACACATGATTAAATGAAATCAAACATATATAAACAAAAATATGAATAAAAAACAATTGGTTCAAAATTCTAAATCTCACTAATTGTCTTCTAATGAATGTTCTTGCAATGTAGAGGCTTGATCTTGTATTCTGATGGATCTGTCAATGATTTCTTCGTTATTTCCATTTTTTGGAGCAAAATTGCACTTAGAGAATGAGTCCTAGGTCTAAAATCACCTCCCCCATATCTCCTCCGGTTGCCTTTGTCAATCTGTCCTAAAACATCCTTTTATCACAAATTTTAGGGTTTTGGGAGATGCATGGCCTCTTGGAAAACTATGTATCAAACCATGCATCACTAAATTCTCTAAAAATTGTGAAAGTGTACATCTTTGAAGAAGTGCACAGTCGTGCATCTCTTTTATGTGATGACTTTTCATTTTGTATCATGTTTTCATCTGAATTCTTGTCCTTTAAGTTCGTTGAGGTAATTATACTCTGTAAACACAATTGAGGAAAATTAAGTACCAAATATATGATAAAAAGTCTAAAATATCGATCAAAATACATTAAATATGGGTGGTAAAATATAGTCAAATATCTATTTATCAATAACGTAGTCTTTTGACCCGAAGTTAAATATCTTGTCATGAATGTCCCCTAGTTACTCAACTATGTCACATTTTCTATGTAGCTTGGTTGGAGTGTCATTTCTTCTTAGTCAATCATTCTTATAAAAGGGTACTAATAATGCTAACTAATTCAATTGATTTATAATTATAAATGTATACAAACAAATTTCCTAAAGTGAAAGAATAGGTTTCATATCCTAATTAGCATGTATATTCATCCTAAAGACACTTAAGATGCTTGTCAAATACACCATAAAATAAACCTAACTCTATATAACTAATTTTATAGAGGTGGTGAGTAGGGATTTTATTCATAGAGAATGTATGTAAAGGTTTTGTAATGAGAAGAAATTAATGTTTAGGATGTGGGGGTTTGATTTAAAGTGATGACAAAATAAAGTAAAATTGAATTAACAAAAGGAAATCAAATTAAACAGTTAAAAATAAGAAAATTGATGAATGATTTCGGAATCCGATTCTCGGATCAATCTCAGCCTACACATAAATAAACAAATGTCATTGCATTATTGTTTTCACAACTCTCTTAGAACTATTGATCATAGATTAACAACGATATATGTTAACCCCGATTTTCCCTTATATAGCATTTAATTAAAATAAGCTATTTAGTTAAACCTAGCTACTGAAAACCTAGAATAAGCTCTCTAAATTTAGTTAGACAGATACATTATGAATAAGGAAAATAGACCAATCTAGGCAATAACCACACAAGTTCATGTTATTTAACCTATGTTATATTATCCCTAATCACTATAATAAAATTACAAATTATTGACAGAAAATTCCCTACAAAATTTTTTTTCTGTAAACTTATCAGGAAAAATGGTATTTAGCAATGGGAAAAATCTGTATCTAAAAGAGGAGGGAATTTTTTCATGAAACTTGCCGAAGAAATATAGCAACAGAATAGTGAAAGTCATGGTAAAAATAAGCGCCAATGATTCTCGATAAAAATTGCATACGAAGTTTACCGACAGAAAAAAAAATTGTAGGGAAAGTACTTACTAAAACATCACTCCATAGGTAATTTACCTGCATAGATATGTTTATGTAGGTAATTTACCTACAAAAACACCATTTCGTAAGGAAATTCCCTACATAAACTCCATTTCGATAGGAATTTACCTACAAAACTATCATTCCTTAGGTAAATTCAAATGAAATTGATATTGTGGTTTAAATTGGAAGGAAACAAATTCCTTAGGTAAATTCAAATGACGTCGGTATTGTGATTTAAATTGGAAGGAAAATGAAGTCTTTTTTTCTAATTTAAACCATAAAATCAAAGCCCCCTCCCTTGTCATTCTTCTTCGTTTCGTTGTTCGTCATCCCTCCTCTGTCGTGATTTTGTTCTTCCTATCAACATTGTTGCTCATCTTCATTTGTTCTTCCACCAACTACTTCCATTGTCTTAGGTTAACCATCTTGAGGTTGGTTATCCACTTACTGCCCTTAGGTTAATTTTTTCTGCTTAAATTTTTGTTCTTAAATGGTTTTATGTTCGTTGGTTTGTTACTGTGGATTGAGTTGTGAGGGTTTATTTGGGTTGTTAATGAGTCATTGTTTGTTGTTATGTGTTAATGTTGGTGAATAATGGAAAAAGACAACATTTTAAAAACAAATTAGGCATGAATTTCTAAAGCGTATCAAGTGTTCAATGAAAGTTTTATAAAAGGTCTCTCACATCATTATACGTTGCCTTCGTCTTCCTTAGGTGTTAAATTAGAGGCATACTTATAATATAACTATTAATTTATAGAACTATAGTAAACATGTACCAAAATGTTGTTATACATTATAGTAAACTTTCGATATAAAGTTTCTTCACCAAGATGACTTATCCATATCTGTTATAACATAGTAATATCTTCCTTTCTCAACTATTGTGGCTTCTCCACCTACAATTGTGCTCTTTATTATTTTGTAGATGTTATTCACCAATTTTTGTTCTTTCATCATGATTATTACATATAAGGTTTACAAAGAGATCATGTAAGGTTTACAAAAAGATCACATTTTTACTTAAATCTAGTATATATTGCATAATACTTAATCTCGTAAGTATATCTTGAACTTCTCAATCTTGAGTTGTCATATTTTGAAAAAAAAAGTGTAATCATTTTTTTAATCTTCTTATATATATGTCACATCAAGATTTAACATGTCAATAACTATATGGTTGAATGTAATGATATGTTGTTTCATATATATCCCTCCTACATCTTCACTTGTATAATATTTAGTTTAGATATATCTTGTTTATAAGAGATATCGAGATGTATTAATTTCATCAAAGCACTATACCTTTCAACTCTACTTTATGCAACATGTCACATATTGCTAGCATGATGTTAACATACATCTTACATTTTGTCACCAAAGTTTATGAGACATTAGTTAATTCAAAATGTCAATAATTTTTAACACATCTTTAAAACTTTAACATTAAATCCTCAATAAGTATTAATAACAAAATTGGATAATGGACATAAAATTTTTCTTATCAAAATTTTAGAACTCTTTTCAAACATAAACTTTTTCTAAGAAATTTTTTTGAAAAGTGATGAAATATTATTAACACTAGCACAAGCTATTACAACATTACAATAGGTTATTTGTTACAAATAAGTTATAAGTTACAAGCAACCTAAACTTAGAGATTCCATCTACATTTCAGGTCAGAAGTGAGTCTGTTTTGTACTTTTTTGTTATCATGATCTCTCTAATCCAATTTAGGGTGTTATCAGCCAGTTGATGCTTTCCAATGTTAGGTTTTTTTGTACAATCCATTGTTTCTTTCTCTCCAAATTGAGTAAATAGTTGTAGTGAAAGCAATATTGGAGAGCTCTGCATTCTGCTTAAGTTATTTAGCTTTCTTAGTGAACAAGTCCAAGAGTCCATTCCATCCCATTCGTAAGTCTGGTAGTACTTTACTAGCATAGGCAACACCCTACTCCAAACATCTTTGGAATGCCTAAAGAGGAAAAGGATATGTTTCTTGTCTTCCCCAACTTCTTTGCATAAAAAACACACACATAGGATCATATGTACCAAACCATTTATCTTTTATTGTGATTCTCTTCTTAACACAAACCAAGTAATTAAGGAAGCTTTAGGGTTCAAGGAATGTTTCTAAAGTAATTCATACCATGGTACATCTCCCAGGCTTATTGTATAGATTTTATAGCAAGATTCATATGTAAAGATCCCCTTGGAATTTAAAATCCAAACAATGTTATCCTCCCTATGAAGTTGATGTAGTTGGTATAAATAAGTTGCCGTAGAAGATAATCCTCTGAAAATTCCAGACCATTCTCCATGTTGTATGAGTGAACAGAATTTAGCATAAGTATGATTTTGTTTCTCAAATAAAGGATTTCACTTCTCAAAATAAGAGGACTTAAATTAGTCCAGTTGTCTTAAATTAGTCCAGTTGTCATATTAGAACCATATGTTTTTCCCATTTCCTAGTTTATGTTTAATCCAGGGATATAACAAGTCCCTCAAGTTCATCAAACGGATAACATAGTATTAACTATACTAAATAAGGTAAATTCCATTTAAAAAAATAGAAATGTAAGAAAAGCAAGTAATTGATTGCATGCCATAACTACCAAATGAGATTAGGACTTTAATTGTGTATTTGGTTTCTCCTACTATTGTATTCAAAATAATAGCCCTCACTGCTAGTTGGAAAGATTATTATAGTCTCTCTAATGGGCTAGGATCTCATTCAAATTTAGTTGATCTTGAGTTTTTTCAACAAACCAACTAAACTTAAATTAGATAGATAACAACTTTATAATCACATTTCATGTGACTCCTAGATCTTTTAGTTGACAACTCTTGCCAAAATATATCTTATATGTTATTCCTAACCCTGTCTCTAAATTCATTGACCATGAGTTTGCTCATCTAAATAACACAAATTTAGTTAAGTAGAATCCATTATCGTAAGACATATTCGACCTATATGACCTTGAGTTTGCTCAACAAGCCTAACAATAAATAGAACTTTGGTTTATTCTTATAACAATGAAAGGCAATAATCATGTTCAAAACATATAGTTAATAATTTTAATAAGGGATTTACTTTTGTTCATCTCATCAAACAAAAAATTGCATGCAAAATATTATACATATAAAACATGCAATTCAACTTGCTTAATATATCAAACATATATTCAAACATACAACTTACACACTCATAATCAAATTATATGCTCAAAACATCAAGCTTTATTTGATTCTAGTTATTAGTTTTCATAATCTAAAATAATATTTCCAACTCCTTGGAAAAAAATGAATTAGATTAAACTCATTGATTCCTGAATATATTAAATTCCTATTCCAATTATAAAATTAATTTTATTTGAAAAAAGTTTTCAAATTCAATTGGAAGTTATTGCTAATGATCTTGACTCCTTTAACAAAACTTAATTAAAAGTTTTTAATAAATTACGTTTCTTACTCGCTATAATCTAAAAAAGCTCTTTTTTCAAAATTGTATAAGTAACACTTCTAATCCAAAGCTCTTTTTTGAAAAAAAACTATTTCCAGTCTCATTATAAATTATTTTTCCTTATTTAAAAAATATTTTCTAATATTAAAAGAAACCATTTTCAAAATTAAATAAAACACTTATATAATTAAGAAAGTTTTTTACATTATTTATTTAGAGACTAATCTCTTAATTAATTAGAAATTCTTTGTTTAAAAAATTAGAAAACTATTTTTAATAATATTAACAAATATCATTTTCTTAATTAATAAATAAAAACACTTCAAATTTTAACTAAGAAAAGTATCTTTTCTAATAAATCAAGAAGTTTATTATCCATAAATAAAGAAACAATTTCTAAATAAAATTGAATAATAATTCTCTAATCAAATAAAATCATAATTTCAATTTCTCTCAATCAAATTGAAATAAATAAACTCAATTAAAAAACACCTTTCTTAATTACTTATGAAAATGCTTTTCTTAATTTTAAGGAGTTTAATTAATTAATTTCAATCTAATTGAAACTAATTAATTCTAATTTTAGAAACTACTTTTCTAATTATTAATTAGGAATCAATCGAATTGTTAATGTTAGTCAAATTAAGAAAAATAATTATTTTAATTTTGGAATTGAATTAGAAATTTTAAAACTCTTCTAAAATTTTGTTTGGCATTAAATTTTGTGATATCCTAAATTTGGAGTGCAATAATCCAAATTAAGAATACATTATCTTTATAAGGTTCACTAATCCAATTATCTAACAAACTAAGGTTAGGAATATCTTATTCCTATACTATAATAGACTAAACAGTGTCCAAACACTCTTGATTTTAGGTTAGCTCATTCCTATGTCCAAACATTGGTGATAGTTGTAGGTTACATGATGTTTTAATATGTTTTAGTGATTAATTAACTGATTCACGTATGTTTAGGGTTAGAATTGTGCTAATTAGTTAGATATTTGTGTTTTAGTGTGATATGGGTTAGATAATGCTATTGAGCTTTATTTTTGTGTATTTGAGGTGACTTGATGTATTTGTTAGTGCTTAAGATCATGTATTGAAGAACAAAGGAGATTCGGAGGAAGGCCAGAGGAAGACCTGGGGCCACGATCGTGGCCCATGGGTTACAATCATGATAGAAGTAATTTTTTGAGTGCCATGATTATGGCCTGAGATGCCACGGTCGTGGTCCGCGTGACAACAAACGCAAACTAGCTTCTAAACTCATCTTTTTTAGGGATGTTTTGGACTTTCTGAGACCAAGTAAAACCTAAATTTTACCCTAATTAGAAAAGACTATAGAGAGAGGGGGAGAACCTAATTTTCATGTGCCTCTATTTGCTACATTAGGAAAGATTCAAGGAAGGAGAAGAAGTGGAGAGAAGAGGAGAAAGGAAGAGGGAAAAAGAAGGGTTGTTGTTGTTGCTGTTGCTGTCTTCCCAATCCATCCCGACCATTCCAAGTGACATTTTCATTTCATCTTTGTTATTCTTTCTTTTGAATGTATGAGATGGATTTGATATTGACATATTTGGGTTTGATGATGAAGTTCTAAACTCCTTTAGGGATTTGTTATTTAATCAATATTAATGTGATTTCTTTTGATGTTAATACATTAGGTATTGTGATTATTTGTTGTATTTGCATGCTTCGGTAACAAATCGAGAGAGTGAGCTGATAGCAAAATGATTATTGGGTAATGAGAGTTAAACAATCTAATAGATCACGCAAATAATCAAATTGGTAATTTATACGAAGAGAGATCTCTTGTGAGAACCCGATAGTCTATTAGGGGGTTTAAGATCGAATTAGATGTGTGGGCTTTTTTATTAATTGAGAGATTGCAAATTCTATAATTCTATTAGGGGTTATGATTTAGGGTTTAATGATTATAACTCGAGAGAGAGTAATCCACCTTTCGAAAGTCTAAGACCGATACATTATTAACCCAAAAATAATCAAGTTAGCATTTGATGATAGGATAAATCCCCACTCTCATAGTCGACTAATCTTCCTCGTGTGATTTTTGATTGTTTATATTGGTGGTGCTCAATTTTGATTTCTTTGTGTCAATTTTACAATTTCAATTTCAATTAATCCATATTTGCTTCTTTACTTTTCTTATTAGTTTTCCTTTTCATTTTAGTTATCCTTTAGGCCTCAGACAACTTAGAATTCAACTAGTCCACAAGTATAGTGTGTGTATTCTTTTAGAATTCTTTTAGTCTAAGGAGCTTTTACCATTTTTGTGTTAGTGTATTTGCATAAACACAAGAGTTACTAGAAACTCAAGTTGGATTGTCAAAACATTAGAGCTTGACATCACCCGTTTAGAGAGAGCAATCCGAAGAGCTAGACATGAAGAAGAATACCGAAGAAAACATGGAAAAGGAATTTCATTAAAAGTTTTAGCAAGGAGGAACCCAATCGCAGACCCCATAGATTTCATGAGATCGGGGTTCAATGTGACCAATCAAGGTGTCACTAGACCACCTGTTCAAGCAGCTTCACTTGAAATTAGACTAGCTATATTAAACATACTACAAACTAATGTTCAACTTTACTGGTTGACTAATAAGGATCCTTGTTGAACACCCCACCCTCGCAAGACACGTGCTCGGTGTCCTAAGTGACATCCGAACGCGCATCCCACACGGTGGCGTGCCCCCACCAGTCAGTCACCAACATCATAAATTAAATTTTTTAGAAAAATTGTAGCTCTATGTCTCTAGTTTATTTTGAAACAAGAATCATCTCATTCGAAGCTCTATAGATCAAAATATGATTAAAATACCGAAGTAAGTTCATAACCAGTTCATGCTCTTCCAACCGATTCCCTCACCTTCTTTCCATCAATCTTTTTGAAATTAACTCCAAAGGCTATCAATTTTTATTAAGAGATAGAGGAATGTGTTAGGAATTTATTAGTTCAAGAATCAAGTCATTTAAAGGTCAGATGACGAAGTTATGGCCACAAGAATCAAACATGTTCAGATTTGGAAAACCCCTCGGGTAGCACAAAGTTGGTGAAATTACGAGGTGATATCGCATCCAAGGTGCGGTCGCACCTGTCCTTGTCGCGATCGCACCCAAAGCTACTACCAGGGTGTGGTCGCAACTTTCCTGGTTGTGAGAACGACCGAAGTTGTCCCTTATAATACATCCTCTGCAACCTCACTAGCTTAAATTGGTCATATCTCTCAACTATGATATCCAAAAATCTCAAACTTTATACCATTGAAAAGCCAAGAAGATAAGCTACAACTTTGCCTAATTTAGCCTAAATTAATCCAATTTTTCCCCTGAAGTCAGAACACACCTTTTTCCCCTATGAAAAACTTGAAAATGCAATGTACAAACTTAGAAAGTCATGAGCAAAACGGAATATATTTCATTGACATCAAAAGATAAGAGTTTTACAAAGCTTTAATGGACATTTCAAGCCACATTACATCAATATCTCAAATCCCAAATTACAAAAGATACATGAACGTACTAACACATTTCTATAAAATGGTCTTGTGTAGCCGTGAATAAAATGTATTATCGTAATCCCACATTAGTTATCTCCCTGTTCAAACCAGTCAAGATTCGTGCCATGGTTGCCTCTGGGTCCTCCTCTATATTGGCTCGGATCATAGCTATCTCCATCTCCTTATGGTAGACCTCCACTGATTTAGATCCCTGAGTGAGTCTCTGAAGTTTTTGATGCATCTCCCTATAATAATAAGAAGGCACAAATCGCTTCCTCATGCATGCCTTCATATCGTCCCAAGAAGTAATTGACATCTCTCTATTTCTCCTCTTGGATGTCACCAACTGATCCTACCATGTTAGTGGATAATCTATAAATTCAACTTTACCTTTTTATCTTCAGAAAAATTATGGCACTCAAAAACCAAGTCCACCTTCCTTTCCCACTCCAAGTAAGCCTCTGCATCATTCCTTCCCTTGAAGACTGGGATCTGCATCTTGATGGATTTAATGTCTCCATCTCTTTGGTTAAATGGCTTAACTCTCAGAGCTCTCCTACGTCTGCAAGCCTCAAACTCGTTGTCCTCCTCAAAGTCATCCTCCTCTGGCTCAAATCGAGGTGGTGGTTGTTGCTGGCATACACTTGCACACCTTCTCTGAGGTTCCTCGTATCTACCTTGTCTGAGCTCATCCATCTGTCCCCTAATCTCAGTTAAGGCTATATTAAACCTCTCAAATTGTTGCTACATAGCTCTCAACGTGAAAGCTATATTTGCATCTCCCCCTTGGTTGTCATCATTACTACCTCTCTGTGACATTGTAAATATAATGATATACCTACAAAACAAGGTTAGTCATAAACATCCTCACACACTCCCTCAAGTGTTTCATTCAAATGATGTCACTCCCCTTGTGTTTAAGTCATGTCAATGACTCCCTTAAATAAGCTCACATACTATTGCCTTTTACCACTCAATCTCCTCTGAAATTCAATTCACTACTTGGAATCAATTCTCAACCAATCAAAAGAATCAAAAGGGTGTGAAAGTTTGGAACCCACCAACAAGTACGAGTATGACGAAACAATTTTTTTTTGGATTTTTCAAAAAAAAATTTGAAATTTTTTCAGAAACTTTTTTCAGATTTTTTCACTTTTTCTTTTTTCTTCTGACTTTTCTTCTTTTTTTGATTTTTTCTGATTTTTTGAATTTTTTATATAAGCTAAAAGTTTCAACAAATAATTGAAAACCTAACTAAAATAAAAAAAGAAGAAGAAAGATTGAAATCCTAGGCCAAAAGTTAATGCACACCTAAATTGATGAACTCACAATAATTGGATGGTGATGGGCAGCAGTTTCTTGAACTTGATAACATAAAATTGAAAATCCCTTCTTTTCAAGAAAAAATGATCCTGAATTGTATTTAGAGTGGGAGAGGAAAATAGAACATGTATTTGAGTGTCACACATATAGTGAAGAGAAAAAGATAAAACTTACTGTTGTTGAATTGTGTGACTATGTTAGTATTTGGTGGGATCAATTGAAAATAAAAAGAAGGCAGAATCTTGAAAGACCAATCCGCACATGTCAAGAAATGAAAGCCATCATGAGAAAGCACTTTGTTCTAAGTCATCACTATCGAGACTTATTCAAGCGGCTACAAAGATTGAGGCAAGGATCTATGAATGTGAAAAATACAACCAAGAGATGAAGATCATCATGATTAAGGCCAATGTTGAGGAAGACATGGAAGCTATCATGAGAAGATTTCTTGATGGTTTGCGCCCTGAAATTGCTTCCATTGTAGAGCTGCAAAATTTCCTTGACATGGATAAGTTGTTACATAAGGCTATCATGGTAGAAAAGCAATTAAAGATCCAAAATGGTGATGGATCAAGTTCCTGGAAGAAAAGCTTGAAGGAGTCCAAAAATTCCTTCAAATCCAAGGGAGACATCAAGCCAAAGAAGGAAAGAAAGCTTAAATTCTCTACTCCAAATCCTAAGGGTAAAAATGACTCTAAACCCTCTTCTTCTACTACTCCTTATAAAGTTAAGTGCTTTAAATATCAAGGTTTTGGTTATATTGCTTCTCAATGCCCTAACAAAAGAACTATGATTTTGCTTGAGAATGATGATGTTGCTAGTGAAAGTAGTGACAATGATGATTTCGATGATGTACCCTCATTGATAGATGCTTCCGATATTGATTGTGATGCTGAGGTTAGTGATGCCCTTGTAACTAGGCATACTCTTAATATCCAACTGAAAGAAGATCTTGAAGAAGAACAATATGAGTACATCTTTCATACAAGGTGTCTCATTGATGCTAAAGTTTGTAGCATGATCATAGATGGTGGAAGTTGTACTAATGTTGCTAGCATTTTACTTGTTGACAAGCTTAAATTGCCTACTTTGAAACATCCTAGACCATATAAATTGCAATGGCTTACTGATTTTGGTGAGGTGAAAGTCACCAAACAAGTGATGGTTGCATTTTTTGTTAGCAAGTATCATGATGCGATTTTATGTGATGTTGCACCTATATATGATGGACATGTTTTGCTTGGTAGGCTATGGCAATTTGATAGAAAAGTTAGGTATGATAAATACAAAAATTGTTATTATTTTCCTTTCCATGGTAAAAATATTATGTTGAAAACTTTTAGGCCCATTCAAGCTTATAAGGTTCAAGTGAGGATTGAGAAAGAAAGCAAATTGAGAGCAAAAGAAAAGAAAGAGAGAGAGATCAAAAAGAAAGAAAAAGAGAGAGAAAATAAAATGAGTAGGGGAAATGAAGAAAAGAGAGTGACTATATTTGCTGGAAAAAGTGAGATCAAGAGAGCTTTAAAATGTGAAGAATCTTATATACTTTTATATAAAGATGTTTTCTTAACTATTAAT
>JANZLC010000200.1:15489274-15499593 GCA_026413385.1 Erythroxylum gracilipes
CACTTTCATCCTATCAATCACTTTCAAATCAATTCAGATAACTCTAAATTTTTATGGAGAGAAAGAAAAATGTCTTAGAAATCCGTTGGTCTAAGTTTCAAGTCATTTGGAGTTCAGATGTAGAAGTTATAGCCAAAAGACTCAAGTTATGCAACAAAACAACTCTAGTTCAAAATTACATTTCAAACACCAACGTCAAACACACTATTCATCATCTTCTTCTTCCTTTTTCTACTGCAATCTACTTACTTACTTAAAACTCAATCCTTATTTTTGGCCATTCCCGCTTAAAAATGTCAACATTCTAAAAGCAAGCATTTAATGCTTCCAAACACCCAAAATGTCAAGCCTCATCGTTCTAAAAGCAAGCATTTAATGCTTGTCAAAAACTTTTTCATTCTTTTATATAATATTTGGGTTAAAAAAATAAAGCATTTAATGCTTCTCCCACGGCAAGCATTAAATGATTCTCAAAAGCATCATAACTTGCTTCTCCAACTCTCCATACCTGATAAGTTGTCGGCAAACCCAAAGGTGCAAGGGTCAAGCTGGTTTTCCCAGGAGGCATGCATTTCACGCCACTCCATTGATATATGTTACCTTTGTGATGATGTAGGAGTTGTGAGGCCTTCCCATCGTTAACTTCTTGTGAAATTCTAAGAAGGAACACTAGAGATTTGTGGGCATAACTAGCTTTTATCTTTGGTTGAGCAACTGAGTGTGTGCTGATATACAACTCCTTATGGTGCACAGCTCAAGTAATGTAATTTCATGTTTCTTCTGAATGCCCTTTTGATGGCTTGTCAATCTACTTACTTAATTATTTTAGAATTACTTAGGGGCGTTTGGTTCCACTTCTGTTTTTCTGTTGTTATTTTTGATTTCTGTTTTTTTCTTTAAAAAACGAAAACCTGTTTGGTTGATATTTGTAATATAAAAACTAAAAACAAAAACCTACTTGGTTGAGATTAAATACATCTCTATCGTATCATTCTATACCCTATCTTTTTCATTTATTTCTATACAATCATTGTCATCATTCATATTGTTCAAGCTTTCCATAATTAAATATAATAATTTATAAGCGACATCAATCACAATAATATTTACAAAGTATTAAATGTTAAATATATATTAAAATAAACATGTTACAACGTATTGTTTTCCACCTTTTAAAAAATCATAGGTTCTTTACATATTATATCAAGACAATAAAGTTACGTGAGGTGTAAAAATAGGAATACATGTGAAGAATTGCATGAATGTTTCTAACAGTTGCATTTAAAACATGAATACAAGTGAAGACAATGAATGTTTCAATAAAAACAGCATACATGAAGACTTGTATGAAAGTAACTATTGAAGCATTTAATGCATTTAATGCTTCAACAGTTACATTTAATGCATGACTATTTGTTTATATAAAGATGAATCTAGATATGAAAATCCAATGCTTTTCATTCAATAAAAAAAGCCAAACACGCCTGAAAGGGTGAATGCATTTAATGCTTCAACAGTCACATTTAATGCATGGCCATTTGTTTATTTTAAAGATGAATGTAGATAAAAAATTCCAGTGCTTTTCATTCAATAAAAAACGCCATAGACATATATGTGAAAACTTGCATGAAGGCACGTAAATCCATTTAAGCATTTAATGAATAACCATTTGTTTATTTTAAAGAGGAATTTAGTGCTAGGAGAGCAAATCAGATTGGGTTGCTAGCGGCGACAAGCTTAGGTTAATTCATGTAAAAGGTAGTACTTCTCCAGAAAACGAGTAGAGGGTTCCTTTTCCTAATGCTACTTCCATTGCTCAATCTCTTTCCCAGGTTGTTAAGGGTCATGGTCAATGAATCCTGTGCTTTTCGGTCCGAGAGTTTTAGTGCAGTTTCAAGGAATTTAAGAAAGGTTTTAGGTCAGAGAGAGAGATGTGTAGGAGGAGATTTGGTAGTGGAAGCAAGGATTTTAATGAGGATAGAGAGAGTAGAGTTGTGAATGGGGAGAGGGTGAGTGGCAGTAGCAGATCATCACCAGTCCGAGCTACTTTCTCCACAAATAACCACATATGAAAACAATGCAAATAACAGTGGAGCAATGTCTTAGAATACAAATAACCACATATGAAAACAAACCTGGAAATTACGTGATGAGATGAGCTGCAAAAGATAAACAGAAGACGTAGAAGACGATGAAGTTGATTTCTATATGCAAGACTTTTTAACAGTGGAAGAGGCAGAAGATGCAGAGTCGGCGGCGCCGGAAACGTGATATGAAAATTTGTTGGGTTAATACACGAAAATAGAAAACTTGTTTTGAAAATACACGGAAACGTTATTTTTGGGTTTTCGTAAATTGGCTGCGGTTTTCTTATTTTTTAAAACAAAAAATCGCTAAATCTTCAACCAAACATGTTTTAACGAATCTAGATCCTCCGTCTAGTTTTTATGATGTCTTATTGTGTCCAATGAATTTCAGCCATTCATTTATGCGGATTCCACGTTTATTTATGTGGAGCCCACGCGGGACCCGCATAAATGAATGACTGAGATTCACTGGACACAATAAGACACCATAAAATTGGACAAAAGATCTTGTTCCTGTTTTAACCGCCTGTTTCTTTTTTCTTAAAAACTGCAACCAAAAAAGCATTAAAAAAACATAACCAAACTGCCTCTAACTTTTTAAGAAGTTTAAATTTGGACCTTTTCAAAAAAGCTCCTTATTTTAGCTTTTTCGGGTAGAGTTATTTGCGTCACTTACGTTTATAACATATCAGACGTTTAGATGTTCGGTTCATCGCAATCTATGCCGGAGGAGACAAAAGTTGCTTATTTATACTGTATATCCTCCTCTTCCGTCATCAAAGAGTCTCGTGTTACCCCTGATTCTGCTATTTTCATTTTGATTGGGAAATACGAAACTAACCAAACGCATGGCAACCGCATCAAGTATCTCCTTTTCTTTCTCTTTCTTTTCTTCTGCTTTGTTTGATTTTGTAATGTGATTCTACGTGATGATATGAAATCCCTAACTCGGATTACCGATTCCATCATCATTTCAAAACAACTCCGTCTGCTTGTTTTTGGGTAAATTCGTCGTATTCCCATATCATGGGTAAATTTCTCTGATTACACGATAGTACCATATATTACATTAGCGTTGCTCTGTTTAAATGTTCTAAACTAGCGTATCTTAATTGGAGAAATTACACCTACCTGTATCTTCGATGTATTTACATACTACCTCTCTGCAAAATGCTAGCATGTTCCTTTAGTTTATGTGTTTTTGGGATGTTTTTATCTGTTTCTAGTTCTATATTGCAGCAGAATAATATAAGGTGGTGCTGTTTGTTGTTCTTGTTGTCTATTGTTGGTTTTCAGATTATGTAATTAACCTCTATTTTATGGGTCTTGCAGTCTCGTTTAAGTTAAGGGAGGACCATAGGAAGCAAATTGAACTGGAGGAAGTGCGAAAAGCCGGGCTTGCTCCTACAGAGGTTAACGAGGATGGAAAGGAGATCCATCCCCATATTTCTCAGTATATGGGGATAAATGATGCATGAT
This sequence comes from Erythroxylum gracilipes, assembly GCA_026413385.1. Classification (NCBI taxonomy): domain Eukaryota; kingdom Viridiplantae; phylum Streptophyta; class Magnoliopsida; order Malpighiales; family Erythroxylaceae; genus Erythroxylum; species Erythroxylum gracilipes. The sequence goes on from JANZLC010000200.1 coordinate 15,492,841, forward strand.
GCTCGGTAGAAGGGATTAGTGAATGAGTGATTAATCAGAATAGAATGCTTAGGATTTGTGTTTCTTTTTCGAGAACTTTCGCCGCGGCGTAGAATCGCTCATCGCGATGTTGGGTAGTTTGTTTCTTTATCACGCCGCGACGTCACGTGCACTAGATGCTATGTCGCAACGTGTTCATTTAAGCACATCGCGACGAGCAGTGCGTCCTTCGTCGCGACGTGCAATCAATTTACGAAAACCTAGTCGGCGAAATCTCTCTTTTGCCCTTCTTGCACGATGGTCAGATCTTTTGTCCAGTGTCCCTTTCATCTTTTCTCCTTCGCGCCTTTCTGCATTCCTCCTCGCCGTTTCCTCTTCTTCCTTTCTTCCTCATTCTCCTCGCACCGTACCCATTTCTGCTGCTTTTGTCTCTCGCTTTCGCTTCCGCCTTCGTCTCCGGTGTCCTTCTGTGCCCAGAGCCCTCCGTCTTCTTCCGCCTCTTGCTTTCGACCTCTATAAGTGTCTCATTTCCATTCCATTCCCCTTTTTCGCTCTCGTTTTTAGTGGTTTTAGCTTAGGGTTTCGTGGCGAACCTCGTTCGTCGCATGGTGTCTGAAAATTGCCCCTCATCACGACGTGCCAAGTTTTATGCCTCACCGCGACTTCACGTCACGATGTCTGGCATGCCTCGTCGCGACGTGTGATTTGCTCGTCGTGACGTGGGTTCAGAGAACTTGTCTCGTCGCGGTGTCTTCCCATACGTCACGGCGAGGAGGCTGTGTTCACCTCTTTTGCTTTTATTGATTTTGTTTTGTCTCTATTTCTACAGGAAAATGCCTCGCACCAAGAATGTAAACAGGGCTGACCGACCCACTTCCCCCTCCTATGTCCTCCCTTCTTCTTCGAGCTCTCTCGAACTCTCCTCCGACCCTTCTCCCTCTCAGCACCCCGCTACCCATTCGACCTCTTTGGAGTTTTCCTCGGATAACTCCCCCTCTCCTCAGCCTTCCCATTCATCCCATCGTCCCACTTCACCAACCCATTCTTCTTCCCCTCTGGTTGATCCGGAGTATGCTGACCTGGCCGCGAAAACCGAGGCCAGGGCACTACTCAAGGACAAACCCTTTCCTCTTACCCCTCATAACAACCCCTTCGTTCGCCAACTAATTCAATCTCAGCTATCCGGCTTAGCACAACCAAGGACCTCTGGCAACACCACCTTCGTCTGCCAATTCTATACCCATGCTCGTTACTCCGGCACCTTCAGAATTAACTTCCGAGGTGTTACCATTCCCCGCGCCTTCACTTCTGTTGCCATTCGGGAACATTACCACCTTCCTCCCACCCTCGCTGCCACTACGCCGAACTTCTCCATGACTACCCTTGGGACGATGTCCTTCGCACCCTCTGTCCCACGGGTGCCGAATGGTATCGACCCCGGGGGGCTCAACGATACATCCGGCGTACAGACCTTCACCTTGAGGCCCGTCCTTGGCTCCACTTTATCTGCAACAACATCCTTTCAACCTCCTACCTTGCCATGGTCCTTAAGGAGCAGGCTCTTTACATCTACCTTTTGATGGTCGGCTGGCCGGTGGACCTCACTCAAGCCATCACCTCCGCCCTCCGCCAATCCCTCATGTCCACTAACCTCAACCATTCCTTCATCTTTCCCCACTTAATCACCGACCTGTTTCGGGCCTGTCGGGTCCCAGAACATTCATCCGACCGTACCTTTGAGCCTGCCCCCACCTTTAAATATATTTGTCTCCGTACCCCTCGTCACCTCCAACCTCCTCCCCAGCCTGCCCCATCCCCTCCTTCCTCACCCTCCCCTCCTCCTTCTCCGCCCCCTATGGCTTCCCCACCCATTCCGTCCGCTCCTACCCCTCCCGTTGTTGCTCCCCATTCTGAGGCTCCGCCTCACAAGGACGTTCCTCCTCCACCTCCTTCTCCCACCCTCCATCATCAGGTCACCCTGCTTCGCCACGACCTTCAGCGCATTGAGGCCCAGCTGGCAGATGATCGCCAGTTCTACCGCCATATGTTCACCTTAATTGCGGATCACCTGCAGTTGCCTTTTCCTCCTGCGGCCCAGGATTCTTCAGCTAGTCCTAGCATTTTCGAGGCAGCCCCTCCTAATCCTCCAGCTGATGATCCTCCGGCCTAGCGTTGGCATTATACCTGTTTTGTCCTCTTGTATTTTTCTTTTTCTTTAGTTGGTTCTGTGGATCCTTGGCAATTTTTGTAATGCCTTTCTCTTATATTAATGATCATTCCCACAATCCTTCTTATCTCTTTGTGCATGGTTACTTTCCTGCTTTAGTTGCTACATTTTCATTGAGAACAATGTGTGTTTTAAGTGTGGGGGAGTTGTTTTCCCGTTTATTTTTCTTATTGCATGCTTGTTGGACAATTGTTTATGAAGCCAATCTAGCATTCTGTTGGTAAAAACTTGGTAAATTTAAAATTTTCTGTCATTCTGCAGTCCCTCGCCGCAACGAGAGATCTCACGTCGCGACGATGCTGGTAATTTTAGTGCGTACGTCATGACGTCAACCATGTTAGACGTCGCGACGTCCGAACGTCACAATGTACACTGTTGTACGTCGCGACGTCACCTTTATGCATGAATGATTTTTGCCTAATTCTTTCCACTCAATTCAAACATTGTATACACTGGACTTTTGTGACTGTTGTTTGCAAAGCTTTTACAAGTTTCAAAGTGGTGCTCGAGTTTTTGAAAATGCCTTCCATTCTTTTAACGCTAGTCAAAATTGGCAAAAAAATTATTTTCAATGTTTTCAACACAAAGTGAATGGAGGCATGCTAACAAAGTAACATTTTAAGTTTTTGAGACTTGAGATTGTTCATTGAGACAATACCCTTGTTGGAAGGATATTTGGGCCAAAATTTTCCTTCTATCTTGTGTGCATATGTTTGTTTCATGCTTCTCTAAAACTTGTGTCAATTCTTACTCAAAGCTTGATGGACTAAAATTTTGTTGATATGATAGAGGCGTTCCTTGTTCAAGCCCTTTTTCCCAAACACCGTCCCCTAAACACTTATCCCTTGCTAACCCTTTGAGCCTTATTATTTATGAGCACTTGCATGCATATTTATATGATGTCATTAGTTATTTTGCATTCACTTATAGTTATTTACATTCGCGTTTATGTAAAAAAAGTGTCCCAAAAAAGGACAATGTCTCTAAAATGAGACAGTGAAAAAAATAAAAATAATAATAAATAATAAATTTCAAGTGTTTTGTGTAGACAAGTGTTAATGTTAGTATAAGTGTTAAATTTCAGTTCAATTGTTGACATCAGTTCCACAATTAGTGTATGTGCTCATACTATTCTTTCTTCACTTCATCCATTCATTTAGCCTTCCGCACATTACTACCCTGAAAAGATCTCTTCATGTTCAAAATGATAGTCCTTGTAGTGGAGAAATAGAACTGACACAAGCTTATGGTAGGGGATGGATTAAGCAGATTAAGAGTAAAAATATCCCTAAACACAAGTGAGATGAGTGGAAACACCTGACCTTGAGTGACATCTCTTTGTTCAATCTCTTGTACTTAAACTCTTTCAATGTTTGTTTTATTAGCACTCTTTCAATTTGCTTTGATTGAATTCTGAGGAAGTGAATTGCGTCAATTTCCTTTTATTGTTTTGAGCATGGGCGGATTTTTCTTTTACACTTGTAACTTTTTAACTCTTGTAAACTTTGTCTAGGAGTACAAAGGTCTAAGTGTGGGGGAATTTGATTGAGCCCAAGTTTACATCATTAATTGGCTGCATTTTCATACCTGTTAATGTACTTTTTGTCTCCTAATTGCGACTTTTGTGCTTAAATTAGTTCCTCATAGTGAGCTCTTAATATTCGCAATTTGTTAGTTAAATTGTTGCAAATTGACATTGATTGCTGCATAATTTTTTCCTAAAGACAATTGATACTGCAAATTGCTATTTGATTTTGTAGGAAAAATGGAGTCAAAGAGATGAAAAAGTCTACAAGGTTCCTCATACGTTGAGGCACATGCAGACGACGACACGTCGCGGCGCACACCATTTGCCTCGTCGCGACGAGCAAGCTAGAGATGACATTTCGCGACGTCAACAATTGAGTACGCCGCGGCGAGCAAGCAGAAAAGAATTAATTCACACGTCGCGACGTGCAGGCGGGTACTCGGACTCTAAATGGAAGTTTCCCTCACTGTGCTAACCCGACCCGTCTCAGTTCTTTAAATAATTGTCAAATTAGGTCATTTGGGATATACCGAGAGCAACACCATACACCACACAGTCGGCTACCACCATATTCACACATTCATCCGAAGACCTAAGACGATCCACACTCGCCGCCACCAGTCCATCATCGACCATCATTCGCCGTCTACAGCCGTATCAGTATCATCATCTTCTTCACCGTGTGGTTCATCTCTACCATGGATGCCGTAGGAGTACCAACCGTGTTGAGTACGACGACCGTTATGCGTGGCTAGGCTTTCGGACCTCTTGAAGATGTAGCATCGGGCTTGAGTTCACGGGCTTCAAAGGGGAGTATCAAATATTGTCTGAAAGTTTAGTTCTATTATTGTAAACTCTTGGTTAGAGATTATGATGGTATGATTAGATTAGCATGGTTAGGGTTTAATCATGTGTTGAACAATATTTTGTGATTTGGATATGGATTTATGTAGAACTTTTGTGCTCAAATATATGAGGTCTCATATATGTCTTTGGTGATTACATTAATCATTTTTATCTGCATGGTTGTATTTGATATGAATGATTATGTTTGATCCAATGACCAATTGCATGAACATATCCATTTTGCACACTAAGGTTTTTAACAAGGTATTAATTAAATGGTTATTTAATTAAATCCTTGGACTTAAGGGGTCCCTTAAGGTTGATTTTTCGAAACTCAATAGATTCTAACCCCGCAATTTAATTTTTGAACCGTGATAGCCTAAGCACATTTTCAAGAGAAATTTATCCAATTTGATTATCGTTTAAACTTAGTTTGATTCCAAAATTCCCAAAATCCAAAAATATACCTTTTATACATTTTTCTTTTATTTTAATTACTTTCCTCAATTTTGATCAACTTGCAAAACCCCAACTTTTTATCAGCTTTTATTGCATTTGGTCGACTTAGGCTAGCTTTAAACCATTTTTCGTCGGTTCCAAGAAGTGAGACGACTTGAGGTTGCACACTATTCTGCAATCCTTGGTATAAATTATTTTTGACCGGTTCCCAAGGATCAATTCTAGGATCGAACGACGAGCCGCGATCAAAACATAAAGGAGAAAATTTGATGAAAACAGAAAAGGGAAAAGGGAGAGAAAGGGGGTGGCGAGAGCAACCAAAATTTCCACTTTTTTGTTTTTTGTTTTTTATTTTTTATTTTTCGTTTTTAATTTTAAAATGAAAAGATGAAATTTAAAAATGATAGAAAAAAATTGAATTTAAATTCCTAACTGAACTTAATTAAATATAAAAATGAAAATAAAAGAAAATTGGTAATAAACCACATAAAAGGAAAGGATACGAATGGGGTGCCTCCCATTAAGTGCTTATCAAAGGTCATAAGCTGGACCCTTGGCATATATGCATCATCCATTATCGAATGGGTGCTTAAGTCCAACAGGAAACATGTTCAAACTCCTTGAGGGGCCTGGAATAACTTCCTTTGAATACGGCTCCTTGTCAGCACGATGCTCAATGACTTTTGATGAGTGAAACTTTATCGCTTCACCATTATACTCTAATGTCCACTCGTCTTTTCGAGCATCGCCCTTCTCACACCAGGATGGTCTCTATAAAAGTAACGCCAATGGTTGTGGAGACTCAACATCCTACTTGTTACCTTTGGTCTTCAGCTCACTCACCCACGGTTCTCCTAAAAATTGTACTCCTTGCAGCTCTTCCTGTTCTTCTTCTTCTTGTACCTGTAAATAACTAGGAAAAAGAAACAAAATTTGGTTAGCGATAACATGAACTGCATCACTTACCATAGGAGGTTACACTTCCTCCATCTTTTCTCGAACTATAATCTCTTCCTCTTCTAACTCTGCTTGTTCTTCCATCTTTGCCTTGAAAAATCAACTTGGAAAATCTTTGGGATTGATTTCTGGTTACGCTGGAAAATTTTCAAAACTTTGTTCCTCTATTCGATTAATAGCAGCTGCAATTTGGCTTAACTGGTTATCAAAATTCTTATATTGATTTTCCAAATTCTGAATACTTACTTCCATAGATCGAATACTTGCTTCCGTAGTACGCTGAAAAGTCAAAGTGTTTGTGGTTAAAGTTTGTAACATATCTTCCAAAGAAGACTTACCTTCGACATTTGATGTCATATTAGGATTTTGTCAAGGCAAGTATGGTTATCTAAACTGCTGGAATTGAAGAGTCATCGTCTCCAAAATCATTATGATCTCCTCCAAAGACATATCATTAGCTTGTGGTGGTGATGGTGGAGGTGCAGGTTCGAAGTAGGACCGCTCTTCATAGTAACTCGGTGGAGAAGTGTATCCATACTTTGTATTCTACAAATAGGAACACGTACAAGAAGAACAACCCAAAAATGAACAAACTTCACATACCTTAGCTTGTTGGTCATCTCTCGGTACTTGCACGACTAAGGGTGTGAAATCTGCCACTTGATAGTCAAACCTGGAAATCGCAACAGATGGAAACTCATTATCATAATAAGGATAATATGAATAATCAGAATTAAAAGCATACTGATAGTGAGCC
>JANZLC010000200.1:15512588-15526279 GCA_026413385.1 Erythroxylum gracilipes
TCATTTCATTGATATTTCTTATATTTTTATCTTGCTTTAATTCTCGTTTTTATTTCATTTTTCAAACCACAATCAATTAATCTTTTCTTTAATTTTTATGTTATTAGCTTAAATTAGAAGTTATTACGAGTATTACTTTTTAACTAAATTGGTCTCCGTGGGATCGATATTTTTACTACTTGATGATAGAAACGTGCACTTGCGTTCATCACCAACAAGATTGTACCGAGGGACTAACGTGGAGTGGGAGCAGAACAAGTGATGATAGAAAGCATTAGTGAACTGACCATTAGAATTTAGATTCGACGAAATAGAATCATCAGTTTGAGTTGCTTTTAATTAAGGAAGGTGATCAATCAGGGAATTAAAACCCCTGAAGTTTCTATGCCAATGCCCTTCCATGATTAGTGTCGAAGCTTTAAGATGTAATGGCATTTGATTTATAAGGTGTTGAAAAGCCACCGAATACACTAGAGGACTGATATCAAGCCAATTGTCAAATCAAATCCAAGTCCTCTCACTATTTCCAATTTTATGATCGATGCAAGGATAGAAGTTATTCCGAAATTTCATCATTTGACAGAGTAACCAAGAGCCTTCCTTAGAAAAATCTACTTGCCAAGTATTAGTATGTTTTCGATAGTACTCATGTATCCATTTTATCCACAAAGCCTCGAATCAGTGATTTATCTCATCTTTTTATATTCTGCAGCTGCCTTTTGGTGTTTTTTCACTTCCTTTTTATACTCTTAATCTTTCTAGGTTTTCTTATAAGGTTTATCTATATTTTTTGTTAGAAAAATATCCTTAAATAGTCAAAAGTATATAAAAAAAACTTGCGACCTAGAAAGGTTCTTTACACGATCATGCATGGGCTTACTCTAGCTTTCTATCACGATCATGCATTCCACCAACTTCTTGTTGCTTTATGCACAGTTATGCATCTCATACACTATCTTGTTAGATATTATACTCTAACTCCTCCTTCATATATGGATCCTCATATAGTAAGCATTTAAATTGTGTAAGTTGTTGAAACATCTAAATTACGTTAGGCTTGATCTCAAAATTATTGGCCTCTATTATAGGCTAGTAATGCCAGATTATGTCCTCATAAGTGATGGTCTAGTATAATCTCTTATAGGATATTGTCCTCCTTATCCTGCCATTATATTTGGTAGTTGTAGACTTAGATCTTCTAATTATCTTTAACTTCTTAGGTTTCTCTCCCTTAAGTTCCACAGTAAAGTCCTTTTGATTTTTATATCTAGATTAAGTGATACTCTAAGATAACTCTTAGTCATAAATCAAAGTACCGAAATTCTAAAATTCAACAATCAAACACAAGAAGAAGAAAGAAAGTTCTAAAATAAAATAAAATAAATATAAAAATAAGAATTTTTTATTAGTTTAATAAAATTAAAGTGTTCCTAAAATCCTAGTACTTGATAACAACACCAAAAACTTAATGTATCGAGATTTACTTAAATCTCGATAGGAATCTCTTCGTTCTCTCCAAAGTTGCTCCTTTCTTATCTATAATTGCTCAAATTTAGGTTTGTTTTATTTGATATTATCATAACAGTCTCCTTAATCTTTTTATATCAAAATACCTTAGAAATTTCAAAAAATTACCTCCAACATAGGTCCAACTTGAACCTATATTGCACCCATGTTATTTAACCTCGGCTCAAACTTTGTAAAAATTATAGTCAATATTAATCTCCAATACAAATCCACGTTGTCCCTTGTAACTTAGCAATGAGTGGGGATTGGACATGAATCCATGTTGGAGATGTGTTCCAAATTCTTCCTCGAAAATCGTGTCAAGATTGCTTCAGGTTGATTTTAATTGGCTCGAATTTGTTCCTTCTTTATTGGAGATCTAGCACAAGAACTAAAAATGAAATATAAACCAAAATAAAATACTAAATCCTTTTTAAAAAAGAAAAATACTCTCAAATCTGTTGTAATAGCAATAGATAATTAAACATATTATGGGAGCGACAAAATTGGACATGTAAGAGCAATAGAGAAACTAAATGTCTCAATGAAATTCAATAAAAATAAAAGCAACAAACATGAAATCAAAAACAAAAACAAAAACAAAACTCACAATAAAAAATGAAAGTGTAACCAGATGGACCCTAAAATTTATTGCATTAAAATGGAACTTAACTTATGTAGCTTGAATTTAAAAGTTGAATAGTTTGATTTGAAAATTCCTTATTGTGAAAGAATTAGAAGAGATTAAACCAAATAAAGAGAACATCTAATATATAAGTCGTAAAAAAATTATATATTAAAATAATGGGACAATTTAATTATTATATATTTGTAAGAAAATATACTAATGAAGATATAATATTCCCTTATTTTATATGAAAGATATTAACAATTGATAATAATATTGAGAAACTGAAAATATAAGATAGTATAGGAGAAATGGATTGATTGGCTATCCGTACAAAATATAATTGAAAAGATGTTGGTTTATTCAACATGAACAACATATTTATGAGTATTCCATTTGTTGGCTATTTCACATAAATTATCTGGAAGTGTTCTATAATTTAAAAAAAAAAGAGATAATAAGTTTCTTATTCTTCAATAATTAACAATTTAATGTAAAATAACTATAAGATTAAATATCACATATGCAGTTGGCATTGTAAGTTAGTTCCTCTCAAAAGATATTAGATAAATTCTGGAGTACTTACCCGTTTTTATTTGGATAGTAATACACCTATGCTAAATACATATATTAATACAAATATACAATGTGATCTTAACAACAAAAAGTTCCCTATCCAAATACTTCACTGTCTTTTGAAAATGGACTATTTGTTAATAATCTATATTTGCATTTTGTATTACTCCAGACTAAATATAATTACATTGTGGTGATAAAAGTAAGTATAACTCTTATACGTAAAGCATTTTTGTAAGAATTGGATTAATAACATTAAACAAGTACTCCGCATTTCAATAATCAAAATGTGATGCAGTTTCAAAATAAATGTAACCTTTCACTCAAGGTTGAGGGATGTCCACAAAGTGAGCTCATGTGGTGAATTGAGACACTAGCTAGGCATTATTTTATCAAAACATCAAACTATTATGATTCTAAATATATGCCGTATCCATATAGTACAAGCAATTTTATTAATTTTCTACATAAATCACATTATATAAATACTAAGATGTTGATAATTATGTTCCATCTTAAAAAAAAAAAACATTAGACTTATTTAATAGTATTAAAGTTGAAAATTTTAAAGATTTCGAACTAACAGCCTTTTTACTTTTAAACTTTTAACTATATCCCGAAATCAACATTCCGACGTACGGAAAATGAAAGCATGTATAACAACTGAAATTGCATCAAACTTTATTGGCCATACCGCTTCCCACGGCATAGTCATACTTGTACCTTTTTTTCTTCTCTTTCCACAGCATATTCATATTCATTATCTGTTTTTCCATCTACCTTCTTATAATAATCAAGAATTACGCATTTCCTGAATTGCCATCCAGCACAAAACAGAGATTAGAACACTTGCACAACTACAGTATCCTTTTCTTTTCTTATTGACCATAAGCGAAAAGCCAGCTCTACTCATTTTCTGAGGTTGAAAATGGTTGAGAAAAATGTGATCCACCTTGAATTTGAAGAGGGGTATTCAAATACTAGATGGGCTTGAACAAGGTGTCCATGCGTACACAAGCAGGCCCAAAATCAATATGATTGCTCCTCCAACGAACCCAGGTGGCAGAGATGACGCAACTCCGAGATACGGTAAAGGTAACGTGAAGACGTACACAGATAATGGCACTGTCAATTGAAGCCCAGAAACAGACTATTCTTAGTTCTCACTCACAAACGATATGAATGCTTATCAACTTCGAGCTCATTTGCTGAATAAATGTCTAACCTGGGTGAAACACAGCTAAAATGGAAGGATGCGTATCTCTAATGCATCATATTTTTGTAATTTGTCAAAAAAGATATCTAAACCATAGGAAACCAGTGTTCCATCATTTTGCTCGGTGTGTTGCTTAAATTTTTACGTAGAAAATTGGAAGTTGCTAACCTATTCGGCAGTCTACATTTCAAGACGAAGCAGGACATACCTGAAAAAGTGGAAGCAAGGGAAGACACAACAGCCGAGGAGATCTTTAAGAGATGCAGCAATGATATGTTAAAACCCATGTTAATGATTATGAACAGCAACGGTAGAAGCGGTGCACCATCACATCCTATCACAGCCAAAATATAAGGTAAAAGGTAAGACAATTGTCGCTTTTAGCAGCAATAGCCATACTGACAAACTTCCCCATGTCAAGACTTCCCACCATACGGACGGACAGCTTCACGTGTAATTCAAGAACTTAAGGAATATAGATATTAACAACATTAAGTACTTATTGCGGCCTTTTCAAACAGAAACTAAAACAAAACCGAAAAATTCTGAGAAGAGAAAGAAGTATTAGTCTCAACTTACCACTTGATAAACTACCGATATTAAGAAAGCACACTGCACCATCTCTAAGATAGTTTGGAAGTTGACTAAACGGTATACCCCATAACTTTGACATAAAAGGTATGAGAAGGCATACAAACAGTGCCTTGACAAAGAAAACAAGCAACAAAGTTAGCATTTCATTCTTTCTGGAATAATAACACAAGATTTACATGCTAAGATTCCAAATTTTTGTAATTGCACTGAAGTATACCTACTTGGAAAGCAGATCCGTAGGAGTTTACAACAAACAGATCTACTGAACCACCCTGTGGTATAAGGATCATTACGACATCAAAATTCCTCTAAAGCATAAATTCCATAAGAAGAAAACAAGAAGCAAACTAAAGTTGGTGAAGTTCACCTTTATCATCAGACAAACAAGAACATTTTATTTGGGAGCTTCCAAACTATAGGTCACAACAATCCTTTTTCTGTTTTATATTTCTGGGGTCATTATAAAAACTAAAAGACTACATCTATTTAAGAATATAAATGGTTTTAGCCACAGCAAGTGCAGCGAAATGCCATTTTTCTGCGGCTATAAAAGAATTCTTAGATCCTTTATGGTAATATATCATAGGTCCAGAATAATATACCTTTAACTGTTGGCCAGCCTCTAGGAATATAATTTCCTGAAAACAACTTAATCCATCAATAAAGAACCTATACATTAAGCTCAACAAATCATGGGAAAAATTTGTAGAGATTACTAACCTTAAGCACTGTATCAGCAGCTTGCAAGAAAAAAGAAAATATCATCAAAAGACTCCAAAATATGTCAGCTTCCTTCAATGAATGACCAGAACTAGATCCACTGCAGAAAAACAAGTAGGTTCTCATGGTGAGATGCATCTAACGATGTTATAAGAGGAAGGGATAACTAACTAAAGTTTTTAGTTTGCTAATAACTGTAAACGAAGTCTGGATGGGAAATGGCTTGAATCTATCAAAATTTTCTGCTCTTAGACAACAAATATTCAAAAGTACAGCAACAAAAATCATCCAACAAAATTACACGTCTAGATTGATAAGGAAAATTACAAGTATCCACCAAAACTGGAGGTGTCTAGCATTAATATCATGCTTCAGTTGTGCTCGAAGATGATCGTGCAAGTTTTACCTTGCTACAGTTATGACTACACCAACTGCAACAAGTAAGCATCCAAGTAACTGATTGAATCTATATCTCCTCCCAAGAAAAATGGTTGATAGGAGAAGCTGCCATACGAGAAAGGTCTGCAACAAGAAATAGGCACAATGAACCATCTAAATTTCTAATTTCCATTTCCAGAAAAAAAAAATGTCTGGAAATTTTTGCATGCCAACGGGCATCTTATCCCAGGATTGCTTTTTTACACAAAAACCATATGTTCCAAAATTCTTCAGACATCCACTTTGGGCATGCTCTTAAACGTGCGGTTAGAAACTAAGAAAATGATGCTCAATTAAAGCTCTCAACTTTTATCTATTTTGTCAAAATTATTATCTGATATGTAAATAGTGCTAATGATCCATACAAGTCTTCAGAAATAAATAATCCCGTTCAATTCCTCAGTTGCTAGTAGACATTCCTCTCAGTTTAGACCATCTTTTCTAGGATTATCTAGTGTTTGTAGTGGTTCCAGAACAAAGCTGAAAATAACTGATCAGAGTGACCCTTACCTGAGAAAGAATTGGAATTGATGCCCCAGAAAGAATAGCTGATTGAAGGTAGAAACCCAAACAAAATGTGTAAGATGTTGACAAACTTCTAGTGAATGACAAACTCATAAGTATAGATGTAACATAATAATATTAAAATCTGGAAGTAAATTATTCGTAACTTGTAAGATTATAAATTGGAAGCTAAGAGTTCATCTCAACGTTCAACCATTTTTCTCTCTCTCCCCCCCTCTCTCTCTCTCTCTTTTTTTTTTGGAGCAAAGAGCAAACTATTCTGTCGCCTTGTACTAAACAGCTTTCAACCTTTTGAACCTTGGTAGATGAGTTCTATGGCCATTAGGCTATAACTTTGATGGATTATCTTGATTTTACTGCTCAAAGTAAGCTTAAATAAGGATAATCCTCCAAATTATAGTGAAATAATTTCAGAGGAAAAAAAATTCAAACCACAAACTCCAACAAACAACCTCGTTGGACCATTATTATAGTACATTAGAAATCTACTTTGATATTATTATAGTAAATTAGAAATCTATTATGACCATGTTTATTTATTGTCTTCTCCATCCAACCAAAAAATTGACAAAAAAGTATTTTGATGATAGTATAACATATGAATGGCCTGGAAATCAGAAAGTATGGAAAAGAGATAGAAATCAATGAGGCATATATCACCTGCAGCTGCCATTCCAGTTGCTGCAGCAAGAGCCTCCAGGAGACCGACAAGAAGAAATGAAGCCTTGGGCATAGCAAGCATCTCATCCGTAACAATGCCAGCACGGTACCGCACATGCAAAACAGTAAAATAGACAAGAAGGTATCTGGAGAAAGACGACATGAAATTAATTTTTTAACTTTTGAGCACGTCCCAATAATGGAGGTGAATTTTTTTTACAAAAATACATTTATGGGTACATGAACAAGCGTAAATGTGCATGCAAAATCTATTTTAAAAAAAAAATCGTCCCTTCAGCATCTATTACAATTTTGAAGTCTTGGGAAATAAAGAGGCATTGGCAATAGTTTTAGCTCTCTGTAAATAAACAGGCATTCCTAGCAGATTGGGGCGTGAGAGTCATTGGAGGAGAAGCGAAGGTGAGTTTGGTGATTTGATGAAATATGATGTAAAGTGTAAAAGCTTTTACGGGACCACAAATGCAAAAGGTCAAGTCGGCGACAGAAAGTGTACTCTATGCCCACGTGGCGTAAAGTATCCCATGGCTCTAGCGTACCCCAAGCAAAGTAGTAGTGTTCAACTAAAGGCTAAAGCATATTATGTGGCGAATGGCGATGCTTAGACATGCTTGACTCCACTTCTAAAGGCTTTCGTTCAACTTGGACCCACCACTAGCCGCCTTTCTTTTTTCCATCTTGATCATTTTTTAATTTTTTAAATCAAATCATATTTCATTATTTGGACATGAATCCTTTTTCCAAGATTTAAAAATAAATAAAGCAAGCCGCCTCAATCATTCTATCTTGGCCTCAATCATTCTATCTTATTTGGCGAAGAGGATGTTTAAAAGTTAGGTAACAAATCATCGCCTCCCACATTAACTGCAACAAAACAAAAGCTTAATACAGACACAAGTATTCACGATGAACCAGATTCAAATGACGATGACTTGTCCATTAAGGATTCAATAATGAACTGGCTAATCTCTAAGCAAGAAAAATTGGGGGCAAACCCAATCTGATAAACGGCTCGTAGCCATACGTCAATGAATAACGAAAGGGAACTATGGGAAGGTTTTCCATAATAAGAGCATGTCCGTATAACGCACAGCCATTATACAAGCTTTCCATTATATGAGCGGCGAAAGTGTACTAGTACTGTCCCTATAAGGAGCATTATACAGATAATAAAATATTGACGAGTCTCTAATGTCTAACTTTTTGACTAAGAAATCTTTTTTTCAATGTTCCTTTTTTTTTTCCAATAACCAACTTTTTGACAAAAATCATTTCATTTCCAATAATAATTATAATATTTTATATTTAAGATTGTTGTATTTGACTAATTAATTTTAAGAAAATAACTCCATATCTCATTACATCACTTTCCACAATGCATTATACTCTAAAAAGTATAATAGTATGGACCACATTCATATCATATTTTTATTTTAATAACTCACAATACATGTCCCACATAAATAAATTTATTTTTTTAGAAAATATTTTCTTTATATTTTGAAATATTTTATTAACAGTTAGGAATAAATAGTTTTAAAATTTTAAACATAAAACAATGTTATTTTCTTAAAATTAATTAGTTAGATACAAAAATCCTAAATATTAAATATTATAATCATTATTAGAAATGAAATAGCTTTTGTAAAAAAAGTTGGCTACCGGAAGAAAAAAAAAAAGAATCCTTAGAAAAAAGGCTGTTAGCCAAAAAGTTGAGGCATTAGAGCCCACCAGTATTTCATTATCCATATAATGCTCCTCATACCTGCAGTACTAGTGCGCTCTCTCTAATGCTTGTATAACGCAAAGCTCGTATAATGATTGTGCATTATACGAGCATAGGAGATGTTTTGAAAATGAAATATGATATAAATGTGGGTCTATACTATTATACTTTTAGAGTGCAATGCATTGTGTAACAATGAGATATGGTATAATGCACAATTAGACATGAATTGCCTCGGGGCTATGGAAAGCGCTTCAGCGACCATATTTCGGAGCCAACCAGAACCCTAAATTCACATGACCAAAAACCAGACCAGTCTGTTGTTTGTTATTGTACAACTAAATTATCGGAACAATAACATATAAATACCAGACATGTAATTTATTGGTTTCACACAATCCTAAGCAAGTTTTAATAAATTTCAACGCCAGGACAACATTGTACTGTTTCCAAGCCGAGACTATCCATCTCATGGATCTCTGGAAGCAGTAGATATAGCTCTGGCAACAGGCAAATCAAGAAATACACACATATCAAGTTAGGGAAATTACCCGAAAGTAGCAAGCTGCGCCAGAAAGAAAGGGTAGTGTTTGAGAGGTACTAAAGCCAGTTTATAGAACACCCGATTCCCTACACCCAACACCACTGTAATCGCCGCAGCAATCCCTACCTCCACTCTCCGATCTTTGATCTCCGCTGCCGTCTGATGACTCCTCACTGAGTAGGAGCACGGCCCTACCTTTTCCGTTTCGTTCCCTCTGCCGTCCGATGGCTCCCATACTACTTCGCTAGGCCGAACCGCCTCAACTGTAAACGATGCTGGATGCCTCGAACCACGAAGCATAATTCTTGGTCGTGGTGTTGCAGAGTTTCGATTGAGAGGAAGATACAAGCCCTCCACTGGTCTTCTCCGGGATTCAATTGGACTGTTTGACGTCGCCAGTCCGGCGGATAATCGGCGGTAACATGATGTCATACTAACATTAATCGCTTCTAAAAGACTATTGAGAGAGAGAGAGAGAGAGAGAGAGACCTGGTCTGTACCAGTACAGAGACAGAAATGTGAAGAAATGCAATATTATACTTGCATCGCTGTCGACGGGAGGATTTTAGTGAATTTATTTTTTCCCCTTTTGGAACATGTTGACATGAATTGAGAACGATGTACATTTTTCTTTTTTAAAGATTATGATGCTTTTAAGTATTAATTACAACTTTTATACAGCTTATTATGAACACC
Source organism: Erythroxylum gracilipes (assembly GCA_026413385.1). Taxonomy (NCBI): domain Eukaryota; kingdom Viridiplantae; phylum Streptophyta; class Magnoliopsida; order Malpighiales; family Erythroxylaceae; genus Erythroxylum; species Erythroxylum gracilipes. The sequence continues at coordinate 15,522,436 of JANZLC010000200.1, forward strand.
CCAAATTTCCTGTTCATTTTATGGCTAAGATTCACTTGTAAAAGGTTTGGTATACGGAAAAAATGGACAAAGGATCACCTCTCTATTACGAATGATTAAAAAGAGAACACAGTTCAACTCATTTAAGTCACGGAGCGTTTTTGACTTTCCAAATTTTATCAAAATACGAATTTTAATTTAATATTTTGACAATTTAGAATGAATTTCAATATTTATAAAATCTTTAAAATAGATATGAATTAAACAAAATTTAAATAGATTTATTTTTTTATTAAGTGTATGTCACGTGATATTAAGAAACTCATTTTTAAAAGTATTTTTTATCTTTTAAAATATATTTATATTTGTTGTTTAAAGTATACTTGATGAGGGGAAGCCGTCAAACAACCAACTAATCATAGATTTAGAGTCATAGAAAAAACTTTTGTAAAATATAAAGAGAATGTTACATATAATTGATGTTCCTCTCCTGAGCTTCACAAAGTGGAGAGTCTTGTACAATGAAATTGTTGATGTTTTTGTTGTTAAAGTACACTTGATACTTCTCTTCTTTCTATGCTTCCTATTAAGAACTTTTCCTTTATTTGTATACCTAAGGTTTGACAATAATTCAATGTTTTTTTAAAATGTGTGAAAGGTCTTTAAAGAAACGTATGGAGATTGTTATGATTAATGTTAGGACTACATCTTAAATGGGTTGTCTATTTTTATCTAGAATTGTCTCACCTTCTTCATTTATTCTAATGACTTTAAGAATAACTAATATTTGGGATTCATTTAGGTGGCAATCCCACCAACCTTTCAATTGTCCAAAAAATCCAGAAATTAAGAGCTCAACTATTGCATGGTTAGAGGTTCCTAATTTTAGGTTTCTATAAGTATTGGCTAACATTGTCATTTGTGGAAGCACATTCAAAATGTTGCATTCAGACATTCCATTGATGTTCCATTCATAGGGGACAAAAAGCAAAAAGAAAGCCTTATACTTAATATGTTGCAAAAAGTTAGGTTTTTGATTAATTTCTACATCAGGGGCAATGGGCTTTGACTAATGAAGTTTATAGTACCAATTGAGTTTGTTCACTGGGTAGAGAAGGAGGTTAAATGCTTTGAGACTTAAAGTTGCTCTCTTGCTCAATCATATTCACTTCCTAGGAGCTACTAGTTTTATTCCTTATTTGGTTGATGTTCGAAGTTTAGGATGTTAAGGATTTTGGAGAATTGAAAAACTATGTTTTCATTAATCCTATTAAACTGGCTTTGGATGGTGTTAAGGGATTCTTCATTATTTTTTTCTTGAATTGGCTCAAATTGTCATTAGACCTATCATAAGGCTTTAAAATGGGAGTTTTGACTGACTCTACTTTGGTTATCACTATAGGATTTTGTAGGCTTTTCTCTACTCTAAGTAGGAGTCCTCCTAGAGAATGCAAATAAGTGTTGGTGTAATTATTTTGACACATAATGCTTTGATATCTTTAGGGTTCACATTTGTACGTTAGCAAAATGAGGGTCTTTTTACTATAATTTATCTCATGTTATAAGTTCCCACACCATTTTTTTTTGTATTGTTGTTGATCGCTCTGAAGGGGTATTCTATGTTGTTTTCCTGGCGTAAATTTCAAACCAATCAAAAAATAAAATATGCACTTTATGGTTATTCACAAACTCATAAAAAATTTCCTGAACTTATTTTCGTTACTCTAAGAAGTTCTTAAAAAACTATATTCTTTTCTTTGTTTTCTAAAGAGTAAAAGTCATCATGAAAAAATTTTTTGTTTACCTTAAATTCTTTTTCTAACTCATTGTTCACATTTTTGGTTTTGAAGAGAAAGTTTAAGATTTTGTGAAAGATTGTGCCTTGCTATTTTTGTAAATGGGTTACGGAATGTTTTTGTTGTAATCTACTCTTTGAAGACTTAAAGACGGGATATTAGATGTTGAGTACTTAGGTAAATCTTTACTAGGGACGTTAATCATAGATGAATCATAGAGACTCTTCCTAGGTCAATTGTTGACAATGAAAAACTATCTTCAAATCTTTGGCTTATATATTTTCTCCTCAACGAGAAGTTCACCTTACCATATGGGTATTATTGTTCTTCTTTGATATATTGTTTGGGCTTACAGGTATTTGTGGTCTTGGATTTGGTGCACCCTTAAGTATCCATTCCTCGTGCAAGTTGATGTATTTCCACTTTATGGATTTTAGGACAACAATATTGAACTTTATTAGATTAATTTGTAAAAATAGAGTTCACCTTTCAAGCTATGGATTAGGGCTTTGCACTCCAATGCAATGTTCATTGCTTTGTAATGGGTTTTTTAAATCAAGGTTATAGGGATGGATCCTATGTTCATTTTATAATTATGGGTTTGAAGTTGTAAAACTAAGGCATTTAAGATGTTTTTGTCTTTAAAAGAGATTGTTAGATTTGGATAGCAATCAAATGATATTGGGTCAGTGCAAAGATTAGATTATGTAGAACTTAACAGATAATCTTGAAAGTCATAGAACCTAATATCTCTCGAAACCACAAGAATGGAAGTGTTTAATCCTTCTTTCGCAAGGGGCTTCACTCCTACTTGTAATAATCCTATGTGGACATGTTTGGGACCTTTTTCTTTATGTTTATTCATTGCGTTTTAACTCAATAAGTGGATGATTTCAAAGGGATTTGACAAAGGGATATCACATTCTTCAGTTTTAATGGTGTAATCAATTTTCTAAGAAAGTTTAAACTTTGATTTTTAGTAGATTCGATACTTTTGCATTTTAGGAACTTTCTAGCTATCTATAGGCTTTTCAAAGTTTTCTATTATTATTCTATTATTATCTCATCGTTATTCATGATCCTATCATTGGTACTAGAGTTGGATGCACTAGAGATAGATTTAGATATTGTAAAAAAATCTAATTTTCTAAGATTATCGACTCCCTAGATTATAAATAGGCTAAACTAACAGACTTAGATGTCTCTATAAGGCTCAAGCTGCTAAGACCACTTATCCTTAGTGAAAAGAAGTTATAAACTCAATACTAAATCCTTACCCTCCTCGAGACACATAACTATGATACTAATGGGAGGTGGCATGAGGATCAATTAAGAGATGATAAAGGGAAAAATTTGAAGGACTCTAAGGATAATTAAGGAAAGACCTTAAGTTTTCAAAGGATCTCACTTAAAATAATCAAAGGTTCACATTGAAGAAAGGCTCATTTTAAAGAGGTCTTAAGGCTCGAATTGGATAGATTATAAGTAGATCCTTAAGATCTACTTAAGAGGATCAAGTGCTCTTTGTAAATGTCCAGTTGTTGCTTTACTCTTGCTATTAGGCTTTTGTTTAGATCTAATTGTTCTAATAGGAATGAGGCTTTCACCTCACTTTGGGGTTGCTTTAAAGATACTAGGATTATAAGTTGTTGTTATTTCAAAATGTTTACTTCTTATTTTAATTTATGGTAATGGATTTCATAAATCTAAACATAACATGACATGAATAAAGCATTAAAATATAACAAAAACATGAGTTAATAAAGTGAATATGAAAAAAATATTGAAGCAAATTAAAATAAATTAAAACAAATATTTAATATCATAACATAATACGCAATAGAGTCGGTCACTACATGTTATAATACTCAATATGAATAAGAGTGCAAATAATAAGAAAAATAAACAATATTACACCTTGATAAGTTGTTGGACCCCGTCTCCGAGGCCCAACATTCTCGGACCCATAAAGCATAGAGGACCCAAAACCGGAGACATATTGACCACAAAATAGGGGAGAACTCAATTAGAAAGACTTGATTGGATTCCTATTTGAAAATATTCCCTCG
>JANZLC010000200.1:15561209-15574454 GCA_026413385.1 Erythroxylum gracilipes
CCTCCTCACCAACCTCTCAGCCTCAAAACCACCTAGTCCGAAACATTCTGTTTTGCCAACTCAGCCACTAACTAACTGCCCTCTACACCTTCTTTCTTTCTCCTCGAGTATACTCTCCATATCCTAGGCTTATTCCCTTTTTTGTTATTCTTCCCCTTTCCTAAAGTATCCTCACCCATATCAGTCCTAACAGAAATCTTTGCTACAGAATGTATTTTCATGTTCAGTTTTTTTACAATTTGGCAAATGCTGGCATTTTAGTATCTAATATGAGAATGCATGGCAGGTTTTCAAGAGTGGCCCCCTTTTTATATCCTCCAAAGGTTGGTAAATGTTCCCCTTGTGGTTTTGATTTTACTTTATTTCAGTTTCTGATTCATAAATGCTTTTTTTGGTATATTGGATATTGAGAAGATATACAAACATTCATCACCCTTTGAACCTACCAAGATTAGTAATTGGTTTCTGGTGTCATACATACTTTTTTTTTTTGTGGGTTGATTTGATGCAATGCCTTGTTTAATCAATTTCCACAATGACTCAGAATTAGAGTAGCAGTGGTTTTGACTACTACGTCAATTTCTATTGTCTGGATGTTTGGACATTAGCTGATTCTATTTCAGCCATGTTTTGTTTACAACCATTATAATATATAAGAAGAAAAGAGGAGAACTGGACACTGTTAGAATCCATATCAATTCTTGGATGATTCCTTTGATGCTTCATCTAAGTCAAACCTCTCCCCATTTTACCTTCTTCATTGTCTGAGAAGATAAAGTAATTAAACTAATAATTTACTTTGGTATGAATTGCTAACTACAAAAGTTTTGTTTACAAGTCCCAAATTAAAATTTACCTGTAATTTTGCAGGAATAGGTTGGAAATCATGGAAGAAGCGGTGGTTTATACTTACACGCACATCCTTGGTGTTCTTCAAAAATGATCCTGTTAGTATCATTCATGTTTCTTCTTTCTGTTCTTATAAGACTTATCAGGGGAAGACCCTTTGGTTTTGAGGATTCCAGTTTTACTTCTCAATGTTTAGAGTTGTTGGCTGATTATGTTGCTATTGAGTGTTGTATTATAGATGTTTAGATCATTGGATTTCATTAATTTAGTGGTAAGGTGACTCTTCAAGCCTTATCAAAGAAGAGCTCTGTGTAACTGTTGTTTCAGTCTCTCTTGTATGTGTACACCTGTGCACACATGCGCAAGCACATAAGGAAAGTAGCATCCAAAATATGTCATTCTATGTGAGCATACTTGCCTCCAATATTATTTAGACGGTTCTTTTCCTGTTAACTGCCCTTATTTAGATGAAAATGGATGGACAAGGTAGAAGGAACCCATCATGCTTTCAAGTTTATCATCTCACTGAGTCAAACTAAAATCTCTTGCCTTTGTTTGACCTATTGTTGGCACATGCTTGAATGGAAAGTTTGTCATCTCACTGAGTCAAACTAAAATCTCTTGCCTTTGTTTGACCGATTGTTGGCACATGCTTGTATAGAAGCTTTTGACAATATTGAAAATATTGCACTACTATATTTCATCATTTGTATTTGACTCTTATGCAGAGCGCCCTACCACAACGAGGTGGTGAAGTAAACCTTACTTTGGGTGGCATTGACTTGAACAACTCTGGAAGGTATTCATGGTCACTTTGATACTTGATCTGATTTCTTGAAAATATGGCTTATGGTCTGAGTATTGCGCTGCTGTTGTCAAGATTGTGGGTTTCTTTTGTATTGTTGTTGTCATGGTTGCTTCTGGTGCAATATTCTTCTGATCGTTAATGCCTCTTGCAGTGTTGTTGTTAGAGAGGATAAAAAGCTGCTAACTGTTTTGTTTCCTGATGGACGTGATGGGCGAGCATTCACACTCAAGGTGTATTATTTTCTGTAAAAGTTGAACTGTTTCTTCTTTTCTCTCCCAATTTTTGCTCATGGGACTAACCAATGCATGTTGTGGGGAGTTGGGCATTGAATGTAAACTTCATAGATGATATTGGATTATCTCTATTGGCTACAATTTTCATTTTAAAATTTCCTTTTTATAGCAAGATTTTGAGGCATAAACATTTTGCAGTTTTTCTTTCAACTTCATGTACTTGAATGTCAGTATGTGAAACTTTGGTTTGTTTCCTTTTGTAAACATCAGGCTGAGACCTTAGAGGATTTGTATGAGTGGAAGATTGCCCTTGAGCAGGCCCTCGCGCAAGCACCAAGTGCTGCTCTTGTGATGGGACATAATGGAATTTTTCGAAGCGACACAAATGATGCTATTGAAGGGTCTTTCTATCAATGTTTGTTCATCTCATCCATACACCTGCCATCACTCTTTCTCTTATCTATGGAAATACATTCATTAGGTTACGTTCCACTGGATTTTAATACTTATTGACTAGGTTATTTAAAATTATCAGGGAGGGATAAGCGCCCTGTTAAGTCATTGGTTGTTGGTAGACCAATTTTGCTGGCCCTTGAAGATATTGACGGAGGGCCGTCATTTCTTGAGAAGGCTCTTAAATTTCTTGAGAAGTATGGTGAGTCAGGATTCCTAATGAGATTTTGGCATTTAATTTTATGTACCTGCCCAACAATGCAAATGTAATAAAGCAAACAAGGAAAATATCTGTTTTCCTAAAGATGGGCTGTATGGTGTCAAATGTTTGCAATAGGAACCAATGTTGAAGGAATATTACGACAATCAGCTGATGTTGAGGAGGTTGATCGTAGAGTTCAAGAATATGAGCAAGGTACACTTTCAATTTAAGTTGATGACTTGAATGCTCTTGATGTATTAATGCAACTTCCTAAGGGAGAGAGACGTTAAACCCTTCCAATAGACTGAAACTATAATCTGTAATGCCACCGTTGCAGAATCTAGTGATAAGTCAACAATCTTATGTTTTACTATGTTGACATTATTTTCTCTCCACAGCTGGTAATAGTTTCAACTTGAATGGATCTTTATTGTGATCTTTAGTGTGAACCCTTGTGAATTCCTGACTTTCTAAGACTTCCGAGAGGGAAGCTAGTACTTATTATTCTCTCTCAATTATAGGGAAGTCTGAATTTGAGCCAGATGAGGATGCTCATGTTATTGGTGACTGTGTTAAGGTAATTTCTGACATTACACGGTGGATTTCCGTCTGTAGACTTCTGATCTAGCTTACAGTTCAAATGGCCCTTTGATCTGCAGCATGTTTTGAGGGAGTTGCCCTCTTCTCCAGTTCCAGCATCTTGCTGCACTGCTTTGCTAGAGGCTTATAGTAAGATCCATTTTGTATCTGAGTGTTTGTTCTATCTGAAATTGCTATTTGTATTCATTTCGCTGAATTTAGGAGGAATAATACTGAATCAAGTGTTAGTGTTGTTGCTTCATTATGAATGTGGAACACTATTTAGATTGCATAACTTCATCAATGCTTTTGGTTAGCACTTAACTTTCTTGTCAAATTGTTGAAAAGCTAATATCTCTCTTGCATGAATGTGCTGGTTTCTAGTCCTTGCATTGAAAAGAAAAGTTAACAGTCTTTTTTATCTTGTTAGCTTTCATTTTCATGTAGCACTGAGGTAGCTTTACATTCATTTTGAAAATTTTAGATGCTTAATGCACAGATAGCATGCCTGCTTATAATGTTTCGATGCTGAGTTGCTTCTGGATGCTTGGGACGTATCCTCACCAGCTTCAAGTTACCATTTCCTCGCAACGACCGTCATTGTGTCACTATTAATCATATACAAAACTGCATTATAGTTTTTGGATCTCTGAATCTTAGAGCATGAATGGCTGAAACTATTTGAGAACTATTAATTCTGATATTGGAATAAACTTGTTTTGCTTATGCAAATCTAGGATTTTGGTACATATGGAAGTAATTCTTTTATTCTTTGTTTAATAAATGGATTATTACATCTTGTGAGGAGTTTCCTTGTTTTGTTTCTAATGTAATGAATTTTTTCCTGTGTGTTCTATCGGATAAGAAATTGACCGAAAGGATGCACGGGTTAATGCAATGCGCTCTGCAATTTTGGAGACATTTCCCGAACCAAACAGGCGGTTGTTGCAAAGGTGATTCTCTCCTTTAATAAATCTTCTCCTGTTGCACCTGCGGAATTGTTGAATTTGCTGTGGTCAGCTTTACTAGTCATACTGTGGATATGGACTTCAAAAATCATTTAACCTCATGACCTTACTTTAATGCTTCAGTCCATGCATCTTTTTCTTTGGTTTCCTTTCTATCTCTTTTTCTTTTTCAATTTCAGTTTTCCTTCTTATCTTTCATGCTTGGGCTTGTTGCTTTTGGCAATTGATGAGTAAATGATTACCGTTGACAGAGAAAGATACAGTGATCGATTATCCAATTTAAACGTTTCTCAACTTTTTAGATACTTGAGAGCTATTCTTCCATTAAAAAGTTTATGTGAGGGAGCAGTGGAACATCACTGTGCAAAATTATTCAAATTCAGTATTAGCAACTGATACTGGATTGAAGCTGTCTGCTCATATCAAATGTGTTTTGTTAACATGAACAACCAATTCTGCATTTGAACATCTGAATTCTCTTTGTCTAGGGTATAAGATTAAGCATTTTGAAAATTTTTGTCATGTGTATTTTGAACTTATATTCGAGAATGCTGCTCAAGGAAGCTTGAAAATGAAAATTTTGCTTCTTTGATGAACACCATAATATTCATACTTTCTTGTTTTTCAAATTTTCTCAAAAGTTTTCTTAATGTGCTTGCACATGTAAACGTCTGCATTAATCTGAATATTAATTTTCCATGGGTGCTTTGCAGAATATTGAAGATGATGCATATTATTTCCTCTCATTCTCATGAGAATAGAATGACTTCATCTGCTGTTGCTGCTTGTATGGCACCCTTGCTATTGCGCCCTTTATTAGCGGGTGAATGCGAATTGGAAGATGAGTTTGATATTAATGGAGATAATTCTGCTCAGCTTCTTGCTGCTGCAAATGCAGCTAATAATGCTCAAGCAATCGTTACTACACTTTTGGAGGAGTATGAGAATATTTTTGATGTAAGATATTTGCAATTTGATTGTGTTGTAATATTTGATATTCTTGGTGGTGTGCAATTGTTGGTAGTATAAATCTGAAGTTTTGGCAGAGTTTGCCGTATCTTAAATTGTTTTGTTTATTGGTGTCAATTAGGTTTTTATGATTTAGAGGAAAGAATCACATACTTTATAATACCATTGTTTGCTAAGTTCATTTACCATTGGAAATTTATGGAGCTAAGCTAGAAAGTAAAAGTCATGATAAAGCTAGCAAGCTGACATCAGTGCTCTTACTGTCGATTGTATGTTTGTCCTACCAGTCTGCTGTAAATCAGTAAACGTCAATTTTATGTGAGAGAAATTCTAAAATAGATGGTAGATTCAAGTGTCTTGTCCAGCCTACCTTTTTTTGGTAACAATGTCTCTCATATTATTTCAGGATGAAAATTTACAAAGATGTTCCATTTCAGCTGATTCTCGGATTGAAAATAGTGGGAGTGAAGATTCCTCTGATGATGAAAATACTGACATAAAAGACAATGGCTACCATGATGCAGAGAATGAAGTTGACCAAGATACCGATGAAGATCCTGAATGTGCAATCAGTGGAAAATTAAGTGAAAGTAGTGGTTATGGTGGCAGTGACCTTTATGATTATAAGGTTCTCTCTTACGCTTAATGATACTAATTGACAATTTTGTTTTTGGGCACTTCATTGCTTGAAAACTATTTTTTGGAACTTTGAACCATGTCATTTCATATTTTCATTACATTCCACTTAGGCCTATAAAATACTGATTTCCTCACTTTCATTTTGCCATCCTCCAAATTTCCAAGTAAAAAAAAAGTTCTAGCAGGAACTTCTCTTTCCATGTCTTTTTTCTCGTCATGTTGAATATAAATAGTTTAGGATTTGAGTTTATCCTTCAAACTTACATTTTTTATTTCAATTATTTTCCTTTGCTTGTTTCCATTTTATTAGGAGTTTGAATTGTTGACTTAGGTCCATTTCCTTCTAAAGCCTAGTTAGAGTCCAAGTTCAATTAGGATTGAGTTGACAATGGTTTTTCATGGACTAGAAAATTAAGTTTTGTGGATGGAAAGAGATTTATAGAATTTAATTTCTATTTATGTAATACTTTCCTAAGAGTGATAATTAAATATTTCTTTAGTAATTGACAACCATCTACAATTTACACCCTATTTCTACTTTCAATTGTAAATTAGAGGAAAGTGGTGAATTAGGTTTATCCTAATCATCAATATGTTTTATACACATACTGAAGTTATTTACAAATGTAAGTTTTAACACTCCCTTTCAAACTGAAGTATAGTTATTGTCAATGCCTAGTTTAATATAAAGATATGAAACTCTTGGACCTTATAATCATTTATTTAAAAAATCAACCTTATAATGAATTTTGTGATTAGTTCTCTAGATATAAATTTTCTTTGATGAAATGACTATCTACTATTATATGTTTCATCCTCTAGTAATAGACTAAAATGGATTGTAGCACTGATTGATATCCCATATCAGCCTCATATGATAGGTATGGTAGAGTAAGTTTAGGGGAACAAAATCCAGTTTCCTCCCAAAAGTGATGCATCCACAATAAATCATATGTGCATTTCAGATAGTATTGTATTCAGCTAATGCACTAAAAGAAGTCACCAGGTTCCACCTTTTATTCTTCTATGGTTATGGATCTTCTCACACAAATACATAATATCCTGAAGTAGAATGTATATAATGTGCATGTGCATGTCCCAGTATATTAGTGGAGTGATAATTATAGTAAGTCCTTATTTAGGAGTTCTTTTGATGTAATGAACAATGCATAATGCTCCCTCCCAATGTTCAACACTAGGAGAGGATATAGACCCACCCACCGTGCTCACTACAAAGGCAATATCAAGTCTTAGTAATAGTGAGGTGTGATAACTTTTCAACTAATCTACAATATTGGCTAGATCAAAATATGTCTCCTCTAGATTAAATGCATTTCAAATATTTGGGATCTATGTGAGTATCTATGGGATTAGATCTAAATAATCTTGTCCCCTCCATCAAATCAAGATAATATTCCACCTGAGGAAAGTAAACGCCTTTCTTGGGCCGTGTTACCTCAATGCCTATATAATACTCTAAAGGGATAAGGTCCTTGGTTTGGAATTGTTGTTGTAGGTAGATCTCTAATTTAGAGATCATAATTGAATCATTTCTAGTAAATATAATAACATTTGTATAGGCAATTATGAGGATAAGTCTTTGTTCTCCATAGAAATAAAACACAAGATGATCCAATTGACAATATCTTTCAAACCATGCATGAAAGATTGTTTGAGGCCATATGTTGGTTTCTTAAGGAGACAGTCATACTCCCCCTGACCAGCAAACTCCGATGGTTGCTCCATGTAAACTTCCTGCTAAAGGTTACCATGAAGGAATGCATTCTTAATATCATGTTAATGGAAGGGCCAAGTAAAATGGGTTGTTAAGAGAGATCACAAGATGAACTGAAGTAATCTTCACGAGATGAGAGAATTTGTACTCGTAATCTAGACCAAAGATTTGAGCATAGCCATTGTGATGGCGTGCGGAGGTGGTGTTTGATGGTGGTGGACAGTGGTTGATTGTCGGAATTGGTTTTCGGGAGATTTGAAGATGTTTGGACAAATTTAGGATTTCTCGGGTAAAACTGGGACAGGTTATTTGAAGGCGTTTTCTGGGTTAATTGGTTGGGAATTTGGTTTCTAGGAAAGAAGCAAAGTTTAGAACTTTTTGTGAACTACAATTTAGACACAAGAATCGGATTAATCGGATAAGGAATGATTGAGTTATAGTGGATTTGTGGTGACATGTTAATCTGGGCGATAGAATGAAGGCAAATGATGAAAACGGGAATTTTGAGGAGGCTGGGGTTCGAATGGGGTGAAGATGTCTGTTGGAGATTTGTAATTTAAGATGTGAGGAACAAACTTGAAGAAGGGAAGTTTTTGATTTGATGAACACAGGAAACAAAAACTGGAAAACGAAATTGGAACTCGGACATAATTCTGGAAATCGCACTAACACACAATTGTATTCTGTTAAAGAATCAATATGAGAATACTAGACCTCGAAAACCAGTTTATCAATTGTATTCTGTTAAAGAATCAATACGAGAATACACATTTTCCATACCTTGTCTCTGGAACCTATCATGATGTTGACGGAAGACCAAGTGAGACATAGAAACCAATGGCTGAAGACTAGCAACAATTCCAACATTGACAGGAAAGAGATAGATTCAAATGGATTTTAGACCAATTTTAGGTTATTTTTTTTAGAACCATGTGATGCTGGGACATGGATGTTTATTGATAAATAAGAACCAATTGCTTCAAACAAGAATCATGTGTTGTTGGCTGGAAGGTAGATCGTGGGACTTGTGAGGTTATGACAATTGTGAAGCCTATAAAGGAACCATGTGTTGTTCACTTATTCAAACAATGAGTGAGGTCAGTATCCTGGATGCTTGTTATAGGTGCAGATATGGGCAGAAAGTGACTTGGGGCAGAATAAAAAAGAGACAAGCTGAGAAAAGAAAAGAGGTGGTGATAAAGAGTTCTCCTGCCAAGAGTGGGAACTGCAGAGGAGAGGCTAGGTTTTATTTTTTGTCTTGGATACTATGTAAATTGGGAGAAAGTGGTGATTAGGTTTAATCTTAATCACCATTATGTGTTACATACATATTAAAATTATTTACATAACTACCCATATATGATTCTCGACACCAATTATTTCTTAACACTGTTCTCTAACGCTCTGTCATTACTTCATGATTTTGGGTACAGTAGTCACAACTGCTTATTGTCTATTGAAGCTCAAATCTCTCTCTTAATTTCTTCATGACCTTCTCAGACCATTTATGTACTTGTCCTAACTTCCACATTTCAACTGCAAAGTTTAAATTTTGTTGTAAAGGAGATTGATATAGCTCTTAAATGATGATGTCTCATCAATATTTTCTTAAGTTCGGCATTATTCAAAGAATTTCTCATGGTAATAATTTGATTGATGTGTGTAAACCCCAAATGCAGGCTTTTGGTGGTGATGATTCAGATGCTGGCTCACCTAGAAATAATCATGCTTCTGCTGAGAGTTCAAGTGTACCCGTCGCTTCCCACGAAGCTAGAGATCCTAATATTCAGCACATTGAGCAACAAAAACAGAAGAAAGGAAATGAAAGTTTGATTAATGAGAATGTTTCTAGTATATTACCTGCTGGTGAATCTTACCGGTCAATGGGGGAAATTCTATCTTCAACCGATCCTGTTCTTACCTTGCCCACATCTGGACTAGAATCCTCTACTGAGAAGTCAGCTGGCAAAGTGACATCCTCCGTTTCCAATGGGAAGCGATCAACATTCTGGGGAAGAAGCAATGTAAGTCATCATGGATAATCGACACTATTAGTGGAGACTATTATGTCAGACATTACATGGAAAAATGTTTCAAGTTGGTAAAGTTCTTTTATGAATTTTCTGCTGAGAAAGTTCATTGATGTTATGCTCTTTCTTCTGAATGTAAAAAAGGTTTTTGAGGGGATTGTTAGCATAAGAAGCTTGAGAATGAAATTTGTCAAATACTTTGATGGAAAAGGTTGAAGAATGTCAGATCAATGTCTGAATAAGCAATATGGACCTATAAATAACGCTTCCATTAGCTTTTACTTTCCTTTTTCACTTGCAGTTTTGGTTATTGATAGTCTGCTTCTTTGATTGAATCAGAATCATCAAGAAACATTTTTCTTTAAATATACGCTATGGGCTGATTCTCTTGATGTACCTTACCTTTAAGATCCAATCTTATATGAATATTTGAATGGACTTTTTGATAGAAGATTAAACCACAATAAGCGATAATTTTCTTCCATCTATATTGATTTGGCATTTCTTTATTTGACATGTAATGATAGTTACTGACCTTTATACAGGTTAGAAAGACCCCATCAATGGAATCAGTTGATTCTTCTGGAGACGAAGAGTAAGTTCCTAATGTTTTGAGCTCTTTGGCAGCATAAATATATGCCATTTGGTGTAACAAATTGTAAAATCATCATGGTCTTTGCCTCATTCTGCATGCTAGCTTAAACTAAAGCATTCATCATCTCAGCAATATTCATCATGCCATTTTGTGTAAAATCATGATGGTCTTTGTTTTATACTGCATGCTAGCTTAAACTAAAGCATTCATCATCTCAGCAATATTCATGTTGCCATTTTGTGTAAGAAAATCTGGTCTTTACAAGTATGTCACTGATATACTTTTTTAATAGAGGGCATGATCGGGTGTACAGTTATAATATCATGTACTTATCTGATTCTAATGCTACTTATCACCATCCCTTATCTTTTTGAGTAATGGATATCCTCCATCGAAACTTACATATTGGAAAACATATCTGCTAGAGATTTAGTATAGTTATAGTGTAGATGCTATAGAGGAAGTTCACTATTTTGGAATAACAGGGTTAACTTGTATTGTACTATTAGTAGATGCTACAGAGGAAGTACATTAGTTTGGAATAACAGGGTTAACTTGTATTGTACTACTACTATAAGTGGAGGATTAACGCCTAATCAATAAAAAGGTACTCTATTTTCTCTCCTACACCAGAGTTAGAGAAACACTAGGGAAAAAGAAACAAAAGGAGGACTACTTTATGGTGTGGAAAATAACATGTGGTACTGTTCATTACATTGTTTATATTGCCACCAATGGTACTATTGATATCTTTCATTTTGATGCAAGACAAATAGAAGAAATATCAATTATTATCTAAAATTCACGGAAGCTAGGAAATATGGCTGTCATTAGGATGCTGAAATATCAAGTTTCAGGTTTGGATTTCAGCTAGAAATGTTGGAATTTTGGATTTGGGTATAGCTGGATTTTAGGGTTCGATATGGCTGGAATTTAGGGTTTTGATTGCTGGAAATTTGATTAAATTGTTGGAATTTATTGAGCAACACAACTAATGAAGGGTAGAAAATTAGGAATAACTCTTAGGATCCAAGAATTACTCTTAGAAGAAAGCATTTCAAGTTGAAAGCTCAAATTTATATAAAAATTTTCAGGATGTTATTATCGAAGCGCTGAGTACACATATTTATAGAAAAGTTTTCAAAATCCTTATTCTAGTATGAAAGGGTTCCTAACAAATTTAAATCCTATTTTTGTAAAAATTTATAAGTTTAAGTCCTAAACAAATAAGTTAACATAACTACAACTAGGATAACATATCTAACTATTACTACTACTGCTGCTACTACTATTACTACTACTACTACTTTCTATCTAATTCGGAATCTTAGCATAAACTAAATTTTAGCCCTTATTGTCTTTTTGTCATCTTAATTCTCACTCTTCATTCCACCAAATAAAGCTTGTGGTTGACTAATTTTGTGCTTTTTTAAATTTCTTTTATAAACTCTAAGCTCTTTTGCTCACATTTCATCCCAAAGATTTTTCCATTATTCTTCTATTGACTATTATGTTTGTCCTTTGTTCTTCTATTGAATCGTATGTTTTGGGTAACTTTTAAAGGATTTTGTTTTATGGAGTGAAATTATCAACTTAAGAGTTCACTCACGAGTATTGAAGAACTCAACTGCCGGTTGCCATCTTCACTAGAACTAACTTTGCTCGTGGTGGTTCAACCATGTCTTGAACAAATTCTTCCAACGGTCAACAGTTGTATGATGTTCTGAGTTTTGATGAAACTCTTCCAACGATGAAGAGTGGTATTCTAAAGGTTTCTATTTGTGAAGAATTGTATGTTGGATGTTCCAACTCTATGTATATTGGAAAGAACTACAACCTGTAAAAAGTTCAGTCATCTCTACTCCAACTTGAGGAAGAGCATTAGAGATTTAGTATAATTATATTATAGATCCTATATAGAAAGTATCCCAGTTTGGAGTATTATGGTTAAATAGTATTCCCCCGCTAACATAACTAGAGGGCTTAAACCTAATTAATAACAAGTCACTCAGTTTTCTCTTTTGCAATATCATACAATAGGATTCCAAGCGAAATGTAAATTGATGGTTGTTTCAGATGAAAGATGCAGTTCTATTGCAATCAACAAGAAGCATAGCACTTTTATACCAGATGTACTTCGTCACTTCGCTTTGAAAAGTCATAATTGCTCTGAGCAATCTAGTTTGGTTGAATCAACTTATTTGATATTCTTGAAGCATCCTCTGTCATCTTCAATTAGTTTATTATTTGATTGATATCTGTATGACAAAATGATGTATAGGCTTGCTATTCAGAGGCTTGAGATCACAAAAAATGATTTGAAACACAGAATTGCAAAGGAGGTATGTGACCTTCATTGATTGTGCAGTTTGCATATTTATGTTATATTGGCTTTCTAAGCTGACTGAAGTTTGTACCATCTTATAGGCAAGAGGAAATGCAATTTTGCAAGCTAGCTTAGAGCGTAGGAAGCAAGCTCTGCATGAACGCCGGTTGGCACTTGAGCAAGATGTATGTTTTTATTACTAGTTTGGTACTTCTTTAGTCTTCCTGTACCCAAGCAGTTTTTATATCTGATATACATATTGTGGACTTTCTTAGATTTGATGTTACAGATTTCTTTGTTATTATGTTAAATTTGCTAATCCTCTTTTGGCAGGCATTTTTAGATGTGATTGCAATTGACTAAGATTGGTTTGACTAGACAAATGATAAGGAATTGCTTTTTTAGCTTGACCAATAATAAAGGATTGAACCCATAAGGATTTGTTATGTTGTCATATACCCATTAGGATAAGGATTTGTTACGTTGTCGTATATCCGTTAGGATTTGTTTCTGTTTTATTTACTTTAAGCTTCCTAGTTTGGAAGGTTTTCTTGTCCAACAAGAAAAGAAATAAGCTAGCTTTAGAAAAGGATTTTGTGAATCAGAGCTTATTTGCTCTATATCTCTTTTATTAGAGACTGCAGTATATATATACATGAATAGGTTTACAGAATAGGATAGAAAAATTCTGTACAGATATGGAAATATAATCCTAGGATACTATATATCTACAAGATACTGCCATTTAATCTAAAAGATCTGATTATGATCAGATCATAATATTATGAGATATACATATCTTTGACCACACTCCCCCTCAAGTTGGATCATAGATATCTATCATGTCCAACTTGCTAAT
>JANZLC010000200.1:15574554-15600835 GCA_026413385.1 Erythroxylum gracilipes
CATATCAAGGCATAACATATTCGAAATCATTTTATCTAGTAACAAATAATTCTCACATAGTTCTTCACCTAGTCAATTAGAAGGTCATGCATCATGCAATGTACAAAAACACATACTCACACATAGGCAAGAATTTGTCTAATCACACAATAACTATAAATACATTACCCACTTATAGTCGTCCGATAATCCAAGTTCAGCGTTGTCCTTCCTCTTGTTCTTGGATCGGATCTTTTTAGTTTCCTATAACAAACCAAGCAGAATAAGAATAGAAAACTCGAAGCTCTAAGACTCTAGTTTATACCGAATCAAACCTCATCTCATTTGGATATTTATAACAAAAGCTATGCCCAAAAGAATAAAACTTATCTTCGCTGGAAACTGCTGCTCGCTGCGGCGAGGACTGGCGCACGTCACGACGAGGAGCGCTGCGCACTTCGCAACGTAGGCGCTCGTCACGACGAGAAACACCGCACACGTCACGACGAACACATGGAAAATTTCTAGAAATGCGTCACGATGTGTTCTTGAGCACGTCACGACGTGCGAACTGCAGCACGGTTCGAAACCCAGATTTTCTGCAGATCTTCCGCAAATCTCAAACAAAACTTACCTAAACCTTCGTTCATCACTCCTACAACATTTCTAAACTCATCCCAAGCCAAAATCATGCATAAACACAACAAAAACATTAACCCTAGCAAAAACGACATTACCGCACATCTCAATCCCAATCCAACCTCATTCAATCCTCATTTCAGTTGTAAATCATCACTAAACAAGGTTCAAACAACCAAACAAAGCTTATACTTACTTGTTTGAGCCTCAAATCTTCAGATTTCTTCAAATCTCCACAAACCCTAAAAACTTCTCTTCTTCCCCTCTAAACCCACGAAAACTCTTCTTCTCTCCCTCTTTC
The DNA here is from genome assembly GCA_026413385.1 of Erythroxylum gracilipes. Lineage (NCBI taxonomy): Eukaryota > Viridiplantae > Streptophyta > Magnoliopsida > Malpighiales > Erythroxylaceae > Erythroxylum > Erythroxylum gracilipes. The sequence goes on from JANZLC010000200.1 coordinate 15,575,474, forward strand.
ATATTTTCTTTTCCCTTTTCTAATTCTCTTAATGCTTGCAAAATGACCCTAATGACCTCCAACTTAAGCCTTAAACTCTTAAACTTAAGTGATCTTCCTATAATGCCCTTCTTTCATTTAATCCAATTACTCATACTTTAGGCCATAATTTAATACCTTAACCAAACTTTGCTTTAATTCTAACCTTAGCATAATTCAATTCCAATTAACTGATCTAATAAAACTTCAAAAATTTAAAACATGCCTAAAAAATAATTAAACAGTTTTAGGGTCCAACACTATCTTTTTCTCCACTTGAGGGCTGGTCACGGTAGTGACAAGCTATTGTGGTTTTTTTTATGTTTATAAGAAGGTTAGTGAGAGTATAGTTGTACTCCTTAGTGGGAATATATAGAGACATATTACTCACAAGGCATAAAAATTCATATTTTTAATTGTTGAAGAAATGATAGTCCAAAAACAACTCTTATTATATAATAAAAAGGTAACAACTTAATTTTAGGAATTAGACCTATAGATAAAAAAAGTTGTTTACCTATTATAATCCAAGAATATTGACAACATACTAAAAATGTTTAGTATTTGAAATATCTAATACTTATGAAGCATTAAGATATCCATTATTATGTAATGAGTCAAAATTTGAGCTCAAGATCATATAGATGTTAACTTTAGAAGTAAATCCTAATTAAGATATATTTTACGTAGAACAATATTATTTTGAGATTATAAATGTGCTAATGTAGCATTATTTGCTAGTCAAGCCATAATACATTTTTCATTTAGTGGAAATGATTACGTGGATCCATAAGTTCTTTAATAAACTTGATATAATTCTTTGCATGCCGAAATCCTAATGTATTACTAGAATATTAGAGACATTGTGCATGTAAAACGAGCTAATTCTCATTAAAGATCCAAGTATGTATATTGACAATTTCTTTTATTAATGATAATTAAGATGAGAATTGTTAGATTTAAGTAAATGTCCAATATAAAGACTCTTGTAGAATTCTCTCACTAAACCATTGTCTTAGGAGTAACATAATCATCATATAGTGATATAGTATAAGATACTTAAGCAATTGACTTAGTGAAAGTGAGAGATTATTGGTATATGCTCTACAATCAATCGGTTAGCTGTAGATTTTGTGACATAATTAATTAAAGGCATTATTTATTTTTATGAATATTGTTACTTTTATTTAATATTTTAATACTTAGAGTAAATTTCCTAAAATAATTATTATGAAATTGACATATGAAGAGATCATAATTATAAGATTCAATTTACATTTATATATTATTCCTAAATTGTTCCTGGTTATAATTTCATCAAGATAGGATATTGATGAAACAGTAAAACTAGCACACATTATGTTAAAGAAAGTAATCAATCTCATAAATTAAAGTATGGAGATATCTAAACAAACGTGTAGGTGCTTATTAAAGAATAAATTACTAAAGCGATCCTATTATGAAGATCCCAAATAGAATATTACTTATATATCTATGGATTTCCTCATTATGATGGTTGTATAATTGATCCTTAGACTTGAGATTACCAAAATACCTCATTCAGAAATACTAAATTTTGATTCTCCTTATAACCTATTCTATCTATAGCAGCTCAATCAATAGTACTTAGATATAATGTAAACCATAAAGATAGTTGAGCAAATCAATAATGGATTCGTCACTCTAAAGTAATTAGAGAGAAATTTTTGTTATTTTTTGTTAGTAATGATTTAACGAATTATTTGGCTAGAGTGAATTGATATCTAAAAGTTGTTTTTAAATATCAATTATAAATTAATTACTAATTAGCAAGAATGAACATGATTGTATTTAATAGAGTCGACACTAAATCCATACTTTATATCTAATTGGAATATTATTTGATGAAAGGATTAAATTATCATTATAATCATGCATAGATAGGTTGAGTCAAATTACCTTGACATTCATAATATTTAGGTGATTATAACTAAGGATGATAATGGGTCAGCCCCACCAATTTTTTAAAATATTTTTTAATTAAAAGTGTAAAACAAAATATTTTTTTAATTGGATCTGGACTTAGGTTGCCTATAGGAAATTTATTCGAGAGTATAGGCTAATAGCAACTCCCATCACAAGCTTGTTAAAGAAGAATTCCTTCCATCAGAATAAGGAAGCCGAGATAGTCTTCAATAATTTGAAGAAGGCTCTAGTAACCACTCTAGTATTACAACTACCCAAATTTGAAGAGATATTTGTGGCAGAGTGTGATGCTTCTGGATGTAGAATTAGAGCAGTACTTCAAGAGAACGACCATCCTATCTCCTTCTTTAGCCATAAATTAGCCCCACACCACTTCAAACTTGTTGCATGTGAAAGAGAGCTAATTGGCCTCGCTAAGGCCATCTCAAACTAGAGACCTTACTTATGGGGGAAGGCATTTCTAAGACTAATCACTATGGTCTTAAATTTCTCTTAGAATAGAGATTAACAACTTCTCAACAACATTGGATGAGTAAATTATTGGGTTATGATTTCAGGGTGGAATACAAAGTAAGGAAACTTAATGTTGCCGTTGAGGCATTATCTTAAAGAAATAAGGAAGAGGGATAGTTAAATGCCTTATCCTAGCCAAAAATTGCATTATTTGACACAATTAAAGAAGAAGTCGCCACTGTGGCAGAACTGTAATACCTATATCAACAGATTGTCATAGGCCACATAGAGGCCGAATGGAGAGTGGAAGACGAGTTGATATTCTACACTGACCGAGTGTATTTACTGCCTTATTCACCACTAATTCAGATGATCCTTAACCATTTTCACAATATGGCACATGAGGGGATTCAAAAGATATTTGAAAGAGTGAGGGGTGATTTTTTTTGGAAAGGGGTGAAAGGTTCCGTGAAGGAATTTATGCAGAAATGTTTAGTTTGTCAACAAAATAAATAGGAGAACCTTCACCCAACAGGTCTACTTCAGCCCTTACAGATACCTAAGAGTGTCTGGGTGGATATTTCCATGGATTTCATAGATGGACTTCCAAAAGTGAGAGGTAAATCTATCTTACTAGTGATCATGGATAGATTCTCTAAATATGCTCATTTTGTGCCTCTCGATCATCCTTATTCTACTCCTATTGTGGCTCATGTATTCTTTGAAAGTATTTTCTACCTATATGGTCTTCCCGGATCTATTATATCAGACAAGAATCTAATTTTTACTAGTTTATTTTAGAAGGAGCTTTTCCATCTGTGTGGTACCAAGTTGGCCTTATCTTCTGCTTATCACCCTCAGACAGACAGACAAATTAAGGTGGTAAACAGAACAATTGAAATGTATTTGAGGTGTTTCATCGTGGATAGACCGAAATCTTAGGTGGAATGATTACCATGGGCAGAGTATTGTTATAATACTTCCTACCATTCTTCACTTCATACGACTCCATTTAAATTAGTTTACGGTAGGGAACCACCCCATTTGTTGTCTTATATGGAAGGAAGCACTAGAGTCGAGGCAATCGACCAAGCATTAAAGGAGCAAGATGACTTTTGGACTGAAGTCAGGTTGCACTTAGTGTAAGCACAGCAGCGAATGAAGCATTATCATGATACTAAGTGATGGGAGTTATCGTTTGAGCTAAGGACTTGGGTGTGGCTTAAGCTCCAACCCTATCGCCAACAAAGTGCTACAAAATGCAAGTACAACAAGCTTTCTCCTAAATTTTGTGGAGCCTTTAAGATCTTCACGAAAATAGGTGTTGTCGCCTATGGATTAAGGTCCGTAGTGATAGAACTGACAGAGAGAAAATTAATATGAAAATAAGGTACGTGAAGTACTAAGGATAGAATGATATTGGGAGTACAGTTAATAGAACCTGTACCAAATATGGAATTAGAAGACCCGCCTGCTATTCTAACATTATCCTTGTTGTTTCCATGAAAGGATGTTAAAATTTATCAAAGGTGGTGATATATTATTTTGTAGGATATATAATATATGACTATAATGAGAATTCCATTTTGAAAATGGAAAAGTAGTTTCCAATCTTAATTGTACTTCTATTCTTTACCTTGTTTTACATAAGAAATGGAAATAGATTAACTAAAAATGAAAAAGTTGGAAACACAAAAACTTTCTTAGAAACTAAAATTGGCCTTTTGTTCACAAAGCTCATTTTCCTTCTGTAAACTCGTACTTTGATCGTGTTAGAGAAATTGGTTTTATTTTTTTACATTTTGGTTTTTTGTTGGACACACTTAAGGTTGCATTCCCCAACATCGACCTTTTACATTTAAGATTTTGCTCTAAGAGATCTCTGCAGAGAAACTGAACCCAGTTGATCAGAAAGGGGAACTGGCCCCTCTACCAATTTGATTAACCACTTTGGTTAGAGAAATAGGGTTTACATTGTTATTGCTTGATTTTTTGAGTGGGCAATCACATGTGATTCAAACATTGTTTCTTAGACATCTATAACTTGTTCCCTAAGAATACTACCTTTGTCTTAGATTTTTCCAAAACCATCCTCAGTTGTAGTGACTAATGAACGAATTGGAGGAAAATTTCTGTATGTTATTTCTCATAAATGACATAATTACATAGAGGGAAGATAAGAAATTATTCTTCTATTCAATACCTTGATTATTGCCTAGAAAGAAGTAAATAAGATCTTATGAAAATAGGGACTAGAAATGGAAAAGATAAAACAATATTTTAGGAAATAAACTATTGAGCAAATAAGGAAACAAAAATAAAGTAATATAACTAAAAATATTCTTCCAACACTTCCCCTCAAGCTGGTGAATAGATGTTGATCATTCCCAGCTTGTTGCTTAACACTTCAAATATGACTCTAGTAAGTGTTTTTGTGAAAACATCTGCAACTTATTTGCTAGTGGGAATATGAGCTAGAATCTACTTTCTCCTTGATGAAATGACAATCTATCTTCACATGTTTAGTTCTATCATGATAGATAGGATTCTTTGCAATCCTAATAGTTGCTAGGTTGTCACACCACACCCTCATATGAGGCTCTACTTTGATCTGAAGTTCTACCAAGAGTCTTTTAATCTATATTCCTTTGCAAATTCCCAATGCTAGTGCTTTATACTCAACCTCTCCATTTCTTATGGCAACCATGGGTTGTTTTTTACTTCTCCAAGTTACCAAGTTACCCCACAAAGGTATAATAACCTGTTGTAGACCTCCTATCAGTCACTGATCTAGCCCAATCAGCATCTGTGAATACTTTAATACTCCTTGTCTTGCTTTTCTTGAAGAATAATCCTTTTCGATCATTTTCAAATACTTCAAGATTTTAAATACTACATCCATATGTTCCTGTTAAGGGTTGCTTATAAACTGACTAACCACACTCACAAGAAAACTAATGTTTGGTTGAGTGTGAGACAAATAGATCAGTTTTTCAACTAATCTTTGATATCTCCCTGTCTCCACTGGTGTGCCTTCTTCTTTAAGACTCAATTTATAAGTTGATTCCATGGGTGTCTTAGTAGGCTTTGACCCCATCATCCCAGTTTCCTATAAAAAGTCAAGGGTATACTTCTTTTGGCACACTGAAATTCCCTTACTAGATCTAGCCTCCTCCATCCCCAAAAAGTATCTCAAATAGCCCATATCCTTAACTTCAAATTCTTAGGCTAAAGCATTCTTTAGCTGCTTCATGCCTTCCTAATCATCACCTGTAATATCAATATCATCAACATAAACTATAAGAATAGTCATTTTACCACTAGTCAGTTGTAGAACAAACAAGGTATGATCAATCTGACATTGGTATTAGCCAAGTTTCTTCATTGCCTTTGAAAATCTATCAAACCAAGCCCGAGGTGTTTGTTTCAGGTCGTAGAGTGATTTTTTGAGCTTGCATACCCTCTGAGGATGTGTAGCTTCTTCTAGTCTCGAAGGTATTTTCATGTATACCTGCTCTTTAAGATCACCATTGAGGAATGCATTTTTTACATCTAATTTATATAATGTCCAATTAAGATTTGCAGCTAGTGATAATAGAATCTTAACAGTATTGAGTTTGGCTACAAGTGCAAAAGTCTCCTGGTAGCCAATCCCATGCATCTTTATGAAACCTCTAGCTACAAGGCTTGCTTTGTACGGTTAATAATTCCATTAGGATTATATTTGATGGTGAACACCCATTTACAACCAACAACTACTTTTCCTGTGGTAAATCTGTTACTACCCAGGTTTGGTTCTTCTTGAGTGCATTCAACTCATCATCTATAGCTTCTCTCCACTTAGGATCATTGCTTCCTAAAAATTTTCAGGTAATTTTTCAGTAGATAAATGAGTCACAAAAGCCTTAAAATGTGTTGATAACCTATTATAAGAAATAAAATTTTTGATTGGATGCTTTGTACAGGATCCCAGGATACTGGTTTGTATATGCCACTCCCTATCCCAGAAGATATTTGGGGGGACTTGTCTATGGACTTTGTCCTTGCATTACCTAGAACACAAAGGGGAGTTGATTCTATTTTTGTAGTAGTTGATAGGTTTTCCAAGATGGCGCATTTCATTGCATGTAGGAAGACTACCGACACATATAATATGGCTAGACTGTTCTTTAAAGAAGTGGTAAGATTTCATGGAATTCCTAAGTCTATTACATATGACCGAGATTCGAAGTTTCTTAGTCACTTTTGGAGAACTTTGTGGAGGATGTTTGATACTTCTTTAAACTTTAGTAGCACTGCTTATCCACAAATAGATGGTCAGACTGAGTCACTTAATAGGACTCTTCGAAATCTATTGAGGAGTATTTGTGGAGATAAGCCTAAGCAATGGGATTTAGCTCTAGCTCAAACTGAGTTTGCCTATAATAGTGTTGTCTATAGTGCTATTGGTAGATCATTTTCCTTGGCATACTTGAAAGTTCCAAAGAGTACTATTGATTTGATAAAACTTCCGAAGTTACCAAACTTAAGCATAACAGCTAAAAATATGGCCAAACAAGTGAAGAATGTGCAAGAGGAGGTTCGAGAGAGACTTGAAAGGACTAATGCTAAATATAAAGAACAAATCGACAAACACAGGAAGTCTAAAACTTTCCAAGAAGGTGACAAAGTGATGATCTTCTTAAGGAAAGAAAGATCCCTGTTGGAACCTACAACAAATTGAAGCCCAAGAAATATGGTCCTTATGAGATACTACATAAAATCAATGACAATGCTTATGTTATCAATCTTCCTGAGGAGATGGGAATTTTAAAGACTTTTAATGTTGCTGATATCTATGATTTTCATAGAGAAGAAGAACTCTATCCTAATGATAACTCGAGGTCGAGTTCTTTTTAAGTAGAGGGGACTAATAAAGGATTGAACCCATAAGGATTTATTATGTTTTCATATACCTATTAGGATAAGGATTTGTTATGTTTTCGTATATCCATTATGATTTGTTTCTGTTTTATTTATTTTAATTTTCCTAATTAGGAAGGTTTTCTTATCCAGCAAGAAAAGAAATAAGCTAGCTTTAGAAAAGAATTTCAATCAATCCTTTTCACACTAGAATTAGGACTCTTATATACCACGTTAGGGATATAAAAGGGAGGGTTAACAAATGTTTGGGGGGCTCGAAAACATTATTCTAATAAACCTTCTGTAGGAAATTTTCCTGAGAGAGAGTGTCTTTCTCTTGTTGATTAAATCCTAAGTTTTATGCTTGGATTTGGTTCCGAGATTAACCGAAAATTTCTACCTAACTACTACCGCTGTGTCAACCAAAAATGAATTCTATGGTTTAGTTTCTTTCTTGTGTGTCTTCTAACCAATAAATGGCCTTAGGTCTCAAGATTGCAAGAGCAGCTTCAAGCAGAAAGGGATCTCAGAGCTGCATTGGAAGTTGGCTTGAGCATGTCTACTGGACAGTTCTCTGGTTCAAGGAACATGGACTCTAAAGTTTGTACTTTAGCTACTTCCATTTTTTCCTTTCTTTTTTTTTTAAAAAATTTAAAGCTTAAACAATACATACTTAAGATTTAAAACTGATGTGAAGACAAGGGCCGAGCTTGAGGAGATTGCTCTTGCTGAAGCAGATGTGGCTAGGTTAAAGCAAAAAGTTGCCGAACTCCACCATCAACTTAATCAACAGCGACAGCACCACTATGGTTCCCTTTCTGATGCATGTGACCGATGTCAACTTGTCCAAAATCATAATCCTCAACAGTGAGTGGACAACATATTGTCTTCATGTGCATTTTCCACATGCATCTGCATATGTATATGCTTCTCTCTATTTGTATCCATCAGTTTATTTGTTGGTATTAAGGCATGTGTTGTAATTTACATATTTTACCTTGAGATGGTTATGTTTTTAGTCCTCTTGCTATTTATATTCTTATATTTTTGTCTTTTCTTATTGAAATCTATCTACTATTAAGAGCACGGAAACAAAGCTCTTTCCATTGACTCTACTTAAGAAAATTTATCTTGGACATTTTTTAATGATTATTGGTATCTAAATAGTAAAATTATATTATTACTGAAGCTAATAGGAAGTTCACATCAGTTTAATGGGAATTTTAAGTGAGAATTACAATTGAGAAATAAAATAAACATGAGAATTAGCAAACATCATTCTCCCATTAATTCTTATTAGATTAGCAGAAACTACCTCTTCAATTTTGTTGTCAGAGTATTAAGACAAAACTATGAAAAATTGATGTGATGGAAATAGAAAATGCAGTAAGTAGAAGAAATAAAAGATTGGTTAGCATTAGCAACCTGATATTGATAAACTCTGAAGCATAAACAAATGTTTTCAACATGTTATGTGGTGATGAAAGTAAGAACAACAGATCTTTTTTTTCCCCCTGCATTGCGAAAAAAGAAATATTATTACTGAGTTTTTGTTTTGTGCACCTTCACTTTTATGTGATAAGTGAATTGTGAAACAGATGTTGCTTTGTTGTAATTCAATCTGACTGCCGTTACATTTACAAATTTCTTATGTCCTCTTATCCTAATTGGCATTCAGGAGATTTATTCAGCAAGATTTTGATACAACCCTTGCTTTTGTCAATCATGAAAGGAAACAGAGAACTGAGGTACAACATAGCTGTTTCTGAGGATGTTACATTTTTGAGACATTGAAGAAGGGATCTCTGATTTTCCAATTGGTTTCCTTAATAATTGTAGCTGCCAATTATTTGTCACATTTTCACTGTTTTAACGTTCACCTCTCTACAAGCTTATGCTTTTGATGGTTGTTTTTGTAAACCTTGCTACAGTACCTTCTGAAAATTGTCCACGTGTGATAAGTTCATGTGTGAGAGTACTTGTGTAGGCATATTATGAAGGGAGATGAGCTTGCTAACTATTATTTCATGAGATAGGAGTTACATTTTGACATAAAGCTGCTTGAGGGGGTTGTTTAGTCTGCAATCCAAATCATAGTTAAAGTCTCTCCAGTGATTCTTATTGCTGCTAATTTTCTTTCACCTTGTCCCCAATTGTCTTTGTTTGCAAAAGTCAATTGCCACTCACTTGTTCTTTGTAGCTAACAATTCAATTTACTGAAACTTAAATGTATGGTCATCTATATCCAGGAGAGTGTGCTGGGAGCCGAATGGAGGAATGTCAAAGGACCAGCGGCAGCAACTGGAGGCAGCAGCAGGCAGGCTACTCGAAAGCAATTCATAGAATCAACAAGCCTGAGTGACTCTAAAAGTACCGAGGTGTCTACATCTGTGGATGAGCTTTATGGTGTTGATTCTGCTCCCTCCACCTCCAGAGCAGTGGAGGTAGATATTTTCTTGCTATTAATTCATGCTTTATGTATTCTTCTGTCTATGGTGATTTTGAAAAGTTTGAGCTGAACCCGTAGATAGTGTTCCCAATGTGATTCACATAAAACTTGCATCAATGGTCGCCTGTGTTGCAGGTGATTGATTATCCCAGGCATCCATCAGCAGCATCTTCAGCTTTGGTAGAATTAACAACTCGACTTGATTTCTTCAAGGAAAGGCGCTCTCAATTGATGGAACAGCTCCACAACCTTGACTTAAACTATGGCACGTCATCACAAGATTTTATTTATAGACCATCATCTCCGCCATGGAATTGATTGAAGATGGCGCACCTGCTAGGGGTCTTGTTGTACATTCTTCAGCATTGCATATAATTCCATCTTATTTACTTTCATTTGTGTTCCATTATCTTATTTCCCCCTTTCTGCCCTCGTTAAACGTTCTTGTGGTAGAAATTTGATTCTGACTCCTAAATGCCGATGTGCCCCCGCTTTTTAACTTTAGTTTTGCAGTGTTTTCACGTCCTCGTTGTAAAAAGAAATTCGAGTGCTACCCGTGTCAATACTAGATGGAGATTTGTAATAGACTGGTGCTGGTTGAATTTCTCACTTTTGGAGAAACTATAATGTATGTATGTGAATTGTATTGGAAATGGCCAGCAAATCTTGATGCTAGTTAGATAGCAAGTTCACTCTCTTCGACTTCACATCTTGTTATGAAACGGGCAAACCCTCTTATGGTGTTCGTACGGAGTATGATGCATCAACAGGATAAATCTCATACTTAAAACGAATTTGTTTCTGTTTTCAACAAGCCAAAGAAACTTGTGTTTCCTCGAGCTATTCCCTAACCTTTCTATCAGATTCACTTGCAAGTCCAAGAACATTAGTGACATTATTTAAAGACATTTTTTATCTTATACATGTTTATATGTTTATGATAAAGTTCATGAGATAATTGTACATTGTAAATGAAATTATAATGAGATTATAATATTTACGTATTATTCCTAAATGTTCCTAGTCATTGTTTTATTAAGATTGGACATTAATAGAATGTAAAAAGATTAGTACGTTTTGTTTTTCTTTATGAAGGAAGTAGTCAATCTTATATGCTAAAGTATAAAGATATTTAAACAAACATGTGGGTACTTACTAAAGAACAAGTTTACTGAACAAACCTGATACAAGAAATCCATTTGAAACATTATTTATATGTCTATGAAATTTTCATTGTAATGATTATATAAGTGATCCTTTGACTTGAGATCATCAAAGTTATCTTATATGAGGATTGCTATGTTTTGATACTACTTATGATCTATCTACTCATAGGTCATTTAATCGGTAGTCATTGGGTGTAGCATGAACTATATGGAGATAGTTGAGTGATCAAAATATGATTCATCACCCTAAAGTAATTAGGGAGAATATTTCGTTGTTCTCGATTAGTATTAATTGAAAAAATCCTCTGTCAAGCTGAAATGATGCTTTGTAAATAGTTTACAAATGTCATTAATTGAATCAATAGCTAATAACAGAGAACTAATATGATTAGACTCAAAATAGAGTAGGCATTAATTTCATATTCTATGTCTAATCAGAACATTATATGATGAAAGGATTGAATTATACGAAAAAATTATGTATGGAAAGGTTAGTCAAAATCACTTTGACATTCCTAAATATTTGGGTGGTCATGATGCGTTATTAGATGCCAATCTTGATCTATGATTATAAATTATTTAATTGAAGAATTAAAGATAAATTAAAAGGAGTTTTAATTTATCTAATAGATTTAATAATCATTGCCAATATATTTGGAAACGTAATGAGTCTCACATATAGAATGAGCTGAAGAGAACAAAGTTAATTTAATTAAGTTGGACTTGATTGTAAAGTTTGAGAAACTTTATGATTAAATATGAGATATTTAATAAATAAGGATCAATATGAGATATTGAATCTTATATGGACATAATTGATATTTAATTAAAATTATTTGTAATTCTAATTAAAGTTTAATTGAAATTAGAATGTAATTTCAATTAAATTACTAAGACGTCCAAAGCTTATTATAAATAGGCGTAAGCTTTATAAAGCTAACACTTCTTGCTTAACACTCTCTGTAAGCGTTATAGAGTTTTCTCAACCTATTCTGTGGATACCGTTTGAGGCCGAACACTTGTGCGGCTACGATGGTTAAGACGGATCAGTTTCGGAAACAGTTCGAGAGATATGACAAGATAAAGATCAAGTTTCAGAATAAGGTACGAATTAAATTTCCGTTTTATTATAATTTGTGTTTATCGTTTTATAGAATTAAATAGATCTTGGTTTTGGAGAAATCAAAAGTCATAAAAAAGTTTCGTGATTATTCCGCTACAGTCAGGATCGAAACTCAACCCAGTTTCCCAATAATAATATAGGTGATAGTAAATGTGAGAGGCCAATCTCTTATTTGTTTAACATACTCTTTAATTCAAATTCAAATATTTGAGGCAAAGAAAAAATAAACCTTAGAATCAAATGTGTACCATAAGTAAACCTTTTCATATTCATAAACGACGCTAGTTTACATTATGGATCTAAACATGATGAACGACATTTTTATTATTATTGATGTAATTAACAACATTAAGTATACATTATACATAATAGTAACTTCATAAACCTAATATATGTATCCTTTTATATTTATTTTATCATTGGGTATACCTCTATGTCATACGTGGATAAGTATTTTATGTTCAATTCATGATCTCTTGTATAAGCGATTACTGTTTAACTATCAAAGTTGATTACTATTAGATTGGTGTCACTTTTAGTAAATCCCATACGGAGTAAGAAATATTTGAAATTCTAATAATTCATCTTCCATTATGAATAAGGCAGTATATGATTATTTCTTAATGCTTTATGATATTGCACCATTTTCTAGTAAGAAAATAAATGCAAATGTAAAATAGGTTGTTGACATAAGGAAGGGATCCATATAAGTTTTGATGACAACAATGTATAGTTAACGTTAATATTAATATCTTATTTTTGGTGATTAAAAGAAATATTAATCAAATTATTCAAGCATATGAATCAATTGAGCCAAATACACATTATGGAACAAAGTGAAGCATCAAGTGACCTTCAAAAAACAAATGAACAAAATGAAGAAAATTTATGAGCTTTAAGTCTATTCAAGTTAAGATCAAGCTAATTAGACTAAGACTAAAAAAGATTCAAGATAATTCAATGTATAAAAATTTTCATCAAAGAAGATTATTTAAGTGAGTTAAATCAAGTTTTTATCAAAAATAAAGTGTTTTAATGCTTTTAAAAAAACTTGAATTGTTGAAATTTTGATGACTTTTAGTATTTTTAAAAGCTAGTTTTTATAAAGATTCTGTTTACCTAAAGGTTTGGTTCGACTAGCTTAAACCCAAGTTAGATGTTTGACTAGCTAATGGGTCAACTATTGTACAATTGTTTAGCTAATGAGTTTCACTAACTAATTGATCATTAAATTATTTTTGGATAAAATATGGAAAATCTAGTTAGTCAATATCCAAACTAAATAGGCTTTAACCAAACATAAATTTTGTCGTCGATTAGCCTATCATGCCTATAAACTAGCTATTATAATGACAAGTTGTATCTCTGACAACTTTTGAAGAGTTGTTTATTATAAATACAAGATTTTTTAGTTATTATACATCTTTATGATATTTTTTGTGGCAATAACATATTTGAGAGAGTCATGAAGAATTTATAGTACTCATGCATTCATTGTGACTTGAATTTAAGTCTTAGAGCACTAAAATGGCAAGAAAGACTAACTAATATTGTAATTTTTATTGGCAGATGATCACAGTGCATATGGGATTCAAGAATTTAATGGTTTCTCGTCACCATCAAGGAAGATTGTAAAAGGTTTCCTCTTTACATATGACAATTAAAGATAATTGTAAGATAATGCATTTCATCTTATATTTCTTATTCCCAATTATCAAGAATTTTAACCAAAAAAGGATCTAATTTTTTCACCCAAAAGAGGACCCTTATTAAGTTTTTATTTTAGCCAATTTTCTTTATTTCCATATTACAAAGAAGAAATATCAAAAACTTGACTTCAAAAGATCAAATAAAAATTACACCTAGTTGAAATAAGAGATTAATGGAATCTTAAGTGAGTCTTAAGAAGTAGATGTAGGTATGATTTATTTATTGAACCCCTATAAAATTGCTTTGCAATCTTTTTTTCCTACTTTATTTGCCTATTATGCTTGAGTGAAGATGCTATTTCCATCACGTTAAATAGTCACTCAAATTTTTACTTGCTTAGAGTGTAATTGAATCAAAACAGTTATATTCTTTCACTGTCCACTCTTCTTCGTCCTTTTCTTGAACAAAGACTTCCTTCTATCTCCTCTGTCCTCTGTTCTTCTTTCTCTTTTTAAATTGCAACTTCATTTGTGAATTCGACCTTTGTCTCCTCTGGTGTATTCTGAGGCTAGTTTTGCATGCAATATGGATTCTCCACATACAATATGGTGCTTGACATTGATGATTTTTAATGGTTACCCCTGCAAATGTCACAACACAACAAGGATATCAGTTGTGCTTCCATAGTACTTGAAAGACTCCCCACATTCTTTGCTAACAATGCATTGGAAAGTCGCTCTATTTGAACCTCCAAGTTATGAATGGAAGAAGAGTGGTTCTCCATTATTTGATCAAATTTGATTTCCATCCTCCTATGACTTCCATCTTGGCTAATAAACTTAGAGCTTAACATGTCCATTACCTAGTCCAACTTTGACTCTAAGGATCCAAACTTATCCTGTTGGAAACTTGTTGGACCTTATGCTCTTATGTTGTTTCCTACATTGTTATTCCAAGAGTAATTTGGATAGTTTTTCTACCAAAGATTATATGAGTATAAGTAAATTCCATTGATGCTATGGTTCCTTAACTGGGTGGGAAGAAAAGGTTTTCAGGTTGCTCAGTTGCTCTTCGTGATTCTTGCGTTAATATATATGAAATCACATAAGGAAAGTAATCCTTAAATCAAAAGAATTAAAATTGTATGGATGCTAAATTAATCCTCGATAACTACACCAAAAACTTGTTTGTAAATTTTATATGAAAACTTTAATACTGCAAGTATACAGATCATAACTTGTAGTATTAAAGATATCGTTCCCACGAGGATTGATTAGTCACCTAACAACTTGAACACGCTTTGTCTAAGGTAATAAAATATTTAATTAATTGAATTGAAATAAAGTAATTGAAATTAAAACAAATAATAAAACTAAACAATTGATTAAGTGGATAATTGAAACTAACAATAAGAATAAAGTTAATCAATGATGGAAACTTGGGAATTATTCTATCTTTGTTTTTTCTTCCCTTTATCTTATTGATTGGTTTATGTTTGATCCTAAATATCCTGAGGTTTTGATTACTTTAGCTTGAAATCTAATCAAGTAATCTCAATTGAAATCGATAATAGTCGAATAACAACCTCTCGATTCATAAAACTACTTCTAAATATTCAATTAGATTTGAAGCAATCCTATTATTTCATAATTATGATCTCTTTTAAATTGTTTATTAATCTGATATTTTCATGTCTATTAAGGTACTAACTCTCGTTGCTCTCCTTAATGCATAGGGATTGATTCAATCTCTTGATTCATTACTAAGTATAAGCATGAAAAATATCACAAAGTATTGATATATCTATCGAATTCAACAAGAATAAAGTTTAACAAAACAGATCAAGAACAATCCCTAATATGAATTTAGAAACTCATAATCATGTTCAACATCCTAATAATCTATATCAACATCTAAGACAATGAAATAGATGAAGAGAAAAGAAAGAAAAACAACTGATGTCTTGATCTGGAAATCTGGAAAATTATGGAGTCACTTTTGATGTCTCCTCTTTGAACTTCTTTGAATCTAATATGTAACCTCTTTTTGTGTTTTCCTTTGCCTTAAATACTTCTTGAGGCTTCTAGGATTCTTTTTAGGGTTTTCCTGCTTAATTTGGTTCCAAAAATAGCCCTGAAACTTCAAAAGGATGAAAAACTCACATGTTAGATGACACCTTGCCACGATCGTGACAGGGAGGTTACACTCTCGCCTTGCCATGATAGTGGTATTGTGCATGATCGTGGCTGCTCCATTATTCATGTTCTTCATCTTTTCTTCACCTTTCCTATTTCCACACACTAACAAACACATCAAACACCCCTTGAAACATAAAATTAAGATCAAATTCTTGCTCTAAACTAATCAAACAATGAAACACATAAAATCACTAATAAAAACAAAATTCTAAGTCCTAAACATATGATTATCATCTAATAGAACACTTAAAAATACTTAAAAATACGCTCAAACACCTAGAAAGCATACTATAATCTACATCTATCACCTACCCCTAAGGTCCTAGGTTTGCCATATAAGGTTTTCTATTTATTAGCAGCTTATATGGAGTACTTATAACTAATTTTGTAGGCAAATGATTAAGTAATTGAATAAATATGAGTAATAAGTTTCCCCAGTATGTGATAGGTGAATTTCCTTTTACCATTATGAACCTAATTATTTATAGAAGAGCTCTATTTCTTCTTTTTGTAAAACCATTTTTTTTGTAGGAATCATGAAATAATTAATTGCCTTTATATTTGTTTTTCATCGCATAACATCTTGAACTTATGAGACAAATATTCTTATCCTTCATCATTTCTCAAAGCTTTTATTTCCTTGTCTAATTGATTCTTCACCAAATTTATATTAGTCATAAAAATTCAATGCATCTGATTTATGAGATATCAAATAAACCTAAACTATACCGAGTAAAGTCATTAATAAAGGTGATGAAATATACATAACATCTTGAACTTATCATACTTGATTAGTTTTAAATGCTTTTTATTTTCTTGTCTAAATTTTCTCTTCACCAAGTTCATATTCTTCATGAAAAGTTTTGATTTCTAATTTATGATGCATGAAATAGACATAATTTTACTGAGTATAATTATTTATAAAGGTGATGAAATATGCAAAAATGTGTTCTGCTCTCTCATTTATTTGACAACAAATGTCTAAATGGATTAATTCAAACAGACTAAAAGCTCGTGTTACTTTTCTAAATGAATTTCTTTCTAGTTTATCAACTAGATAATGCTTGTAATAGGCAAATCAATATGATCTAAATTGCCAAAAAGGCCTTTTTAGCTAATTGATTTGTTTAATCTTGACTAATATGACCTAGTCTAACATGTCTTAAATTTGCACCATTATTAAAATTACTAGATAATATAAATAAGGAATAACTAATATTATTGTTTGATAAATAATTTCTTACACCAAAAAACCATTTAACATAAATTTGTGACCATAAAAATTGATTCTAAGTTATAAATCAGTTCCACCATCTTTAAAGTTAATATTGAATCCAATTTTAATTAATAACAAATTAGAAGTAAAATTCTATTGAATCTTTAGAGCCAATAACACTTCATATATGGAAAATGATTGAAGACCACATATGTCTAACATTTATGTGCCAATCGCTTGTACAACAACTAGTTTGTTATGACTTATATAAATCCATCGCATTTAATATGTGAATCAACAAAATTCTACGAGGGTATTCCACTTCTCCTCTAAATGGTTTATAACTCTTGAGTTTGTAATTAATCAATGATGAGATTTAGTTAAATAAAAAAAAGAGTGATATGATATATACAATTTTCACAAAATAATACTAAAATAAACTACTATGGCATATACTCCTATTGTTCTTATATTATAGCTTATTTGAGTGTGGATGTTGATCCTATGAGAATTATAACTATAAGTACATACCAACTTTCTATTATCTAATCTAATAAAATGAGTGATTGATTTAAAAGGAAGTAATTGAAACTAAATTAAAATACCAATCCAAAGTGATGAAATAAGATTGAATGATTAACACTAGTTTAGTTAGACTAGTAGGAATTCCAAATTTACAACCATATTCTTTCTCAAAACATACGATCCCTATCCTTAATTTGATTGATTGAATAATTTTTTTCTAATCAAAACTTCTTAAGAAAACATTAACTTGCTTTATGCATAATAGATTTTACTCTTAACCTGGAAAGATTATATGGTCCTATCTCTAGGATTCTATTCAACCTTCATTATTCATCACTTTGATTCATCACAATATAAACTAATAAATAATTCGTAAAAAACTAGAATTTTTTAGTAAATTAAAGAGCCAATGTCAATGATGAGATGTGATTAGGTCATATTAATTAGGCTTATCACTTTTGTGCTTAATTGGTAAAATTAATACATATTTTATTTTAGAGGTGACAAGTGGAGATTGGATAAATTTGGCTTGAAATATCTAATTAGAGCTTGTTAAAGCTAAGAATTTCGTAAAGATAAGAGTCAAAGATGGCAGATTGTTGAAATTGATAAGATACAATCACGCCTAGAGTTAGACGCACTATAAGAAGTTCAATCTAATTAAGAGGCTTATCAGATATTGATTCTTTAAAATGGTATGAAGCCATGAGATCTAAAATGGAATCCATGTACACTAACCAAGTATGGACTTTGGTGGATGCACTTAATGGTATTGTACCTATTGGGTGCAAGTGTGTTTTTAAGAGAAAAACTGACATGGATGGTAATGTACATACTTACAAAGCGAAGTTAGTGGCTAAAGGTTACAAAAAAAAACAAGGAGTTGATTTTGATGAAATCTTTTCACCAGTAGCTATGTTAAAGTCCACAAGGATCTTACTGGCTATAGCTGCATATTATGATTATGAAATCTAGCAGATGGATGTCAAAACTGCATTCTTAATGGGAATTTTCACAAGGATATGTATATGACACAACCTAAAGGTTTTAATCTAAGAGATTTCTTAATCAAGTATGCAAGTTTCCATCTATTTATAGACTTAAGCAGTCACAGAGTTGGAACATTTGTTTTGATTAGACAATCAAAGAGTTTGATTTTATAAAAAATGTGGATAAACCATGTGTCTATAAGAAGGTTAGTGGGACGACAATCATTTTCTTAGTGCTATATGTGGATGATATATTGTAAATTGAAAAGGACATACCTATGCTTCAGTTCTTAAATATTTGGTTATCTAAGAATTTCTCTATGAAAGATATGGGAGAAGTAGCCTATATTTTGGGAATAAAGATCTATAAAGATAGATCAAAGAGGTTGCTTGATTATCCCAATCCACATACATATACAAAGTATTAAAGAGGTTTAGAATGAAGAATTCCAAGAGGAGATTCTTACCTATGTCGCATGTAATTCCTCTCTCATAGATTATTTTATCCAAAAACACAAGAGGAGAGAGATAAAATGGATTGTATTCCATATGCTTCAAAAATTGGATCAATCATATATGCGATGCTATGTACTAGACCAGATATCTCTTATGTTTTGAACATAACGAGCAAGTTTTAAGCTAATCCAGGTGAGGGTCACTGGACGACTATGAAAAAAAATCCTAAAGTACTTGAGAAAAACCAGAGATGTTTTCTTGGTCTATAGAGGATGAATTGAGAGTTCAATGATATTTAGATGCTAGTTTCCAGTCAAATCCCGATGATAGCAGATCATAGTCAGGGTACATCTTCACTATAAATGGTGGTGCGGTAAGTTGGAAGAGTTCCAAACAACCAACCATTGCAAATTCAATGACTGAGGCAGAGTACATTTTAGTGTTAGAGGCGGCAAAAGAAGCTGTTAGATCAAGAAGTTCATCACCGAAGTTGGAGTGGTTCCCAGCATTGTTGAGCCGATAGTATTATACTGTGACAACAACGGTGTTATTGCACAGGAAAAGGAACCAAGATCTTATCAATAATCCAAACATTTACTCAGAAAGTTTCACTTGATCAGGGAGATAGTGGAGTAGAAAGACATAACATTAGAACGAGTTTCCACTGAAGAGAATCTTGTAGATCCTCTCACTAAGTGATTGTTTTACAAGAGACATGATCAACATATGGATGGATATGATATTAGATACATAGGTGTTTGGCTTTAGTGCAAGTGGAAGATTGATAATTTATACCCTTGCAACTAATCATTTGGATGCAATTTGATGTATGACATTATTATTTAATTAATGAAAAGGCTTTCTTTATCTTTGTATATTAATTTAATCACATTTAATGTTTTAATACTAAAGGTAAAATCTCTAGAATAATTACTATGTAATTGAAGTTATGATTAATGAATTTAATTTTAATAAAATTACAAAACCACCATAATGATTTTTCTATTAATAGGAAGAAAAGATAATGGAACTAGCACTCTTACTTTCTTTCTCTCAAAGGTTTTGAGAAGCTATTTTATGGATACCATCAGAGACTGGACAAATAAACTGGTCGCGGTTGACAAATCGGAAAAATTTTCAAAGGATTTTCAACATGAATGCGAACAGGGTACAACTTTTATGATTTGTGTTTGTTTTATTCAAGTTATTCAATTATTGGGATTCGAATTGGAATCCGTAAAATTTTTATTTTTTACTGCGCCCGTAATTCGATCACAGTTACATTTCAACAAAATTTTCTTATTTGCTAGAGCTTAAAACGTTTCCTCCTTGCATCAAGCAATGCATCTTACTTTTTAACATTAGCGAAAACGAATATAAGTAACTTACATTCTAACATTATATTAAAAAGATGATTAAATATGAAACAACTCAAGAAAACTAGCTAAGAAATGTCATGCCAAATCAATTAATAACTGGCATGCCTTAATTATGCATAAGTATTTATTGATATTTTATAAAATATTTAATAATGAAATATTTCACTTTTTCATAATTCTATATAATAATCATAAACTAAAATTTTGAGTTGATTAATATATAGTATTAATTAAGACAGCAAAGAATACAATTTTCAAAATGTAAAAGTATCAAAAAAATATTCGAAGGGTATAATTCTAGTTTGTTACCGAGACCAACCTAAAACTATGAAGTTCAAGACCAAACTTGGCCTAAATTAGTTGCTAAAACGGTGAAGACTTTGAATAAAGGAAATAAATTTCAGGAAAACAGTTCATAGGGTTTGGTTGTTGATGGTGAATTATGATGAATACGAGTAAAGTTACTTTGAATGCATCATATACTTCTTCACCACAAGGAATCCTCGACTTGGAATCCGTTGCACAAGAACATGGCGTGGGAAAAGAAACTGAAAAGAAGTGTTAATACTGTCTCGAGGCTTCGGAGAGCATATGTGAGAAGTAAATAGGTGGAGGAAATGATAATGGAGATGGGACAGGTGGAGGGACCTCCAACTACCTCAGTGGAGCAAACATAAGTCATTGGAAGTGGAAGCTGCAATGTTAAGCAAAGCAATTGCAAATGGAAAGCCTTCCAAAAATCTCTATCCTCCACCAAACTTCCCTACGTGAAAGAAAAAACAAAGAAAGAAGTGGGCATATGAAAACAACCTTAACATCATCATCACTCATCAGCATCTTTCTTTTTCATTTCTTTGCCTTCTCTCTTTGATTCTCACCAACTACCCACTCCCACCCTCTCAACTTGCACGAACCAAGCTCTTCCATTCCCTTGTAAGTCTCTTTCTCTCCCCAATTTTCTATTCTTTGTCCTTGGCTTCTCCTTGAATTCGTGGAATAATGTAGTCAACAAAGCATGAGCAAAAGGTGTCACAGGGGAGAGAGAGAGAGAAAGAGACAGACAGATATAGAGCGAGAGACTTCTTAAGCACTGTAAGCAATCTATGACATATCTTCTTTGTGAAACAACCCTGTTATTTAGCTCTTCTGTTCAGGCCATTTTGCGCTCCTTTTTGAATCTCAAAGAACCATTCTTATTTTTCTGAACTTTGCCTCCAGTTTCTTCAAGCACCCGGTGTTCAGAAGGGAAATAAAATCATCTGTTTGATCTCGGAGTCAGCTCTGCTTGTGTTCTGATCTATCAGCTCAGCATATTACGAACTCTATTGTCTTGTGATGGATACTTTCAATCAGTCGTCTGGATTCCAGTATAATCCAAACTCCAACGCGATGGGAGATACAGATGGTGATTCTGGGTTTTCAGGAGTTGTTGAAATTTTCGTCCACCATGCCAGGAATATTCACAACATCTGTATTTATGACAATCAGGATGTCTATGCCAAGTTCTCTCTTACCTACAATCCATACGAGATCCTGTCAACAAGGATCATCAACGGAGGTGGAAAAAATCCTGAATTCAATGAAAAGCTGATCATGAAAGTCAGTCAACTTGATGCAGTCCTAAAATGTGAGATGTGGATGCTTAGTAGAGCTAGAAGCTACATGGAGGATCAGCTCTTGGGATTTGCTTTAGTTCCACTTTCGGAAGTAGCTGGCAAAGGAAAGATGACTAATGATTATAGCCTATCCTCTACTGATCTATTTCACTCTCCTGCAGGCACTGTCAAATTGACACTTTTCTTGGACATAACTTTGCCTGTTAGCCCATCAACAGCTGCCAACTCTTCTATATCGTCAGAGGTTGTTTTGCTTGATAGAAAGACATCTGAAGTTGGATTGGATCCTATCGAATACTCTAGGATTGAGTTTCCTGATATTAATGTTGTTAGAGAGAATCAGCAGATGGTCTCTGAGTACTTTGATGGTTTGGGTTCCAAGCCTGGTTCTTTTCTTCGTCTTGGAGCCTCTCCTCATCCTGTTGTTGATGACTATGAAATGATCATGAATTCTTCTGAAGAAAACCGAGGAGTTTTAGGTTCTCCAAATGGTAGCATTCAGAATTCTGGTTTCTTGAGCTCCACAACAACGAGCTTAAGTGATGATAGGATTTCCTCAGATTCAATTGAAAAAAAGGGTCTACTGTGCGGTCAATCCTCTAGCTCCCTTAATGTATCAGTCACCACAGAATCCAATCATGGCTCTTGTGCATGTCCTGAAACACCAACCTCAAAGAAAGGAAATGAAATCAAAGAGGAAAAGGACTTAAATTTTGGTTCGAGCAAGGAAGATGAGAATCACAAGGAAGACATGATCTTGGCGAAATTTGGTGAAGTATTTTCAGCTCCATTGGGGAGTATCAGCCTTGAAACTGAACAAACTGCAATGCAGCAGCAAATAGTAGACATGTACATGAGAAGCATGCAACAGTTTACTGAATCTTTGGCCAAGATGAAGCTCCCTATGGATCTTGATAAGCCCGAACGCGAAGACCGCAGCAGCGACATGAGTCGAAACCATAGCAATAAACTAGAGCTTGAAAAGCAGAAAAAAGATGGATCAAGAGTGTTTTACGGTAGCAGAGCATTTTTCTAATTATGATTTATAATCTCACATGCTATCTACTTTTGGTTTCGGCAGGAAATGGAGTTTAATCTATGCAACTCTGGACTTCCTCCGCTTTGTCGCCGGCATTTATGACTCAGATTAATTACCTAGCCTGTTTAACTTCCCTCTCTTCCCGATGATCAGTATAATCTCTTGTAGTCTGCTCCTTAACTTTCCTTATCATTCATCCACGTTTGTATTCTGGACTAAGACCACTTGTTCTGTGAATGGTCAGAAGTTCTTTTTTCTTAATTAATAATGTAAATTTAGGATATACTAAATATGTTGTTTTGACTGAAAATGAATTATTACTACTTGCAAAGTTTATAGTTTCCTGCCGAATTATGATACAAAGAAACAAAAATTTATTGTTGTTGCTTGTTATGTTATACACAATTATATTAAAATGTATAGATAAAGAGATAAGTTATTTGACAGTTGTGGAAAAAATGATAGTACTGTTATATTTTCAAGAATTATAATATGATGAACATCTTTTATTGATAAAAATGACTTAATATAATTTTCTAATTTATTATATTTTATTATATACAATTAATGTGTAATTTTTAATTACATTTAATTTACATATATTTTAATTTTAACTGTAATAATAATTAATTAATTTAAAAATACAATTTATTATATAAAATTATTAATATAAGAGTATAATTACAAAATAGAAACAGGATGATAAAATCAAACACCTTGTTGTTTTTGTTTTTTTATAACTAATCTATTAAAAAGGTTTTTGTTTTCAGTTTTTATATTACAAATCTCGAACAAACAGGTTTTTTATTTTTTTAAGAAAAAACTAAAAAACTAAAAACCACAACAAAAAACAGAATTAAAACCGAATGGCCCTAATTATATACAATTATCATTAATCCCTTTCTTTTTTATGTACATTTAAAATAGCGTTACTCTAAGAATAAAAAAGATAAATTTTTGTTTCCTATTAAGATCAAACTTAAAAATAACTCAATTTTTATAAATTAAATATTTTTTTATTTTAATCTCTTAATAATATTTTTATTTATTTTGAAGATATTTTAAATTTAAATTACATCAATTAAGGAATTATTAAATCCTTACTCTTATTTTCATTTTAAAATTAAATTTATTAAAAAATTAAATTATTCATATTTCTTGTTAACAATTAATATTAAATAATTTAATATAATATTAAATTAAATCAATCATAATTCTTATTAAATATTAAATATTAAATAATATAAATTTAATTGATAGTAAATCAAATTATACGAAAAAGTTACAAACAAAAAGCAAAAATTATTTTTTATAATTTTCATAAGTTATAAAAGCTGAAAGGAACTAAAAAGAAAAACCCAAACAAATATTTTCTTTTTACTAAATTTGAAAAAAACAATTTAAACTAAAAATCAAAGGGAAATAGTACAAGCAATTTTTTTTAAATATAATTGTTAAATATTTACATCAAATGAGTTACAAGCTAGGAAATTGGACAATAACGTATTTAAGATATTGCGAGTAATTGATAACCTTTTGATTTGTCCGTGGATGGATTAATCCTTTTCATAATTTCTTTCTACGCATTTCTTTTCAAATATGTTTGAAGATAGTCGAAAGTTTGTTAAGGGCCTATTTGTTACTATTTTAGTTTTTAGTTTTTAATTTTTAAATTCACTTAAAAAAATGTTTGGTTGAGTTTTTTTGTTTTGGTTTCTTCTGGTTTTTAAAACTTATGAAAACTACAAACTTAATATTTGTTTTCTGTTTGTTTTTTTAGCATAATTTGATGTATCATCAATTAAATATATATTATTTTATTATTTAATATTAATAATTATGATTAATATAATTAAATTATTTTTTAAATTTTTATAGTCACCATAAGTATTATTTTTACAAAGATAAAATTATTTTTAGTTTAATATTTATTCATTTTACAATGTGTCCTTTAGTTTCAGAAGTTGCATCATGGACAATAAGGTTTTACTTCTTGGCTTAAAGCGGGCACGCACTCGAACCCATCGAGCGGTGACACAGGGACATGACCACTGGTTAACCCTGATAGGCTAACTCCTTCTAAAACCACACACTGGTTGAAGACATCGGCTCTCCAAAGTCGGATTGGAAGTGTGTTTCAAAACTTAGGTGTCCAGTTATCGGAGACTTACACCCCTTCACGCCTCTCCTTGGGCTCACACGGGACTTACTGCTCTCG
>JANZLC010000200.1:15614580-15629204 GCA_026413385.1 Erythroxylum gracilipes
TCATGACCCATACAAATCTACTCAAATATCAAAGTCGTCAAAACCAATCCATTCTTTTCTCATCACTTTTTCTTAAAGCACAATAACATCTATCACACAATACATATACAAAAACACTCATTTAAGTTCATTTAATATATTTAACTTTCACTTAAAGACCGGGGTCCAACATAACACCTCTACACACATAATGAACAGATATGGACTCAAGGGATCTCCCTGATGTAATCCCCTTGACAGTTGAATTGGCCCAAGGAGCTTACCTTACTGCAAAACCTTATAACTAACCGTAGAAACACGTACTTGTACTAAATCCTGCCAATCAATATAAAAGCCCATCCTTAACATGACAGCCTTCAAAAAGTTCCACTCTAGCTTATCATAGGCTTTACTAATGCCAATCTTCAAGGCTGCCATACCCGTCTTACCCACCTTCTTGCTTCGAAGAGAATGAATAACCTCATAAGAAATGATCTAATTATCCAAGATCTGTATCCCAGCCACAAACGCACTTTGCTGTGGAGAAATAATAGTTGCCAAGAAAGGTTTCAATCTATTAGTTAACATCTTTGAAATAATTTTGTAAAGAACCTGACATAAAGTAATGGGTCTCATATCCATCATTGTCTCCAGAGTCGACTTCTTTGGAATCAAAACTCGTTAAGATGCTGCGGGAAATTACCACTCGCAATACACGGAATACAGAATCCTGAAATTGCCCTCCTTATCACCCCTAGAATTGCTGAAAGAACCCAAGATTTAACCCATCAACTCCTGGAGATTTATCAACACCCATGCTGAAAACGACACACCTCACTTCCTCAACAGTGAAAGGTTTCATCAAATCAATATTATCTTTATCCGAAATCAACCGAGGAACATAATTCAACCCCGCCTATGAATCACAATATTATGAAGACTATAGCTGCTCAAAATAATCAGTAATCACATTGGGTAGGCCAGAGTCCCACTCACGCCAAACATTGGAACTATCCTTCAGTTTCTCCATACTATTCCTCCTCTTCCTTTCTGATGCACGAGCATGAAAGAATTTCGTATTCCTATTACCATCTCGCAGCCATTCGACTTTCGCCCTCTACTTTCATTATAACTCCTGTTGATTAAGTAGTAAACTATACCTCTCTTTAGCTAGTAAAAACTCCCTCCTATCTCCACTACGCCTCTTGCCTCTCAAATACGACATCCTCTGCCGACAGCTATCTATTTCTTCTTTAAATATATGTTTAAAAGCATAACCCCGTTTCTCTAGAACTTTGCTACAATGTGACAACCTTGAAATAAGATAATCACCGTTCGTATCATTCCAACACTCCTCCCCTAATAAACAACACTCAGCCTCCTTACTCCAATAGTTTTCATAGCGAAACAGATGTACTTGGCTCTGCAGAACAAAAACTCGTAACTGTAAAAAGATTGGTAAATGATTTGAAGTCCATATGTCGAGCACAAATGCCTTGGCTTGACTAAAACTTCTCTTCCAGTCCCCATTAATCAAACATATATCAAGTTTAGCCTCCACATGATCATCTCCCTCTCTCCCGTTGTCCCAAGTGAACTGATATCCATCACACCGCAACTCCATCAAACCTGCCGTAGAGACTGCATCTCGAAAACCTTGAATAAGAGATTCGGTTGTGCTTGACCCCCACCTTCTCATAAGATCCCAAAATGTCATTAAAGTCACCCATGCAGACCCATGGGAGATTATTATGTGAGGCTAGTTGCTTTAGGATATCCCATGAAACATACCTACGACTCCTCTCAGGTTCACCATAAAAGCGAGTTAATCTCCAAAGATTCAACCCCATCAGACAAACCTCAACATCAACAAATCTCGGTGAAGAATCAAGAAGTTGAATAGAATCAACTCCTTTCCAAAGTAATGTGAGACCACCACTATGACCAACACAGTCTACGGAAAAGAAACTATCATAATTCACAAAAATCTTTATTTCATTAATTTTAGAAAAAGAATAAAGAGTTTCAACTTAAAAAATAAAATTTGGCCGTTTCTCACGAATAAGCTGTTGTAAATTTTGAATAGCTTTAACATTTCCCAGCCTACGGCAATTCCATTTTAAGCAACTCATTTCTGTCGGAGGAGTTGACCACTAGCTCCCACCTTCCCCCAATTTTTTGAAGCATTGGGTCCTCTGCTTTTTTTGATTAAAACCTTCAGTACTTCCACCCTCACTCATTGGGTTGCCACTCTCCTCCTCTTCACCATCCAGCCCAACTCGTCTCCTCTTAGGATCATTAATAGTAATTATTTCGGACCTTTCTCTCCCTCCACATTCAATGTCGTATTCCCCATAATATTCACCGGATCATTCATATTCAAATTTCCACTAAAATCGCCTTTCATCAATCCCTTAGCCCTAACAGAATCCTACGTAAATAGTGGATTAACTCCACAAAATTCGGGCCTTCCTTTACCAGTTCCACCATCACCTTCTCCAGTCATCCCTTCACCAATGGCTTCCACGAAACCTGGTTCATCTCGCAACCACTTTGAACCAATAAAACTTTACGGACGTCGATTGCCATCACATAAATAGGGACCAAATTTGCGAGGAACAGGTGCCCCATTAGCTTGCACTAGAAGAGAACAGAATTTTTCCCCATGGCCTATTATACTACACAGGAAACAAAACGTGGGAATCCTCTGATAAACAAAGTTCACAGTAATCACCTCATTGGAATCTCCTTTCACTACAAGAAAACTAAGAGGTATCGACGGAAATCTCTTACGGAAAACACAGAGTTTCTGTCGATAAGCAATTTACCGATGTAATAGTGCGACGGAGAGTAACGTCAGCGCAGGCACAGTTGGTATTGATTACCGACAGTAAGACAGTACGGTTGATAAGATATTACCGATGGAAAAGGAAAATCGTCAGTATAGTTGGGATGAATTTTCTGACGGAACCGTCGGAGAGAGTAGCAACAATTTTCGACGGAATCGTCAAAGAGAGTTGCTTTATGTTCCGAAAGTTCTGTCAGAGGGAATTGCAATATATTCCATTGGTTCCGTCAAAAAATGCGAAACATTTCCACTGACGGTAACCATACCGTCGATAATTTCATCTTTTAATGAAATATACCCTTGATTGCTTAATTCAAAGGTGGAAGCTGTTAAATCGCTGAAGGTAGCTCTTAAATCTCTGTTAATGTCTAGTTGAATGACAATTTTTCGAAAATCTAGTCGTTAAATTTGATTTCAATTTGTACAATTATAAATTATCGTTACATAAGTTTAGGAGTTTTGAACCTATAGAATTTGTTGATAGAGAAAGTTAAATGATCATAAAAAGGAAAAAAAAACATTCTTAACTGATAATTGAAATATTTAATAGTACATAACTAAAAACCAAATTTATGACAATAACAATCCTATTGTCTTAGTGAGCGTGGTTGATGTGCGTCTGTATCCCTTGTTCTCATTTGGTCCATGTCATTTTTTAGCTTATTTATTACCTCCATCAACTTCTGAACTATGGCCTCAAGCTGATTGATACGTAGCGTTGTTGGCTCTGAACTAGAAGCTACTATTGTCGACATAGTGCAAGAGTGCGAATAAAATGTGTTGGCACATGAGCCTAGGCCAAAGATCCTTCCCCGACTGTCCCTGCCACCCACTGCATAAAAATATACCTGGGTCTCATCAACAAGTTGTTCATCCTGTGACTGTTGCCTAATTGTTTGTTGTATTTTGTCCTATTAGGAGGCAATGCTTATGTTATAATTAGTAAGTGATAATTAAAAGTAAGATTAAATATTAAACTATCAAATTAACATACATTTAGTTCTCGACATCAGTTGTTGACGATGGTCACACCGTCATATTTTTTGGTGTGAGTATGCAAGAACAACTGATGGGGTGTAGGCCTAACGCCCATGGACTTTTCCTGCATAACAATGTAAAGTAATAAGTTGAACTAGAATTTATAAAAATTTCGATAGAGTCTCTTCTGTGTTTATGATATTACCCCCTGTTCAAGAAAGCAAAGTATTCAACACAGCCATAAATGGCACCAGGAAATTACTCCACACAGTCATGATCATTAGGCATACTACACATTGACATATAGCAAAGTTAAAATTAAGAATATAAATGTAATATTTATATTCTTTAGCTACATTGATTCTTTAATTGGCTTTCGTATATCAAACTTGACATGAACTCGCCAATACTTACGCCACTTCTGTATAAAATTATTCGGGTCAGCCTCCATAAACTCACCAATGTATCTCCCACCTGTTTAATCACACTTTCTGATTTAAATCCCGCCTTCAATCCAAAAACCTTCACCCATAAGTACATATGATTAAGAGGGACATCACAAAGGTTTTCAAAGTCTCCCATCTTCTCCATTAGCAGAGCCTGGTTATTAAATGATTAAGGACTCATGTCAAGGATTTGGTCCATATCTACCTTGTGATAAAACTGAAACATATATACTCCCCCATTCACCTCTCTCACCGACAGGCCCATTACAACCTTCATAAGGGCTACCAACGTGTGTTTCATAGCCGTAAAGTTAACCGACCATTCAGTCAAAAATCACCCAACCACACACATAGTTGAATTACCAAACTCCTCCCCTACATTGCCTTCGATAACCACCACCTCTTCTTCACCAGCGTTGTCAACAGATAAGCTAGCCATATCCTCTGCCATTCGATGTGTTTCCATGAATAGAGCCAATAGAGAACAAACAAAAAGAACAGTACACAAAAAACAAACGAAACATACGAAAAACTTGTCAGGTGGACAAGACCATTAGTAGAGCTTTTATTATTTGAACGTATTAAAGGTGCTTTCCTGCTATTGTACTTACCTAGGCTACCACTGTTCTTCAACCTACTCACCTGCGCTCCATCCTAACCTTCTTCATCATCACTTTCTTTCACCCATCTCCTACTTCCTCTCTCCACACAAAATAATAATTACTTATACATAAAAAGGAATATGATAAAATTGTCTATAATTTTATTTAATAAATAATAAAATACAAATATGAATGTATTAACTAAGTTTTTATATCATTAGACTTATATAAAGCGATTATTGATTACATAACTAAACATAATAGTTTAATACAATTATATTTAATGTTTTTTTTAAATTTATATATTTCATATTGACTATATATTTTTAATATATACATGTGAAAAATATTATAATAACTTTTGAAATAGATAAAGATAACATTTGAAATTAAATTCACTTATTATAAATTCATTTTTTCTTTGTGTTATTATTTATTTTATATCTATATGAGAGTTAAATGATTTTTTATTTAATTTATAAGATATATATGAAAATAATATTAATAAAAATTAAGAAATATTTTATATCAAATTTATATTATTATGATTTCTTAAGATATGATTGAAGTAAAAAAATTGTATATAATATATTGAGAGTCTATTTTGCAATTTTATAAAATTTTAGAACTATTTTATAAAATTTTAAAATTATCTGAAATGGTTCCAATATTGACCAATAGCATTACCGTATTGTATCAAAACTAAATCCGGTAGCAAGTTTAATACGATATTTGTAATATTGTGTCCTACAAATCATATAAACTTTTATGTCAGATTGACATTTCAGCACAGGGCCCCACCTCTACCATGTTAGCTATCATATCATCCCCTTATGTCAACACCTTGCATCATCACTAGTTAAGCTAGTTTAGTCCGTACTTATTAACTAAACTTTTAACTGTTGATTCAACTATTTTCTTACTAATCTTTTTTATTAAGTCAAACCGATTCCTATGATTTTTAATGTAGAGCCCCCTTACCGCAGGGTATACACCAGGATACCGGAGGTCATTCCGATACATATCCAACGATAATGGCACTCTACGTTCGATCACTATATTCATCCACATGGCATCATATTATTATTCACTTGTAAAGCATCATAAAAAAATCATAATATTTTAAAAACCAATTTTTTCTCATTTCATTGCATAAAACCGAAAGTCTATATTGTGTCTTTCAACCTTTACTACACGTACATCATCATATCCTAATAGAAAAGTGTTATATGAAAGAGAAAAATATACAAAATATATCTAGTCTGTCCAAAAATCCTAGCCGACCGACTTTTGAGCTATGACTTCTCTTGCCAATCACAATCTACACGACTGGTAGAGCCTCTCAGTAGCTAGAGTCGTCTCTAGGTCCTGAAAAGATAACATTGTAATTTTGATGAGTTTTGCGAACTCAATGAGGTAACCATCATCGATGGTTCACTCAATTTATGCAACACATCATTTCACATAACATATAGTCACATATTGCATTTTACATAGATATCACATTTTCACTTAAGCATAGGCAAATTTTGCATTTCAATCAATCAAACATACTTGATAAAAATACATATGAATGCTCATAAGATACTTTCCAATTTTTACGTTGTTGTGGCCGAGTGCCTGAACTATCTTGTACCCATTTTGGATACCGAAATCATTAATAACTGTCCTTTATCTGATGAGGATACGGGGCTCATTTTATATAGTGAACCTTAGGCCTTTAATCACTGTCTGAGCTCGAGGCTCTTTTTAACACATTTAGTTCTAATCTCTGATCGGTGGCTACTCTAGTCACAAATGCCATTATTTGATTGTGCATTCATGAATGGAATTCATGTACCACACTCAATCACATTATAAAGCACATAGGTCTTCACATTCACATTAAAGCAGCACTTCAATCTACATTCTATATTTCACAATCATCGAACCTCCTACCCAAAAATCAACAATCAAACACATTCATTTATCATTCAAATCATAATTTAAGAAAACAATAATTGAGAGAAACCATCTAGGTTACTCACTAGTTGCACCCGAAGCTAATGCCTGGAAGTTCCGACAACATCTGGAGGTTGATGTTCTAGTTGCTCCTCTTTATCAAACAACATACACATATATCACAATTTGTATAATCATAAGTGTTTAATAATGCACATGAATGAAATGAAATATGTACAATGCATGTTCATGACAATCCCAAGTATCTAACCATCAATTCCATCACAAAATCATTCTCATATCTCATCTAAGTATAATTTATACTTAGGTTTATGCCTTACTAAAACCATTAAAATCAAAATTCATTTCTCATTGAATCACTTCAGATTTTTCCAAGACACTCCATTCGGGTCTACTGTTTACATTCAATCAGAAGGTGAAAATGAGATAATTTGGTCAAACTCTCTTCTAAAAAAGTGTTTCTATATGTCTTATCTTTCCATTGACACTAAAATCACTCAATTTGGTTTAGTAATTTGGAAGATATGCCTCAAACATTATCGGGTTGTTCATATTCAAAAACAGTGTACTATACCCAACTTCCATCTAGAAATTGAATATTTTAGAGACTGAATCATAATTTTACTTCTTGAGAAAATTTTTAGGCTTATATCTATAGTTTGTTCCAAATCAAAAATCATCTCATTTTGAATCCTATAAGTTGAAATATAATCAAAACATTGAAGTATGTTCAATGGAATAACACCAGTTCATATTATTTAAGAGCACACTCAATGTACCCATCACACGTTTTTCACTCAATCTTTCTCAAGTCATTTCAGATGGCTATGATTTTTGGTGAAGATGGAGAGGAATGTCTTACGAGTCCAATTGTTCAAGAATCAAGTCATTTGAATCTCTAGAGAAGAAGTTATGGTCGAAAGAAGCAAGACTGTTTAGAAAAAGGAAAACCTCAAATGCACGATCGAGCTTATGCACGACGGTGCATTTTCCCATTTATCACCAAGGCAAGACGGTTTATTTTCACAATCCTCAAAAGTCACCGTCGTGCTTATGCATGCCGGTGCAAATCCATTTTGAATCCCAAAAGTCACCATCGTGCATAGCACTTTATCTTCTCCATTGACATATCAACTTCAAACCTCCATAACTTTTGATCTAGAACTCCAAAATTTACAAATTTTATATAAATGGAAAGATAAAAGAAAGATCTACATTTTCAAGACCATTTTGTCAAAATCTATCTAGATTAGTATAGTAAATTCATGGAAGTTTCAAATCAAAAATTCAATACTGCTACTATTCATTCACAGAAATTTCCAGATTTCCTTCTCTAAAATCCAACACTTCAAATTTGTATTCTAGTTTTTCTATACAGTGAAGAAATAGAGCATGTATCACCTTTGCATATGTAATTTTCTAATACTAATCCTATACATCATTTCATTGCTATTTCATCTCCAAAAACCATTTCCACAACACTTGATCACTAACAATCCATCAAAAACTAAATTAACACTATAACTAAAATTTTCATCCATCAACACAGTATTCATAATATATATATATGTAAATGCCATGATCATGCACTGACAATAAATTCATCAAATTTATTTCATAAATCCACAACTCTAAATAATTCATTCACTACTTACTTGTTGAAAACTCCAAAAGCTTCAACCATCTTCAAGCCCCAAACTCTATGCAAAAACACTTATTCCATTGAGAAAAATTGCCCAGTTTCAGTTTTCTTAAGCAAAAAAAGGCAATTAACACTGAGGTAAAGGTGTGGGATGAGGCAAAGAAAAGAAATCCCTTAGAAGGTATTTGATGAAAAACTCTATGTATTTGAAGAAAATTTGAAGAAGTTTGCTACAAAAGAGATGGAAGCTTATGAAATAACACTAACCCCTTTTCAACTCTCAGCTAACTCAAACTTACTTCTAACAAATTATAAAAGTAACTTAACTAAGTGACACTTGTCACTTTCCTAATGCCTAAGTTCTAACTTAGTTTCTTTTGAAACTAACTCCATTTAGCTCTCCTATTCACAATCTAATTATCTCTAAACTTCTTTTGATTTCTTTTTTTCCCTATTTTCCATAATACTCTATAAATTCTAAAAATAAATCCTAATTTCACCAAAATTCACAAATATAAAAATTCTACTAACCAATAGAATTTCCAATATAAATAATTTCAAAATTTACTAAATTTCCAAAATCACAACTCATTCTAATTATGCTCGGAATTATTCATGAATGCATGTACAATTATTTTCATGTGCAGAAAAAGTCACTATTCACGTGTATGTGTATGCCATATTATGCATGAGCATGGAAATGCCTCTCTAAACTCTCATTGATTCCTCATATTTACTATTCCAACCTTCCCATAAGTAATGGGATGTTACGTTTAGATATTACAAACTCAGTTTTAGGTCATTTTGGTCAAAATTGAACTTTATAGATATTTTTTTTATTTTTGAGTGTTTTTCAAGATTTATTGTTAAGGATTTTTCTCATGTGTGCACTATGGATACTTTCGATTTAGTTGGCTTTTGGAGGCCGTAGTGTTACTACTCTCCTCTTGTCATCTTTCTGACTTAGACTTGAATCTTTAGTTTCTAGTCATTCTTTGGGTCATATCAAAACTAGAAATTTTGATGGACTTTTTAGGAATCATAATTACCTTTTATTGGTAGTTATTATATTTCTTTGACAACATTTGATTTGTTTTATTTTGATATTTAGGAAATACTCCTTATGACAATATAAAAGATTTCAGATATTATATAATCGTTATTGATAATTTCATTAAATACACATGTATTTACCTTTTATGTATAAGTTTGAATGATTTTCCAATTATTCTCACTTTACAAACGCGACTCAAACTCAAATTTCTTGCAAAATCAAAATTTATACATTAATAATGCCTTAGAATATAAAGAATAATCTTGCACTCATTTTCTTGATCAATAAGAAACTATAGGTACCATTTAACAAAGCGATAGGGATGAAAACAAAGTGTCGTCCTTATTATGCAGACATAGTGGTCACAAAATCATAAACACTAGGTGGAAAAAACTAGATGAATCAAGTACCTTTGTGATAAATAAAGCTAGATTGGTAGTTGAAGGGTATAATTAAAAGAAGGCATATATTTTGAGAAAACTTTTACATAGTAGCTAGATTATGAGCGATTAGATTATTAGTTGCATTTGCATCTTATATGAATTTCAAATTGTTTCAAACGGATGTTTAAAATACATTTTAAAATGGTTTTATTCAAGATAAAGTTTATGTTAATCAACTACCTAAATTTGAAATAATTATGTTTTATGTTTAGTTTATTCTCTTATAGGTGACTGAATTTAAGGAATAAACACAAGATTCAATGCAACTTTCTCCATAATTTTCCAATTGATGACGTGTTAGATCCATTTGAAAGATAAGAAGATGGAAAATAATTTTATATAAGAATTAGGGAGCTAATTTTAAATCAAAGAGGTTTAAAATAAAGAAGTTAAAGGAAAACAAACAATAAGAACTCAACTTGGGAGCATAACATAAGCTTGTCTTTCATAAAGTTCTTAAAAGATGAGATATAGTACCAAACCCATGTCGAATATGAAGTATGATCAGTGCCAAAATCATCTTTATTTTATAGAGAGAAATAGTGTAAAATTGGTACAAATGATAAAGCATATAAGACATTGATTACATAGAGACAAGTGAAGAGCAAAAGAAGCAAAATAAGACTAATGTCAATCTTTGATCTAATACAGGCACTAATTCTCAAGCTTAATTTCAATGATGTAAAAACCAGACTGGACTGCCCAGTTCAACCTAGTTAAGTACGAACTTGGTTTTCACTTTGATTTTTACTTTTGACCGTTGTGAATGAAAACTGGCCGGTTAAATAATAAACCAGCAAGTTTTCTCTGAATCGTGAAGAACCAGTTGTGTCTTTGTTGGTTTTCTCTAAATTATGAAGAACTGGTTGTGTCTTCGTCTTCTCCAATGCCCAAATACTATATCAAAATAGAAAGATGAGAGCTTTATGTGATTGGCACGTAAAACATTTCTTATGTCATTATAAGATTCTTTAAGTATAAATAAATTAGAACTCTATTTTTGTAATCCAAATGATAGATAGTTGTATTAGACAATGTTTTAAAAATTGGACCAGATACTGAACCGATCAAAGAAAGGTCTAAGGTTTAAAGGTTTAACCGATATTAAACAACTATATAATAAATAAAAAGTAAAATTATAAGAATAAGTAAAAATAAATATTTTATTGAAATAAAAACTACACCAATGTTTATTATTATATAATGAACTAAGAATAAATCAAAATAATAATTCAAATTAAATTTGAGTCTAATATATAAAACTTGAAATAAAAATAAAAGTTAAATTTGTATTCTTAAAGGGACTTGTGTCTCATCATTGTGAAAAGTTCCAATTTCTCCAATGCTATCTAAAGACTCTTAAACTATGTTTTAATCCAAAGTATTTGCATCAACTTCACATCCAAATAATTTTTATTTTTAAAAGAAAAATCACTTCTTTTAGATTTCAGATAAAAAATAATTTTAAAATACATACGGCATACATTACAAGAAAAATTAGTTTTAGCGACAGAAATTACTGATGAAAAATACTAATAATTTTTTGGAAAACAAATTTGATGACAAAAATTACCGACAAAAAAAGTCATAGGAGAAACAGTTGTAGGTAAAATTTAGTGACAGATATTGTAAATTTGTAGGTAAATTTGCTAACGGAATAATAATTTCTTTAGGTAAATTTACCGATGAAATTAAAATTTACCGATGGAATTACAATTTTTGTTGCTAAAATTACTTACAAATATTGTAATTTCATTGTTAAATTTTCCAATAGATTTACAATATTCTGTAGGTAAAGATAACAAGGGATTCACTAAATCTGTCGCTAAATTTACCGACGGAAAGATATCTTCCATAGGTAAATTACTGTGAGAATGCTATAGTTTGTAGGTAAATTACTGACAGAATAGCAATATTTGTAGGTAATTTTAGCAACAGATAAACAATTTCCATAACTAAATTTACCTACTCATTATAGCCTTTCATCGGTAGTTTACCTATGGAAGCTACTTTCTGTTGGTAACTTACCTACATAATATAGTATTCCGTCGGTAATTTACCTACATAATATAGCATTCTGTCGGTAATTCACCTATGATATTTTTAGCTACCACTTCTCGCTTCTCACTTCCCACCTGAATTTTCTGTTGTTAATTTATTAATTTTTTCTATATTTAATTTCTTTAAATAATATAATCTTGATTGATAATATAATGTAAAAATTATATTGATTGATAATATAATATAAAAATTATAATGTACAACAATAAGTATCTTGAAAATAACTTTAAATTAAGCATTCATACCAAAGCATAAGAGTAACAAAACATCAAACACATTCATTTAAGTACTGAGGTATTATAAATCTAAGCTATGCAGCTAGTGAAGGCAGATGATTTGACAATTGCGATGAGGTGTTGCCTTTTGCCCTTCAGCTCATCCAACTCATTACGGAACTGGCCTATGTACTCCATTGACTGTTATAACTGAGTTATCAGCTGATCTACTGTGCTCTCAAGCTAAATGACTCTCTCATTGGATGCAAACCGCCCACTAGATCTAGCTATACTAGATGTGGAGGATTGCAAATAGCATGTGTTTGCAAATGAACCTATGCCGAAAATCCTTCCACAACGGTCCCTACCGCCAACTTCATCAAGATATATCTGACTCTCGTCAATAGTTTCAGAGTTTTGAGACTGTCATTAAATGCTTTCTTGTATTTGGTCATATCATTATAATTGTTTGTGTTAATAAATGATAATTTTTAAGAATAAATTTTTAAGAATAAATTTTACATAAATTAAGTTGTCTGTGTTGGGTGTTGACGAAAGTCACATCATTATGTTTCTTAGTGTGGGTGTGTAAAAAGAGCTAAAGTAGTATAAACTTCTTGCCTACATACTTTTCTTACTTTAGAATAAATTGTTATAAGTGAACTACAATTTACAACAAATTTTGACAAATTTTTCTCTATTTTTATGATATATACCCTTATTAAATAAAAAATTTCTCAACAACAAAGCCATTCATGGCACTAGACATTTATAACATTATCATTCTCTATAATACATATATATTTTTATTGTTTCTCCCTTTGGTCCTCCACATCTGTTTTCAAAATTGCATTCAAAAATGGAGATTGCCTCGAGTGTTGCCCAATACTAATGCCAACAACTCCATATTTCTTCAAATATATAAGGAGGTGATACACTATTCTTGTGTATCAAACCAAGAAAGTCTCTATATCGTGCATAGGCCCATACATTATAAATGACAACATCAAATTTTGAATCCCAAAAATACTATAAGTACTTATATCTCTGTCGGTATAGATTTATATTCTGGTCTGGGAGTAGGGTTGCTGGATGGTACAGAGACTATAGATAGGGAAGGTGATATCTGGATGTGCAACACATGATTCTGTAGCTGTTAATTGAAATTTTGCATTAATTTTTGATACATAATTTTCTAAACTCTTATCCATTTAATGTTTAAATTGCACTAATTAAGAATTATTTGTTTTACTTTTAGGTACACATTAGATTTGTTATTTTTAAAATCCTAAGCAAGAAAAGCCCTCAAACCATGATTTTTGCATAAAGAAGGTTACAACGTGAATGTAATGGTTTGGGACCAAGGAGACCTAAATGGACATTCAAGGGAGAGCAACAACGTACACGTGAGCTGGTGAAAAAAAAGAGGATGTTGATACAAAATTATGGAAGCAAGAAAAACATTGAGCTTGGGCAGATGAAGACATGTTGAGCCAATGGTGGAGACAGCATTGAAGCTTGAGCTGGTGGAGACAACCTTGAACCTTGAGCTGGTGGAGACACACAAAATAAAGCAGGAGGTGGCAAACATTAAAGGAGCTGTTGGTGGAGAGGAGATTACATGAGCTGCTGGTGGAGATTAAATGTGTCGAAGCTAGTGGCACGAGAAAATACAGTCGCGGAAAAAGGGGTGTTTTTAATTTGTTTTCTTAATTTATTTTTAATTTAGTATTTATGTTGGGCCCCGGCTGTTGGTACCTGATCTCGAGACCGGACCCTAACCGAAAAAGCGAAACGAAAAATGGAAATGAACGAATTCGAAGTAGAAACATGGACCCGGAAGTGGGCCGAAGCGAAAGTGGAAGCAAACGAAAGAATCGAAAGCAGATCGAGAGTGAATCGAATCGGAATCGCATAACAAAGAACGGAGCCAAGAATCAAATGAATGGAATACAAATCGGACTGAAAGAATTTTCCGACATCCGCGAACGAAAACTTTTAGACAAAAGTTGCATTGCGTTAGAAACCCTAAGACTAAACCAATCCGAATTCGGAATAATTTTTTTTCGCATTCAATCCTTTTTCTCTTTATTCAATCTTATTCAAAAACAAAACTAATCCCTATTCAATTTTCTGATCAAATTTTCCATTTGGACAATCATTCATTTGAATCTCAATTTCCTTTGCTATAATAATCCATAATCTCAATTTACTAGATTTCTCTTAATCAAGCATATCTTAAACTCATCTTTAAAACTCTTATTCTAATTTTCCTTTGCCAAATACACAATCACACTAATCTTATTCCCAAACAAGCCATACACAATTTAACGAAATTTCGGCAGCATAACGGCTGCATTTTAAGAAACCCAAAAATCTGCAAAGGTAAACACA
>JANZLC010000200.1:15629304-15639477 GCA_026413385.1 Erythroxylum gracilipes
CTTCATATACAACATATGCATTTCTATCCTCATTGTACAATTCGTTAAACGCATTCCTATGTTGAGCATCAAGCCATTTCTCAATTCATCCATAAGCCACACAAATACGAAAATTTTAGAACAAAGTTCGAAATCATATTCATATCATTCAAAGTCTAGTGGCTCAATGGTAAGAGGCGAGCATGTGGAAGCTATAAAACCTTGAGGTCTTGTGTTCGAATCCTAGAGAGGGATTCCCAAACCAAAGAGGACAATACCGATTATGTGGGCCACGGGGGTATGTTGGGGCTTATGGCTGGGCCTGTTTCCCTAGGTACCAAATCTCGGACCCAACAGATGATGTGCTTCAAAGGAGATAGGTCTATAGTCTTAAATAGTTGTTATATTTGGAATTTTGGGAATAAGGCATATATGGGTATTCATTTGGAAGTTTTTGTGGAACCTCACAGTCCCTCCAAAAGTTAAAGCTTTTATGTGGCGACTTTTACGAGACATTCTTCCTACCAAAGAGCGGATCTTTAGACAAGGCATCGATATTGACTCCAGTTGTGGCCATTATGGTCGTAACGAAGATTGCTTCCATGTGTTTGTGGGCTACTATGTAGCACGTGAGATTTGGACTGAGTTTGGCTTGAATTTTCATTTTTTTGGGTCCACTATCTTTACTTGTGTTTGCAATGCTTCCAAGATTGTCTCTGTTGATATAATGCGCAATGCTTGCATGGTCTTATGGCAGATATGGTTTAGCCGCAACAAATATGTTTGGGAAGCCAAGCTCACGCGTTGTTCGCACGTTCTCGGCAAGGCATCCTCTTTCTTTCAGGCTTGGACAGCAGCACGTTGACTATATGTTTCGCCTTTTGTGGGATCCAACAGTATGGGCCACTCTCATCAGTAGGATGGCACTCTCCCTGGTGGCTCCCCTATAGGAGCTTCGGTGCGATAGGTTTGCTTTGTTGACGCTACTATTTTTCCCCACTTGCACTGCAGTGGTTTTGGTGCTGTCATTAAAAACTGTGTGGGTGCTGTTGAGTTTGCTCTTTCCGGTACGTTTTCTGGTGTGTTCGAACCTAAGACAGCTGAAGCTCTCGCCTGTCCTTCTCTTCTCTCTTGGGTTGACCAGCATCTGCCTAGACAGTGCTCTATTGCCGTGGACGCTCAGGCAATTTCTATCGCTCTTCAATCATCTCGGGAAGACTTATCTGACTTTGGTAAAATCATTGATGATTGTTTAGATATTCTTAGACGCAATACTGCTGTTTCAGTACGGTGGCTTCGCCGACACTGTAATGTCGAAGCTCATGAGTTGGCTCGACAGTCTCATTTGTATGCCTTTTTTATAGTTTGGGATCATTATCCTACCTTTGCTTAATACCATATCTCGTTTTTTACCCAAAAAAAAAAATCTCTTTCAACTTCTTTCTTTAGTTTAAGAATTCTATATTTGAATTTATAAATGTGTCCCTACCAAATGCCATGTTCTCTTAAAGAAGAATGTATTTAGACCATCATATAATCTAGGGCTTTATTGGGATTTATGTGATTGCTTTAACGTCTCTTATAACAGTTTTACATCTATTTATTTAATTAATAAATCATCATAATATTAAACAAGAAAAACATGCTTAACTACTTGCCCAAGAAATGACTTAAATAATCCTTTTCTTCTAAATTCAATAAAATGACGATTCCTATTCTATCAAGCGTTACAGCAAAGATGTTAATTTAATGACAATTTGGCAAACAAACCACGTTATACATACCAGAAGACCAAATTGTCATTACGAGGATATTGCAAGTTGTGAACGAAGGCTAGTGGACTTCTAGACCAAGTAAACATTTTATAAATAGCAAGAATAAATATGACCTGAAAACGAGTACAAGAAACAAACTATCATGGCAAACTCAGTCGTCGAGATTAGCTGATGAGGTGGATCGACAACTCTACCTAAACGTTTTAGCGTTAATAACCATTTCTTTTAGCTTATCCAAGTAATTCCACAATTGGGCTACGAGGCAAGGTTGCTTGCTTTGATAAGCTTGCCAATTCCATGAGAAAATAATATTAATGAACCAAGGCCAAGGGATTATCCAGACTGAACTCAAAAGCTAGCATTGCCAAATTAGTCAAACTTTCTTAGATCACCAAACACTGCCAAACATTTGATTAAACACTCACAAGCACTATCTAACCTTCTTTCACAATCAACCTGGTTGGTCCAACCATCCCCACTTCCCCAATTTGGCATTCAACTTGCCCAACTTTACACATTTTCTTATTGTTACATGCATAAATATGCTTTCCTATCAACAATACACACTAAGCCCATCACAAACAAATGGCTTCTTGTTTCCACCTACCAACAGTTGAAGAGGACTCTGTTATACTTTTCTCAACTTCTGATTCCCAAGAGGAATCAACCAGTTCCTCCTCTTCTTTCAGCCACTCACCACCACCGCTTCCACCACCGCCAACACCATCTCAGCCGTCACAATTCTGTTACAAACTTCTTGTAAGAAATCTTTCTTACACAATTTGTACTACTACTACTAGATCACTATGCACTTCATTCATGCACTTGGTGGGAAAGCCTAAACCTATCAGCATACTTAAATCTGTCTCTTTTGAGGCAAGAAGTTGTGAAATTCTTGCCATTGTTGGTCCAAGTGGTACTGGAAAATCTAGTCTTCTTCGGATAATCTCAGGAAGAGTAAAAGATAAAGACTTCCAGTCCAAGAGCGTATTGATAAACGATCGCTTTGTGACTGCTCCAGCTCAGCTGAGAAAGCTATGCGGATTTGTTGCACAGGAGGATAATTTGCTTCCTTTACTCACGGTAAAAGAAACGTTGATGTTCAGTGCTCTGTTCAGGCTCAAAAACATGAGTTTAAAAGAGAAGGAAGAGAGAGTAGAGAGCTTGATTCAAGATCTTGGTCTCGTGCATGTAGCTGATAGTTTTGTTGGTGACGAAGAGAACAGAGGAATATCAGGAGGCGAGAAGAAAAGGGTGTCGATAGGAGTTGATATGATTCATGACCCTCCAATTTTGTTATTAGATGAGCCAACTTCAGGTCTCGATAGTAGTTCAGCTCTTCAAGTGATTGAGTTGCTTTCATCTATGGCAAAAACAAAGGAAAGAACAGTTCTGTTGTCTATACACCAACCAAGCTACAGAATTCTCAAGTACATTCCTAATTTATTGATCCTCTCTCATGGCTCAGTTGTGCACCATGGAAATTTAGAACAACTTGAAAAAACCATAAACAACATGGGGTTCCAAATTCCTATGCAGCTAAACCCTCTGGAATATGCCATGGAAATTATGCACAATCTGGAAGATTCAAAATCCAAAACTAACAACTCTTCTCTCAATATCAATGAATCAGAATCATATCTAGTTTGGCCTCTGGAAGAAACAGGATATGGCCAAGCTGATCACCAACATGGTGCAACAGCAGCTTGCAAGCAAAGGGGTATTTCTTATCATCTCGATTTGT
Source organism: Erythroxylum gracilipes (assembly GCA_026413385.1). NCBI lineage: Eukaryota > Viridiplantae > Streptophyta > Magnoliopsida > Malpighiales > Erythroxylaceae > Erythroxylum > Erythroxylum gracilipes. The sequence continues at coordinate 15,632,803 of JANZLC010000200.1, forward strand.
TTGAGATCATGTTTCTTTGCTCCAGGTTCTGGAAGGTAATTTACAGGACAAAACAGCTATTCTTGGCAAGAACAATGCAAGCCCTTGTGGGAGGTCTTGGTTTAGGAAGTGTGTACATAAAGGTAAGGAAGGATGAAGGCGGAGTTGCAGAGCGATTAGGTCTATTTGCATTTAGCCTCAGCTTTCTATTATCGTCCACGGTCGAAGCTCTTCCCATATACCTGCAAGAACGTCGAGTTCTAATGAAAGAGGCCTCAAGAGGAGCCTATAAAATATCCTCGTACATGATAGCCAACACCATAATCTTCTTACCTTTCTTGTTTGCAGTGGCTGTTCTTTTTGCTTTACCAGTCTATTGGCTCGTAGGACTCAACCCTTCTGTTTCTGCTTTCACATTCTTCACCTTTGTGGTTTGGCTCATTGTCTTAATGGCTAGTTCACTGGTTCTTTTCCTGAGTGCAGTGTCTCCTGACTTCATATCTGGGAATTCTCTGATTTGCACAGTTCTTGGAGCATTTTTTCTCTTCTCTGGCTATTTCATTCCAAAAGAGAACATCCCAAGATATTGGCTCTTCATGTATTATGTTTCCTTGTATAGGTACCCTTTGGATTCACTTCTTACAAACGAGTATTGGAGTTTGAGAAAGGAGTGTTTCTCTTGGCATGGTCAGGATCAGTCCGAGTGTCTGCTTACGGGCAATGATGTCCTGAAGAGTAGAGGACTTGACAAGGACGCTAGATGGATTAACGTTGCGATCATGTTTGGTTTCTTTGTATTCTACCGTGTGCTTTGCTGGATTATATTAAGACTAAGGGCCTCGAAAACAACAATTTGAAGATAGAAATAGCTATAACAGAGATATAGTACGTATGCACCAATTAGGATCCTCTCTCCCAGTTTGTATGAGCTAGATCAAATTAATAAAAGAACGCATACTTGCCTAAACTACAAATTATATCAATCAAATGCATGAAGTTTGAATTTATTAAAACTATAATCCCCCATTTTCTCTACTTTTAATGTTGCTGACATAAAGTGTCATATAACGAGTCCTTATTCTAGCTAAATAGGAACTTGTATTATATAATAAATCAAAAATAATTGAATAATAAAATTTTGGTTTAAAAATAAGGGAAGCCATTATCGAAACATTTGGTACTTCTAAACCGTTGTCTCTTTCTTATTGAAGCTTTTGAAATCGTTAACCAAAAAATCCTTATAGCAACTGTTACAGGTTAAGTTTGAGGTTAGCCAACTCATAAGAAAATACCCTATAAATGTGATCAATTCTACCCAATTGATCTAGTAAAAACCACACCTTAAGGAAATAACAAAAATAACGTTACTAAGGACAAAAGGGTTGTCTTTACAATGAATTAAGTTCCCCTACCTAAGAATGAAGAACAAGGAATGAAGAACAATGCCTGGAAGAATCTTTTAATGGACAATGTTATATAAAGCATCAAAAGAAGGGACAAATAATGTGAATAACATTATTAAATAAGCCAATGGGATATTGCATAATATTTAAGTACTAGATACGTAAACATACAACATATGGTCTGGAGGGATGATACACATATATAAAGACTTCCTAACACATAACAACGTTCAAATGATAAGGTCCCTAATTGTTGGGATAGTTTGGATAGTTACAACCACTTTCAACAGTTAATATGTTAATTGTTTAAGCAATAAAACGACACACACATATTACAATCGGCTATCTCATGCAAGGCAAAGGTCAGGTGTCCTTACACCATGCCTATATTCATGCAGCCAACTAGATTTAGCCACTTCACCATTATGAAGAACCATGCAACCACCGTCTATACACCATCTGAAAGCTATCCACCAACGTAACTCCACTTTCCAGCATATAATTATTATATAATAATTATTTCCAATCATAATAGCATATGGTTTGATGATTAAATAGCTCCAAAGAAACCTTACAACTTGTCACAATATGCCACCTTCATGTTGCCAAAGTTGTGCAATTGTGGTGTTTACCGAATATCGAAAAGAGGGTCTCACAAACCTCCCCCACCAAAAGAAAGCCAACATCCTCGTCAGCAATCGAAATGTTGAATTTGTTCAACATGTTTACCCTTGGCTACTTGCTCCCAAAGCTGGTCAATACCTCACATTTTGTCTTACAAAAGTCTAACACAACATGTTGAGTAAATGTATACCAAAAGGACACACCCTTGCATGTCATTTTGTTAATAATTTGAAGTGGCAGCCCCCACTATCAACTTGTAAATTTGAACTGACAACAAATGTCTTTGCTACCATTTAAACCAATCAAGTTGGGACTACAAGTCCATTTGCAGCCCCTTATCACCATCGAAGGAAGTCTCGACCCCTTCGATGTATAGCCATCATAATTGCTGGTTAATGGTCCTAACAACCCCACTTCTAGGTGCTTTTTCCACCACCAATGGAATGATAATTGCCACTTCACTGTTGTCCTCCTTCTCATACAACAATGCGACTTTCAACCTTGTCCAAGTGATATCACCATCCACAGCACCATGGTTCCTAATGAGAGCCAAAGCATCCTCTAAAACTGCCATTCTTTTGTTTGTTTCTGTCGATATTGTATCTATTCGATAATGAAATGCCTGAATCGCCTACTCTAAGTAATCCAAATGAGCAAACAAATTTTATGTTTCATCTTCCGGAATGGCCTCCATTCCATGCTCCAACCTATCAAGCCTTTCCTTAATGGCTGCAAGTATCTAATATGCCACCATTGTCCCTAGCGCATTCTGCCAAGTGAAGAAAATATCCCATAAATCTCCAAACAATGCTCTGATACCATGTTGTTACAGGGTTAAGTTTAAGGTTAGCCAACTTTTAAGAAAATGCCCTATAAGTGGGATCAATTCTACCCAATTAATCTAGCAAAAACCACACCTTAAGGAAGTAACAAAAATAACATTACAAAGGTTAAAAAAAGGGTTGTCTTTTACAATGAATTAAGTTCCCACCACCAAGGAACGAAGAACAATGCCTGGAGGAATCTTTTAGTGGACAATGTTATATGAAACTTCAAAAGAAGGGACAAATAACGTGAATAATGTTATTAAATAAGCCAATGGGATATTGTAGAATATTTGAAGTACTAGATATGTAAACATATAACACATGATTTGGAGGAATGATACATATATTTAAAGACTTCCCAAAAGACAACAACGTTCAAATGATAAGGTCCCTAACAGTTGGGACTGTTTGGACAATTACAACTACTTTGGACAGTTAATATGTTAACTGTCTAAGTAATAAAACAACACACACATATTACAATTGGCCATCCTATGTAAGATAAAGGCTAGGTGTCTCATGCAACCATTCAAATTCAACCACGTCACCATTATGAAGAACCACGCAACCACCGTCTATACACCATATAAAAGCTATCCATCAACGTAGCTCCATTTCCCAGCATATAATTATTATATATGAATTTCCAGCCATAATAGCATATGATTTGATGATTACATAGCACCAAAGGAGCCTTACAACTTACAACATGCCACCTTTATGTTGCCAAAGTTGCGTTGTAATGCTCCAACATACACCCTGGGAGTATTATAGCATGTCTAGGGTGTATTAAGAAGTGAACATAATGAATTAAGTACATCTAAGTATAGTAAGAGATATAATGGTACTTAACGTAAAAGACAAGGGTAAATGGATAATTTGTTCAGTTCGACATGGATATATATACTTAGACGTGAAATATGAATGGAAATTTTTAATATGTTTGCTTGGATTTATGAAAGTGAAGTGAGGGGAATTGATAAAAGAAGTATTCCATAAGTAAATGAGATGTTTTTGGTTAAATTGGATGTGTTTTTGTGTTGTTCTTGCATGATAAGATCGAAGTTAGTTGATTTGGGATTTGTAACTCACTGAATGGATAGATTCCACTAAACAAATTTCTATAATTTAACCATATCTTGACATGTAGACCTCCAAATTGGATAATTTAAATTGGAGATTAAACTAGAGACATAATTATAAAACTTTCATGAAGGTATTGAAATCTGATTCTACCTCTAAGAGTTTTGAATTTTGTTTTGAAGTTGAGTTCTGGCTACTATCCTTGTTTTCAAACAAACTTTAGCTTTTGGGGTATAACTCCCGACATAATTAACCAAATTGCATGAAATTTATGCCACTAAAAACTTAAGACATAAGGGAATTAAATAAATTGATAAGATTATAGGCCAATGTGGGAATTAAAGGAAGAAGAAGGACCAATATGCATTTTTCCTAAAGTCAACTCATGCACCAATAAGATTAAAGCATTTGTGTCTAATAGAATTGTAATTGTAACGCCCCAAATTAGGGGTTAGAATATTAACAAAATTTAGTACGAATTATGCTTGTTATTTACATATTGAATATTTGCTTAATTGTGCATAAATATTTTGGCATGCATTCATGACATTTTCCGGGTAAATTGGTTTAATGAGATTTCTGAATTGTTCGGACAGTATTAATATAATTTTAGTAATTTTTGTATACTTCAAATATTTTTAGAAATTGTTGGTGAATTATTATTATTTTTTTGAAAATTTATTTTGAGAGTCATTATTTTATGACAAAATTTTGGTGAATTTTAGGAAGTTTTCTGGAAATTTTGGGTATTTGTTTGTTATAAGAATTATAACAATGTATTTGGTTGTTTAAAAAAAATATTTTATTAATAAAATAATAATAAGTGGACGTATGAATCTGTGACAAGAGTCTTGTATGCAAGGTGACATGTAGAGTGACATATGGCAATATGCATGAGTGATCCACGTTATTACATGCGTCGTTAGGCTTATAAATAATAAAAGCCTTCAAAGCTGATGCTTTGCTTCAGCCATCGAAGGCTTACTAGTGGAGTTTATGTCGATATAAGGTAAGTGTTAAAATAATGTTTATAGTGTATATTTATACATGCATGCACGGCTTTGAAAAAAAAATTGTTATACATGCATAAACATGTTCGGCTAAGGTGTAAAAGGTGATATCTATATAGATATATAACTATGCAGTAACATGGAGCTAGATGATATGCTTTGCTTATTTGTTTTGTTTTATATATGTGTTCATGTGTGAGGTTTAAGCTTAAGAAACATAGAAAATGATGAGATGTAGTGGATACGTGGGTTGTTGTGTTTTTGAAAGTTTACAGTAAAGAGAGAATAGAGTAATGAATTGTCGGATTTTTCATATTTGAAGTTTTAATTTGTTTATGAGTTGGTTGGAAGCTTTATTGGGTTTAAACAAGCCTAATGGACTTTTAGAAGTGATTAAATAGGTAGAAGAAAAAAAAAAGAAAAAGAAAATGAAGAAAGTGTTAGAAATAAAGGTTGAAGATGATGAATAGTAGATGAATAGTAATGTTGAAAACTTTCTGGGTTTGGTTTATATAACTAATGTTGTATTATTAGCATTAGATAAGTTGCAAATGAAAGAGACAATTTAGAAGTGATTAAGTGGGGAAAAAGAAATGAGAAGAAAAAGAAAATGTTGTTGTTTTCGTTAAGAAGAAAATGAACAGTGTAGGGGATGAATAGTAGTTTTCGTTGGTGTTGAAATGTAAGTTTGAATTAGAGTCATTTTGTTGTACAGCTTCAGTGTTTTGCCTATAACTTTTGTATCTGAACTCCAAATGACTTGAAACTTAGACCAATGGATTCCTAAGATATTTTTATTTCTCTCCATAAAAATTTAGAATTTTTTGAATTGAATTGAAGGTTATTGATAGGATGAAAGTGGGAGTTTGCTGGAATGTTCTGAATTGAAAAATTTTCATGATCATGCTTCAGTTTTCTAATTATAACTTGAGATGTGGATCTCTGAATGAGTTGATTTTTGATTCGTTTTATAACTAGAGACACAGAGATACAATGTTTATGAAGAAATAGAGTTTTAATTCTATCTCTAAGTTTTTCAATGTTTGGTTGGAATTTGAGGTATGAATTCTGGTGGAACTTAAGAACAGTCTATTTTATGTTGAGTATATCTCTTGGTATACTAATCCAAATTAGATGATTTTTGATGCCATTAGAAAGCTAAGAAATGAGAAGGAAGTTTTGTCTAATTTGGTCATTTACCTAATCTGATTTAGTGTGGAAGTTGACTCATGTTTGTATTAGCGGAAAATCTGAGGTAATTAAGAAGTTAGGAGTAGTCCCGGAATTTGTCATGAACATGTATCATACATATTCAATTGACATCAATAAAATTTTAATCATACACAATAGTGATTTGTATCTGTGTTAATTATTATTAGAGAAACTACCACTACCAGATATTGCCGGGACTTCGAGGCAATAAACAGTAAGACGATTTAGGTAAGTAATATAGGTAAGAAATTTCAGTAAGTAATTTAGGTAAGTAATTTTGTTAATAAATTTTGTGAGTCAACCTAGATGATTTCTAGGATTGATTTAATTTGATTTGTTTCTACTTCCAATATTTTATGCTGCTTCCGATTTGTTTATGAATTCCGAACTTAAATTGTCCGAGGAGATCAATATTCGGAATGTATTGGAAGTGTTATTTGCTTGCACATGAAATATTTAATTGTTTTGTTTTAAAACTGTTAAGTCCTAGTTGTGGGTAAATAGGCATGCCTAGAAGGGTCTGCAGCTGCTCCTGTG
>JANZLC010000200.1:15639577-15663230 GCA_026413385.1 Erythroxylum gracilipes
GTTTGTTTGGGCTTGTAAATATTCTTTGGATTTTAGTTTCTGAAAATATGATATGTAATATATGTATGTTTGAATTTCTAAATAAGATAAATATTAGTGTGATGTTTGTTTATGTTGTCCTGTCTTGGGTGACATCCATGTATCCTCCCAGGGGGTATATGGGTGTTATAGTAACACATGGTCTAATAGAATTGTAACATATGGTCCAATATAATTTTAACACATGGTCCAATAGAATCATAACACGTGGTCTGATGGTATTATAATACATGGTCCAATAAGACTGTGACATATGGTCTAATGGAATTGAAACATGTGTTTAAAAGACTAGAAAATTCATGAAAAAGGCATATGGAGAGGGAAGATGAACGAAACTTTGATGTCTTAACTTCATATTTTTCTCTTCTCCATTTCACCTTCTTCATCCCATCATTTTTTACTTGGTGATTCAAGCAAAGCCAAAGAGAATGGGAAGGAAAAGCATTAGAAGAACTACTTTGCCAATTTTAAGGTTTGAGACTTCACTTAGTTAATTTCTGTATTTGTGTATATTTGAATGTGTAAAAAGATTCATTTGGATGTGGAATGGTTTCTGGGATGATACTTTGGTGCTATTTTGGTGTTATCTTGTATAGAATTGGTTGAATATGACAAGAGATTATTGTGTAGTAGAATTCTATCTAAGGTTTGTTGAACCAGTCACATTGTTTGGGTCATAAATAAGCCTAAAGACCTATAAATATGGTGATTTCAGTTGCATATGAAAATTAAGACATAGAATTAGAAATTTCTAAAGAGACTCTGACTTAATTCTAGCTTTATGACATGGGAAATTGAGATTGAAAATAGTTACCTGATATTGCCCCTATTTTGGAGCAACTTGTGATATTTGATCTATATCTTATGATTGGAAAGTCTAAATGGTCTGATTGTTGGTGCCATAGAAACTAGAGACATAGGGTAACGAATTTCTAGTAGACTTAAAATCCTAATTCGAACGTTTTCTATATTCATATTAAAGAACAAGTGGAGTTCGTGAGGTAATTTGCTTCTGGACTGATTGTTGACCTATTTTTAGACCACCGTGGGTTTAGCCCAAATTGTACTATTTTGAGTTTGTTGCCATTTCTTATTTTTACTGAATCTTATCCGAACCTCTTTGAATGTGTATGAAGCTTTTCAAACACCTAGAAATAAAATGAAATAGGACTTACCATATGTGAATTAGGTGATTGAACATTGAAATTTAAGATTGAGCATAATGCATACCAAAAAAAACTTACACATACATAAATGATCGGTATGCATATTTATTGCTCATATATGTATAGTATGATTATATAAGTGTGATTTTGACACCCTCCTAATGGTGGTAAGTTATAACTTGCATGTATGAACACATATATAGATTTTATAACTTGAAATGTATATCATATTATTTGTTAATATATGAATTGTGAAATTTGCAAATGATTAAAGGAAATGTTATAGTATCTGCTCTATTGTCTTGGTTGTAAATAGATAGGCATGCTTATAGGGATACAGTGCAGCTGCTACAGTTTGACACCATCCGTGTCCACAGTTCGATACCTTCGGATATCCACAGCACCTGTTACCCACACCTACAGAAAATATGCAGGCTTAAGACAGAAAGGAAACTTAACAGTCATAAATAAGATATACAACATGACAACATGAATAATTGATATTGATGAGCATTTGTATTGGTTGTATTAATGAATTGTAATGATGTGCAATTATATTGATAATTTTTATCAATGAGCGATGAATATCAATATTTGGCTTATAAATGTGTATTTTCAGCATATGGATAATATGCTTAAGCATATTTGCATTATGTACTTTGCTTAAGTATGTCATCATTGAATATCAATGTTTGGTTCATGGATGTGAATTTATGGTATATGAGTTGCGATATTTCTGAATGTGTGTACTTTGCGAATAACTGTTGTAAGTGGTCATCTAAACTAAGTATTTTTCCCACTAAGCTTTTAAGCTTAGCACGAGTGTTAATATGTATATGTACAAGTCATAGGAGTGAGGTACAGGTAACATCTGCAGGGACCAAGGCCAACAGATAGAAGAAAAAGTACTTTTGGAAGGTGTTTTTATTTCAAGATGATTGTACATGTAATGGTTAAAGGAAATTGTATATTTTCGTTAGATTACCATGTAAATGTAAACATGTATTACTACTTTTAAATGATAATGTTAAGCATTGGGGAGTTTTGTAATATGTATATGTATAGCATTGAATAGAATTGTATACCTTGAATGCGTGTACAGGAATTTGGTTGCTATGTGTGTGGATGGTTGTAGATTCTGTATAGGGGATGTTATATAAGTGAAGTCCCAACCTTAAAATTGGCAAAGTAGTTCTTCTAATGCTTTTCCTTCCCTTCCTCTTTGGATTTGCTTGAATCACCAAGTAAAAAATGATGGAATGAAGAAGGTGAAATGGAGAGGAGAAAAAAAATATGAAGTTAAGTCATCAAAGTTTCGTCCATCTTCCCTCTCTATATGTCTTTTCATGAATTTTCTAATCTTAGACACATGTTTCAATCCCATTGAATCATATGTTACAATTCTATTGGACCATGTGTTACAATCTCATTGGACCACTTGTTACAATTCTATTGGACCATGTGTTACAATTCTATTGGACACGCATGCTTTAATCTTATTGGTTCATGAGTTAACTTTAGGAAAATTGCATATTGGTCCTTCTTCTTCCTCTAATTCCATATTAGCCTAAAATCTTATCATTTTTTTTTCATTCCCCTGTGTCTTAAGTTTCTAATAGTATAAATTTCATACAATTTGGTTAATTATATCAGGAGTTATACCTCAAAAACTACAGGTTCTTCGAAAACAAAGACAGTAGCCAAAAACTCTTAGAGGCAGAATCAGATTTCAGTTCCTTCGTGAAAGTTTTATACCTATGTCTCTAATTTAATCTCCAATTGAAAATATCCAATTTGGAGGTCTACAGGTCAAGATAAGGTCAAATTGCAAAAATCTATTCAATGAAACTTATCCATTCAACAAGGTACATATCACAGATCAACTAACTTTGGTCTTATCATGCATGAACGACAAAAAAATATCCAATTTAACCAAAAACCTCCCATTTACTTATGAAAAACTTTTTTTATCAATTCCTCTCATGTCACATTCATAAATCCAAGCAAACATATAAAAAATTTTCATACATATTTCAAGTCTAAGTATGTATATCCATGTCGAAGCAAACAAATTATCCATTTATCCATATCTTTTACATTAATTACCATTATATCTCTTACTATACTTAGATGTACTTAATTCATTTTGTTCAACTTCCAGGGTATATGTTGGGGCGTTACTTGGCAATTGTGATATTTACCAAACATTAAAAAGAGGGTCTCATAGCAACCCTTGAATAATTGGAGTCCCTGAAGGTGATTGATTTTGTGCCCAATACATGCTTTCTCAATCCACGGAGTAAGAAAAGATCACTTTCCTATTGTTTGTGTCCTACTAAAAATGGTGCCATGAAACCCACAAAGGTTTGGGTGTTAGGCATTATATTATGCGTGCATTATTGGTTCTTAAAGTGTTCTTTGTTGTTGTGGACCCAAATAAGTATGAGAGAATTGATTACTACTTACTAGAGAATTCCAAAAAGGAGATGCTAACTGCTACAATGAAAGAGTCAAAAGGGAGTGAAGAACCTAGCAGAAGCTCTCGCATGCAAGGAGAGCAATTCGGGGTGTCAAAAACGGCTGAGTAGAAAATAGTAGAGGTTGGATGAATAGAACCATTACAAAGATATTATTAGCTAAAACGATGGGAAGTTGTCGATCTATGCCTTTGTATCTTTTTTTGGAGCCCATAATACAATTTTGATTTCTCAAAAAAGAATTATTATTATTATTATTATTATGCGAGGGGAGTAGTAACGTCAATTAAGCCAAAGCTGGTCGACCGTCGACAGTAGCTTTCTCTCCTTTTTCGATCTCCAATAACATATATATATATAATCCAATGAAATGGTCAATAATTTAAACACGCGTAGTTGGGTAACGTCTCTTAAACCCGTCAAGGACGATCAGGAAGGAACAGATGAGCATTTCTCAAGTGCTTGTGGAAACCAGAAAGCATGTATGGACTGATGGGACAATGGAAACTAAGGTGGAGTTTACTTGCAAGTAATAGAACATCCCATTAAGTGGATGCTGCATTAATTTTCAAGGAAACATGCTAAATAGGTAGGAAATCTACCAGAATACTCCTTTCCTGGAAATTTAGAGATTGTTGACTTGTAATGATGGATTGGTTTTGGTGGTGAAGGATAGTGCATGGAAAATGTTGCCAAGTCTTCTAAACAACTATTTTATTTTGGTCTCACAGAATTAGTTGGGGCAGAGTATATATTAAGAGAACACGGAAAATACGTTATGTCTTGGATTAAGTTATATTATAAGATCTAGTTTCCAGTTATGCACCCTGTCAAGATTCAAAGCGTTGACGAAACCCAAAGTCCCTCACTTTGCCTCTGTTTCTGCTCATTCTTCACGGTGAAACTTGCTTTACCCTTCTTCTCTGCTTAACGAACCATAACATTGATTCTCTCATTTCGCTTTTCTTTTTTTTTTCTTTATTTTAATCAGAACTGTGTGTTAAAGTCTTTGACTTTCTGGGATTTCCCCATCTCGTTTCCTTGAAATTAAACGTCTCAGATCTATTTTTTCCTTGTTTCTTGATCTAAAGAACATCTTTTGACTCTTGCGTTTTCATTGTTTAGCGAATTCAAAATCTGGGATTGTTGGGTACTACAATTTACCGTGCTTCAGAAATAACGTTTATTTCTTTTCTCTTTAGTTTAGTTGTTCGGGTGCTAGTTGTAACTGTCCATATCAACTGATCACTCCTATATTGAGATACTCTCATGAAGATTGATTCAGACCTTTTTTTTTTTCTTATGCAGATTTATGGTTGACCAAGTTGATTTTCTCGTAAAGATTTGGAGAAGCTATCTTTTTTCTCTTGGGTTGGTGCTTATATTTTATTGTTGATAGTACCAATTTGGTTACTTTGAGTGGTTTGGATTGTATTTTTGTGTACTTGGGACTCAAAAGATGACTGAGAGGAAGAATATGGGGAGAGTGTCGCCATTACTTTTGGTGCTTTTGGCGTTAGGATTTTTCTTTGCAACATATAACTTGTTAACCCTGGTATTAAATTCTAAGGAATCAAATTCAGTTGATGGGTCAGAGTTATCTGATCCTATTACAGAGATGCCTACTGAGATAAAGATACTTGGAAACTCAAATTCTAAATTCCACATTGCCCTTACTGCAACCGATGCTCCATATAGCCAGTGGCAATGCCGGATTATGTACTACTGGTATAAGAAGGTAAAAGTAATGCCTGGATCAGACATGGGACAGTTTACTCGAATTTTGCACTCTGGAAAAGCTGACCATTTGATGGATGAGATTCCAACTTTTGTTGTTGATCCCCTTCCGGAAGGTCTAGATCGGGTGAGCTTGATAAAATTTTTCTAATCTCTGAATTACAGTAATTTGTTTTGATTTTACGAAAATCATTTGGCTAGAAGCCTATTTCTTGAAATAACCTTCAATAAATGTGAGCTCTCATTCAAGTTCTATGAGATCCTGTTTGATGACTATTGGTCAACTTTTGCTATTTTTTGATTGTATCGTAGCAATTTACAAGGACACTGAAGCTAGATCCCATTATAGTGTCCTGTGATGTCTGATAAAAAATCATAACCTGTCAATTGACAGAAATTTTGAGTTGTGCTACTTGATTTCAACACTCCAACTTTGCTGCTATGAGTAGTTTATTTTCATTATTTACTCATTTACAGTTTCATGCTCTATCCAGGGTTATATTGTCTTAAATAGGCCTTGGGCGTTTGTACAATGGCTGGAAAAGGCGACAATTGAGGAAGAGTGAGTTTCTAAATTTGTCATGCATAATCTTTCTTACAAGCTTGACCTCAATGATTTCTGAGAAGTAGGCCATTTTCTGATTGATGCAGATACATCCTGATGGCAGAACCGGATCATTTATTTGTCAAGCCTTTGCCTAACTTGGCCCATGGAGAACATCCAGCTGGATTTCCATTTTTCTATATTAAACCCAAAGAACACGAGAAGATTGTTAGAAAATTTTATCCCGTGGAGAAGGGTCCTGTGACTGATGTAGATCCAATTGGCAATTCTCCAGTCATAATTAGAAAGGTAGCAGTTGTGTTCAAATGTATCATCTATGAATTGTTCTAACAAATTCATGCATTTCCTTTAATATTGTATTTCAAAATAAAAAAATCCTACTATTATTTAAGGTGTTTGGAAAAAAAACCTTAGATGTGCCTATAGTTTATATAGTATGATTCACTATAATCCTCACACTTGTGGTGTAGCATAATTTACTGTGTTGTGCAGTTGGACGACAATATTTTTCACTCAGTAAAATTTACTCTTTATTAACTTGTGTTCAACAAAACTTTCACCTTTCAGTCTTTGCTGGAGGATATTTCACCAACTTGGGTAAATGTTTCATTAAGAATGAAAGACGACCCAGAGACCGATAAGGCATTTGGTTGGGTATTGGAAATGTGAGTGCTGTTTTAGATGGTTATTTCTGTTTCAGTTCATGTATTGTCATATCATTTAGCTAATTCTTTTGTCTTCATCTATAATGAACTTAAGGTATGCATATGCTGTAGCATCAGCATTGCATGGTGTGCGGCATATACTTCGCAAGGACTTCATGATACAGGTAGCCCTGTGTCTATAATAAAGCTTCATGTATATTACTGTATCTTTAGGTCTAGAATTACAAACATTTTTATATTTTTCAGCCTCCCTGGGACTTGAAACTTGGGAAGACCTTTATCATCCATTACACGTACGGGTGTGACTATAATATGAAGGTAGGTTCTCTCTTATTTTATGGACCAGCCTAGAGACCTGATGTTTTTGGGTATATACAAATACCTTTTCATTTTTTGCAGAAAGCTTACTACTAGAATTCTTGTTTTTGCGCTTATATCAGTTTTAAACATTTTGGTTATAACCCAGGGAGAACTGACATACGGAAATATTGGAGAGTGGAGATTTGATAAGAGATCATATCTTAGTGGTCCTCCCCCAAGGAACCTCACGTTACCTCCACCAGGAGTTCCTGAAAGTGTGGTAGGTCCATATCGTCTTTCATAGCGGGCATATGGGTGATGATAATTTAGAGATCTCGAGAGAACATAATTCAGGTTGTTAATAGGTATTACTGGAAGTTGGAACCATGCTTAGTGACTGTATTAACATGATTTACGGTGAATAAGAAGTGTAATCAAGTTGATATTGAAAGAAATTAAATGACTTATTAATTGATACAGGATTCAATTAATGAGAGGGATTGTTCACCTTCCTCATATTTTCTTATTTTAATCTAATTAATTATGATGCAAACCAAAGATTGAAGTTAGTCCCTCACAAGCATAAGCTATAAATGCAAATTTTCATTTAGAAGAAGTTTGTTATTGTTGTTGTAATGGCTCAGTAATCTTTACAATTTTACTTACTAATGTCTGTAGTCAGAATTGAATGTTGTCAGTTATTTCTCCATACTTTGATGTAAAAACATTCCAAATCCTAATAAATAAATAAAATCAATGCTCTGTTGTTGAATTGTTCTTGGAGGCAGAACTGATGAACCAATATTCTGCAATCAACATCTTAGTAAGTGAAAACTTCATGTATTATCTTTAGCAAGTGGTATCTGCATGTTCAAAGTATGTTAATTTCCATTGTTGTACTCTTCTTTTGGTAGTCTTAAATATTTACACTTAATTTGGAAGGCTCTCTTATACACCCATGTGCATTTATACATTCCTTGTAACTGCCTGCAGGTCACGCTTGTAAAGATGGTCAACGAAGCCACAGCTAATATTCCAGGATGGGACTTGGTAAACAGTGGTTGATAATGGAGGTCGGATCATCGACTTTAAGATTCTGAATGATAATAAAGTTGATCCTTTCTTCATAGCAATAGTATACTTCAAAGGAGATTATATCCCAATACTTGACAGCGACTCAGAGCAGTGGTATAGATAGCAAATAGAAACTTACACCTTAAAGTCAGTACTTTTGATTATTGAGCTCATCAAACAACTAGGAAGGCATCTGAATTCTTTTGTACGCTTATCTATCACTGTTGTCTTTTTGATTGTCTAGGGAACTGTAAATTGCAAGTCTTTGTTGTTTGGTTTTCTTGTAACATGTTTTACATGGATTTTTTGTTGTTTTTTAAAGTAGTTAAAAGGTTAAGATGGTGTGTTCCATCCACAATGCAATCAGAAGTATCCTACTAGAGTTTGGTTGAGTTAAGAATGTGTTATGCTGCTGAATCTGTAAGAATCCAAGTGGCCATCTCAACGTGACTAAGGAAAACAGAGTTCTTGAGAAGTTCAATAATAAGCAGCTTTACTCTTAGTAATAGAGGGGAGAATATAAATGTAAGCAAAAAGTGAGGATATTGTTCTATTTACCTTATAAGGGTTTTGGGGGAGAGTGGAATTTACAGGGACCGATGCCAAGGAGATGATGTTGAAATGGAAGCAGAACACTTCTATCGATAAGAAATGAAAAGAATTTCTCACACGCTAAACATATTTAACAGCAATCTAAGTGGAACGGTTATTATTACTAGCTTTTCTCAAGGCTTCTCGGTAATGGGGTCTCGTGATCTTGTGGTGAGGGATGGTCTCATTTGAACAATTCGGTCAACATTCACTCCCATTCTCTTGGCTTCAAGTCCAGCCCGGAAGAATCGTTTCACAGCATCTTCCATATACTCCTTCCCTTGTTTCACTGTCATTTCTTTTCCTATGGTACTAGGATAGCTACTCAACACATGATCTCCTTTTAGTACTGCTGCCAGTTGGATGAGCTCGTGCTGGAATTCACTAAGCTTTGCCTCATCATTCGGCTCGTTGTTCCTGATCTTGGTAGGATTTGGAAGTAGCTCTATTCAATACAGCAACAGTTAGTGAGTGATTATAAACAGTTAAACACGTAATTGATAGACCCACACCGACCTGGGCAATCAGTTCTGGGTTGGGTCCTGCTCTGAACAATGCTCTCGAATGTACCGGCCCATGAGTCCCTCTTTGTGAGGAAGGCAGAAGTGAGGTTGAAGATCTTCTTCACAGTGGCCGGAATGGACGAGTGTTCATATTGTGACGTTGGATATGGTGATCCATTGGGACCGTGTATAACTGCATGCACATCACTCCAAATAAAACTCCGTAAGTATAAATATTTTATTGGTGGTTTGAACGAATTCAATTCAATATTTGGTCGTGATCCACTTTACTGGATTAAGGCCAATCCACAAGAATTCCGCTTTTCATGGTTGGCTTTAATTTAATTTCACGTGAAGCCGTTGTCTAAAAAGTAGTGTGAATGTACATACTTAATTGCTTTCTCTTAAAGTTATGGCTTTTGGTATTATTTGTAAGACATTCTCCTGACTCTAGTTCTGCTTCTGCCTGCCTAATAGAACCAAGGAATGACTAGAACACGCATCCTTTGCTTAAGTCAACCAATTTGGCCTAGGAAGCGTTCTGGGTTGTTTATTTTCTAACCATTAACCCACCAAGTGATTATAAGTGGAAGAAGAAGCAATTGCTTACCAGTACCCTTCTCTATCCAAGGTGAGACCATTATGGTGGGAACCCTAACTCCCAATCGATCAAATTTGAAAAGGAATGGCTCAGGACCCACAATTCCATCAGGATTTGGGATCCCATCAACTGGGGTTGGTACATGATCGTAAAATCCTCCATGCTCATCGTATGTGATCACCAATAGAGTTTCATTCCACTGTGGGCTACTCCTCAACGTCTCGTACACCTTAACAATCAAACTTCATATAATATTACATATATATAACATCACCTCAGAGTATTAAAGCAAAAAAACCAAAACCTACCTCCTTCACAAAAAGCTGGCCTTGGTAGACATCATGGGACGGATGATCATCGTTGGCAGGCGAGATTTTGACGTCCATGTACCTCTGTTCTATCACCACATATCCTGGTAGCTTCCCTTGTCGTGCATCACTCTTGAAGAAGGCATCGTACGGACGGAACCTAGATGTATACTTAAGCTTCCTCAAGTTCTTGTAGAACAATGTCGCCGGAATATTCTGCCAGTATACTGCCCAAGATATTCCTGCCTCGTCCAGATTTTCCATTATCGTTCTTTGTGGGTATCCCTTTACCAGCAACGTCGAGTTGTTGCTTGTTGCTCCATGAGATGTACCTGAATGAACGTACAACCGATTTGGTTGGGTCGATGCCGGAACTGATGCAAACCATCTGAAATACCACACTTACGGCAATAATTAATAATCAATAATCTATGATCACAATGTGAGGCAAATGCTGCATTGGATTAAATCTAAGACAATTGAACTAGTATTTGATACTATTTTGGGAACTATTAAGGAATTTTCATACTCCCAGGGTATATAAATTTTCATGATGTCTCCTCAAGAA
This sequence comes from Erythroxylum gracilipes, assembly GCA_026413385.1. Classification (NCBI taxonomy): domain Eukaryota; kingdom Viridiplantae; phylum Streptophyta; class Magnoliopsida; order Malpighiales; family Erythroxylaceae; genus Erythroxylum; species Erythroxylum gracilipes. The sequence goes on from JANZLC010000200.1 coordinate 15,650,172, forward strand.
AAAACAGATCTTGCTGATCATGATAAGGAAATAGAAGATTATGTTGCCAAGCTAATGATAATAAGCATCTCGGAAAATGGAAATTTCCAGATTTAGGTGTTTGCGCAGTGATTTACCTGTCAAAGACGGCGAACTCTGATACAAGAGTTTGGTAGACAGCAACCTTATCAGGCTCAAATCCATTCATGACGTCCCGAGACAAGTTGGCGGATGGGTCCATGGAAAATGCCTGTTGAGCGAAGCCATTCATTGCAGGGTCCTTGGAGGTGTCACTAGAGCCGAATATCTGCTCTCTTATGGCCTGAAATGAGTGACCAGGATCAGGATCTACGTACTGCGCCTGGTTCTTAAAGAAGAATTTGGGTGACTTAGGGTCAGTGGTGTTCAATGAGTTGGATTGAGTTCCATCAACACCATCGATTTCAGGGTTGATTTTCTTCATCCAACCCAGCATGTGGTCAAAGGACCTGTTCTCCATGACCAGGACAACGATAGTTTTAATGGGACTTGCATGGGTTTGGCCATGGAGGAGTGGGAGAAGGAAAACGAAAATAGAGGCAGCCAAGGAAGCTGGTGTGTTTGAGGCCATGTTTAGTTTCACAGTAGATGAGAGAAAGACAGAAGTGAAAATGTGTTGCCTTCGTGTCACCGACAATGTCTAACTAAGTTCAGACCCGTGAGCAATCTAATCTTTGATGTAGGTGATCTGCTCTGCTCTATTTAAGGAGAATCCGGCGTTTTATGAACAAGTGGCGCGGTGTTTTTTTTTTTATATATAAATAAATAAAAATGATTGAAAACTTCAAAAGGCAATTTATAGGAACAATAGTTACAAAGCAATCAGTCCTCTCCTGGTCTGGTAGTAAAGCTAAAAAGATTTAAGGTATCGAAAACTTGCCCGTTTAGTTCATTATTATTTACCACATCTTGATCTGCACCTTTCCTTCTTAGTTGCCATGAAATCAAGGAATTGCGTCAAGTCACATTTGCTTTCAATTATTTGCATTTGAAGGTCTTCTGATCGCGACCCTCAATACCGTTGTTCAAAAAGTAAAGAATAATAATGGAGGAGCAGTGGACTGGACAGGGCGTTGGCATGATAAGGAGATATATACCTTACCATTTATTTTTCTAAATGAGGACCTCTCATTTATTTATATCCCTTACTTACCTAATTTAACGCTATCCCAATAGGAGATAATGTGACGAATGGTAGTAATTGATTTTAAAGATCTCCTATTGTTTATATATGTACTAGTATATTAGAAGCAAGCTGAAAACTCTTTATAAATAGATATATGTTTTACAGTATTTGCTGAAAGGTGATGATGATGATGCTGCTGCTTTCCATTACTGGGGTGCAGACTCGACCATGTAATGAAACTCTCTTTAGAATGTCAAAATTTGAGATTTTATAGAGTTGGAAGCCAACTGTAACAAATTTAATGATTGAATCAAAAAGTCGTCCACGAATTAGTAGAGAGTGGCTTGCCACCTAACACGACCGCGTAATAAGTATGACTTAATGAGACAGCCACACCACGACCGCGTACGAGCATGATTTATGATAGGGCCTTTTTACATCCTCGTGACCACACTTTTATGCTAGACAGCAAGCTTAAAATAATTCACATGAGAACATCTAAGGAATATTTAAACACAGGGCATTTAGTTTTTACAATACTTTGTGAGAAATGGCAAAGACTTCATCCCTACTATCACTCTAGCCAGTGTAACGTTAGCAGTGGAAGTAAATCAAAAACCATTTTAAGTGAAATCTCAATACCAAATAATCTCCCGCGACCTTTGGCGATTGAAACCGACATTGATACAAATGACATCCAACAGCAAGAGTTCTTTTAACATATTTTAAGTCCACATCCCACAGTTCCTTTCTTGGAATGGTAAAACCCTTTCAACTCAAACAAACTTCACAAGTTCCTTCTCCTAATAACCAAATACTCGGTAAAGCAATAACTAAAAATGTCTTCTATGAAGAAACTCCATCATACATTAAACTTCCACTCACCCGTACATATGCTCTGCCCTACTCATGCTGCAATCAGCATCCTGCCATCCAAATCTGAGTACCAAGACCAAAAATAAGCACCACCACTTGGAACCATAATCCTGAATTTATGTGGACAGGACTGGCCAAGTACACAATAAGGTATCAAACTGCCCACCATATGGCACCAGCAGTTCTAACAGCTAGAGCATGATGGAAGTATAGTAGATAAGTCCACTATATCTTCAATCCACCAATCCTCCAAATTTAAGCTCAAGCTGCCCTCATAGACACATTACATCTCCCTTCAAAATTGATCTGACAATGCATTAACTTCTTAAGAACTGCACATCATTAAGATGCATCAATCGTTGCCCCCACCACAGGAAGCAGAGGCCCGAAAAATCTGCATTTTAAGCAAAAAATTGTCAGCTCATAGCATGAATGAGATTTTATTTTCCAAGCGAACAGGCAAATATATGATCACATGCAACAGCTTATGGAACTTCAGTTGAAAATGTTCATAATATGGCAACAGAAAAAGTAAGCAAAATGTGAGCACAGATGTTCAGTGGGCACAGAAAATGCTACAGGACAGAAGGCTGCAGATAAGTAATTTAAAAAGGCAATCATCTAGAACAGCAAGCCCACCTGATTCCATAACCGTAGGCATTAGAAAAAAAAAAAAGTTTATCCGGATCTGGGCACTTTATTTTCCTACAAATGTTAGTTTACAGATTTATGCTGGCTTTAAGACCCTAGTAGATCGCTCAAATGTTTCAAACAACTAAATATAATGGAAAAAGGAATCAAAGATGCATATATGATAACAAACTGTCACCCTAAACAAAATCAAAGATGCATATATGATAACAAACTGTCACCCTAAACAATATCATACACATTATACTGGAATTCAAAAAACATAATAAAACATCACTTTTCCACTTCAACTGGGAAAAGTTATAAGCTAACGACATGGAGAATAACAATTAACCAGAGGATAATCTAGTTGCATCTAATCAGGTTTTACGCTGCCTCAATCCAATAGCCTAACCAGCAAGACACCAAATTAGTCACATGATGGAGATAATGAAATAGAAAGGGTAGATAGGTACTTACTTGATTAGTAGCAAGAGTTCGCGACGAGCCAATGCTACCATGCTCCAACAAAAACTTAAATTGAAATTAACAAGGATAGCTAAGTTGGAGTTGTATCGGTAGCAAAAGGACACAGCACATTCACCGAAATCATGTTTAGACCCTCAAGAAGAAAGATGGAAGTTAAAGAAGAGCAATTCCCACGAAAAAACATAGTATAAACAACATTTAAGTACCAGGGTGTAGGATAGAGAAAGCTCGTCTTACCATCTAAGCCATCATTCTGATTTCACACAACATAACGACCACTCCAGATTGACTGTCCATGATATTGCTCAGGTGTTGGACTGAACTGCTGATTTCCATTTACTAGTTGCTCATGCTGTAACCGTTCTTGTTGCACTCTAAAGTGCTCAATGCCCTGGTAGTTCTGCCAATCCTTTTGTTTTTCAATCTGAAACTGAACAGTGGGATCCTGTTTTCCAGGAAATGGGAAGCTGATAGCTTCAGACAAGCCATTGTTGTTATTTAGATATTGAGGTGTCATATGAGCAACTAAAGCAGAGGTGCTATTAAATCCAGAGCTTTTTGTTGATGAAGGCATTTGATATCCATCCAACCAGCTATAATCATCCATTAATGGAGCATTGTTCATTGAATTGAATCCAGAAACAGGTTCAACAACTTGTTTAGGAGGTACAGGATTAAAACCTGGGGGAGGCCCATGGTGCCTCACAGGTCGACTAACTGGACTTTTTCTTGTTGCTGGAGGCAAAGCTGCTGATGTCTTCACAGCCATATCATCAGTAAGAACTCCTGAAGATACAATGACATCAATCTTGGATGGAATTACAGCTTCTGATGTATGAAGCGGATCACAAAAGATATTATCACTATTTAAATTCAGAGTCTGCTGAAATGGCACTTGACGGACAACAGGCGGAACTATGCCCAATTCCTTTTGAATCTCATGATTAGTAGTCACATGTCCATTCTCCATGAAACGGACACTCTTTATGTTGCTAGCAAGTGAAGCAGCTTCTTCTGCTGACCATTTTGAAGTGTATTGTTGAATAGGCTGCAGGTGCTGAGGGAGACTGCCACTTGTAGTTGCCCAAATATGAGGACTTGGGCCAATAACAGCTGGCTGTTGAAGATTACCAAGAGGAACTACAGCAGAACCACCATAAAACTGATGATCACCTTGAGGTACATTTAGACCAGGTTTCAAGCCTTCAAAAACAGCCCAATGGGTATTAAGCACATCAGGTTGCTTCCGGGTCACTGCTGGCTTAAAGACAATTACTTCATCTTCCTCTTCCCCTTCCACATATAGCTCCTGATTAGGCTGCATCATTCCCAAACTCACTGCTGTCTCAATAGGCATATCTTCCTGCATACTCTTTGTATCAAAAGTCAAAACATCATCCTCCGCAATTTGTGAATCAGCAGCTATAACAAATTTGTTCTTTCGGGTATCAAAACATAATGATTTCTGATCAATGCTAACGATATTGGCTAGAGCCTTCCCAGCTGCTAGAATCCTTTTAATGCGAGCTAACTTTTCCTTGCTTCCATTAGCACCAAATGGGTGCTTCCTTGAGAAATCCAAGATGGTTTGTGCAGGGAGAAGTGGCAAAAATCCTCTCAATTCGAAGTCTTCCCACAAAGCAAGTAGGTTTTCTGTCTCCCCTTCTTCGTAGCGGTGCATATTATGAAAGCAAGTTTCATCCTCATTTCCATCCAGTAACATCGAGCTGCATGACAATATCTTGTTCAAGAATGAAATACACTGATGCCAGAAATGTGACCAAACAGAAGCCTGTTTCTCATCAACATAACTGCCTGATGCAACATCAGGACAGCATGCCAGCCATTCCACAAAAATCAAGATGCCAGGTAGAAGGAAACTTATAGTAGGATTGTGTAACTCTGCACATCTATATAGAACATGCCCCATAAACTCCAATACTGCAGTAAATGCATTCTGAAGTAGAAAACCCTGGTGCACAATCTCTGCATATGTCTGGTCTTCAACCTCTCTTTTCCCACTATGAACTGAGAATATAACAATGGAGATGAGTCGAACTATAAACATTCCATTCTCGGAAGCATCTGAACCAAAATTCAACTCCTCTTCTGGCCCAGAAGAAAGAAGCTCACAGAATCCACTGCTCGCCAATTTTAGAACTTCTGCAAATGTTTCCAGGCTGGACAAGATAGGAAAAAGAAGTAATTATCTAGGAATCCAGATGAAAGAGTGAACAAAATGCCAAGCGCTTAAGAAAGAATACCTTGTACGAGTGAAAAGAATGCCATTTAGTCGTATAAATTGGATACAAAATGATTTGCGCATCTCAAAGACTTTAGAGGCCCTTTCCTTCTTAGCAACAGCTTCAAAGTTCACATCTCTGGACGCAAATGGTGCATCACCTTTTCCTTTTCCTTTTCTAGCCAAGTGCTCATATGACTCTTTAAGCAGAAGGTTGTGATTCTGGCGGTTCTGTAAAATAAAGGACTTGTATGAAATCATTGTTTTACCTCAACCATATGGCAACTTCATAAAAAACTTTTCTTGCAGTGAATAACTTAATGTTTACAACCTAACACCAATTAACACAAGCCCTTCTTAACCTGTTGTTTCCAACTGCTTAAAAGATATTATCTAATTCTGCTTTTAAGTCATCTAAACTCAAAAGCCTAACCATCAAACAAGTTTAATAGTCAGATAGGACTTTCAAAAGGTTTAAACACGGCCATACCAAATTGATATTCATGCTGTTAATTTAGAGCCCATTTCTGCACTTGGCCATAGAAGTCAATACAATTTTATACAAACTTGAATTGTCCATAATACTTAGCACTTGAAACAAAAGATAAAGAGAAAGTTAGACATTTATAGTTCTTCCAAAAAGTATGTTGAGTGGCAGATCATAACACCTACTTTTTCCCAATAGTTTTAACATAATTTTAAACACTGCATGTTCTAAACTAAAACTATATGTTTGAGAAAAATAACAAACAAGAACACAACTAGAAGGTACCTTCTCAAAAGCAACAATCAAATTGTCTCTTGCAGTTGCAAAGGGGATATCTACAGACAGACTCCTGAAATACCGATACACTGCCACCAGCTCATCACCCAAATAGGAAGCCAAAATAGCAAGCTGAAACATGTAAAAGATTTATAAAACTGAAAAGAACAAATTCATTTAAATATTAGAATAAAAATCCAAGTTTATGCTACAGCAATAATAAGACAACATAAAAGAACTATCAACCTGATGATGTGGATTCCCACTTGAAGGCCAAAGAGATGCAGCTTGTAAGTAGTAACTTGAAGCTGCTGCATACTCACAGGTTTTTGAATCACCTTCCCCATAAAGTCCCTTATACCTGGCGAGGTCACCCAAATATATCAAACAACGGTGACAAGAGATAAAGCCTTTCTTTATATCAGTTGTTTTCTTTCCATCTTTTTCCATTACAATCCCATTATCTGAATCCTCAGAAAAGTACCCCAAAGGAAGCCCATACTTGGCTCTGATTTTCAGAATCAGATCATGATAGAACCCTGTTGCTTCTGAAAGAAATGTTTTGAACTGAAGCCTAATTTTTGTAACTCGATCAGGTCGTGTTGAAACCTTTACACCTGGCGATAAGTTTGAGCCTGAGGAGGATAAAGCAGCACTGAAATGTGCCCTAAATTCCTCAATATGCCTATAATGCAACTGCCATAGACCATATTCTACATTGTGCTGCTCTGAAAAACCATGATCCTCGAGAATTATAGCTTCATAGTTCTCACGCATCTGCTGCCAAGCATTGGGATCTGATGGTACACGAGCCTGAGCCGAACGTCGGCGCTTATTCTCAATCTCTATATTCTGCATGAAAAGAATAAATAGTTAGAACACAACAAACTCAATTTCGGAACCAGCACATGGACATGCATAAATACAAGATAGGGGCACTCTCATGGAGAAAGGATAATTAAGCAGCAAAATTATATTCCATCTAACCACAAGGCAAACAACAAGGCTCCCAGTTCTTTGAGCAGGTAGGGAAAAGTAAAAAACGAGTGAAAGACAAAAATACCTTTTCATAAAGTCGTTGAGCACGCTCCCATGATGGAGCAGACATTTTGTCCATTTTGACAATCATCATCCATCAAATCACAACTTCATTCATTTTATAGATAGATATAGTCATCGGTAAGATCGGCTGTCAAACAATAAAACAAAATGGGAACAAAATTTGTTAGCCTAGAATTTCAAAAAGAAGCCATGAAGCAAATTAGCATAGCCGAGAAGAACTGCTCAATAATGCATGATTTATCATCCAAAATCTATTCATTTACGAACATCAATAATTTGAATTTTAACCAATTGGCCAACATTGCTTTTCAAAACCAATATTCAGAAATGATAAACTGGACAATCATGTCTACTACAAATCCACAAGCACCATGACCATAAAAACTGCAATTTAGGACAGCGGTTTCGATCACCCAATCCAAGTGCTTCAAGTATCAACAATTAAGTAACTATTAACAGTTGACCAAGAAAAGAAACCTTTTGACACTGTCAGATCAAAACCACAAATATTCAATCACGTAGCAACAAAGCAACCAATCTGATCATACTATGATAAATAGGAATAAACTGATACCGAGCCTTCCAAAGATCTTATATATCCTCCCTTTAAAAAATAGGAGACAGTTGCGATTTCATTATAATTCTCAAATTTATGATAAAAACAAAAAAGTAAAGCTAGAGTAAAAAAAAATACAAAAAGAAAGAAAACGAATGCATACCGTTTCAGAACAACATTATCAACAGAGAATAATTTGCAAGAAAAAGAAAATCCATTACGAAATTAATTAACAGAGAAAAAGAGACGAAAGGAACAAACTAACAAGCGATCCGTGGAGATTATACAACGATCGTCGAAGTGCAATTCATCAACCACAAACAGAACGCAAACAGAAACAAACAAAAACCATTAAAATCAGAAGAAAATAGAATAAAAAAGAACAAGATACCCGTAAAACCAGATCTAGAAGAAGGATAAGGGTTAGTAGAAATTAGGGAGAAAGAAAGAAGAGATAGACATTGGTGATTTAGGGTTTGCTTGTTTGAAGTTAATTTGGGGCTGAAGCTATTATAAATTGAATTCAATTCAATGTGTTTTCTTCGCCATTTTCCCATTCGCTTTCCAACTCTAACTCCTAAACGGCGACGCCTAAGCTTCTAAATGTTTATTGTCTACTTTTGGGTAACGACTTAACAAAAGTTTGAATACAGTTGGCATTGATTTTTGGTTTTAGGTTCTTCAGAATCCACGCGCCAAGAGGTAGGGGATTTTAGAGAGTGTTTGTCACTCGCCAATGTTCCAGATGGTAACATTTTAGCGCAATAGATTAATACTAAAATTATGAAACTTGAAATTAATTTGCAGATAGCTAACTCGTGGGTTGAGCTGGATTTGAATTTAGATTTGGACTAATTGGAAAGAGATGTTTTTATTTAACGCTTTTACGCACTATTTCAAAAATTAGATTAAAAGTTAAACTATTAAGACAAGAGAATTAAGGATTTAAAAGGTTCAATCGGATTGTTATAAAACTAATTAAAGACTGAATAAAATTAAATTTTTTAAATATAATTGAAAGAAATTGTTTTTACATATAGAAAATTTTGAAGTTTAATTAAAAAAAGTTAAATAAAAATTAATTTATTTATTTTGATTTATAAAAATTGATTAATTTACAAAATCGAATAATTAATTAATAAATTATTAAGTTTTTAACAATAAAAATTATTAAAGTAAATCAAACCAAAATATTTAAAGCCGAATTGAAAAGTAAGTCAATTCAAAATTTTATGATTGAATCGGCCGAACTGGTTAAATTTTTTAATCATTATTTTTAAGTAGACCTTTGATTGTAGTTTGATAAAAGCATCAAAACTGGATGCAATTATAGCAATGCCATGTATCTATTTAGCTATATACAAATTAAACAAGTAGAATTATTCAACAAATGACAAATTATAATTGAAGTACTCTTAATTCTTAGATAATTTATAGACATTCAACAATTAAGGATAATTAGATTTCTCCTCTTAATGTTGTTTCTAGAAGGATGTCTTTGATACATAGATAATAGTTTATCATAAACTTTAAACAAATTGATGGATAAGTAGTTGATAATCTAGTCTATATACACGTACAAGTATATAAAAAAATAATTAACAAATCTTATCATTTATAAGAATTTCTTCATAAGTTTATAATTAACAATTCTCATATAAGTTTCAACAATATATTTAGGGATAACAAATTAAATAGTGCCTAAATTTTTAGGATATTTTTTAATTTAGTACCAAATTTTTAAATTTTTTTAGTTTAATGACTAACTTTTTAAAATTTATATAAATAAGATTAAAATACTGTTTTTGTTGATGTTGCGTGTCTATTAAATGTTTTTAAAGTTTTCAATGCGATGACTAATTTCTTAAAATTCATATAAGTCAGGTTCAAATATTGTTTTTGTTGATGTGGTTAATAAATAGACATCGATATAGCCTTTAATGAACACGCCACATCCAACAAAAACAATTTTTTAACTTGATTTATATAAATTTTAAAAAGTTAGTTACTAAATTAAAAATTTTAAAAAATTGTCACTAAATTGAAAAGATATTAAAAGGTTAAATACTTTTTAATCTGTTATCTCACATATTTATGAATACAAAAATTACTTTCTCTAAGAGTAAACTTTCAATTATTAAGTAATGATGACATTCTTTTATAATAGGATATGTAAAAGTATATGACAAAAAGGAAAGGTTTATAACTTCATATTTTGAGATAACCATCATCATTCATCAATTATTTTTCATATATCTCTTATTATGTGAAGTAAAATAATTTTAACAAAAGAAAGATTATATCAATCCTTTAATTCAGGTTTTGTTGAGGAAGTTCATTCAATGCTATCCTCATATTCAATGTCTAATTTTTTTCGTTTCCCACGTAAATGTTGTAATCGCATTAGGTTTTTTACTTGTGCAATTAATGAAGATGTGACTTTTTTTTTTTAAAAAAAAGAATTGCTTACGATTGAGCAAAAAATAATATTTAATGAAATTAGCCATCTATTTGAAATTGCGAAAAATTTTTTTATAAGAATTAAGGAGAATCAAATATGTGGTTTTTATTATTACAAAATATTAAAATACTAATGAACCTATCTAAGCAATGACACGAAATATTGGAAAGTAATGTTGTAAGAGAAAGCTTATAAAAAAGTTTTGAGATTGTTTCTTGAAACTTGAATTAAACAAACAAGTTTAGAAAATAATGATTCAAGAATTGAAATTTATGCTTGGTGATTTCTAAGAGGTGATTCAAGGTTTTGATAAGTTACAAACAGTGATTTAAGTGTAGCTTAAAGGTTTATAAGCAAGTTAACATTAGAGAGATATTGTTGTAGTATTTTAATGATAACTTCTTTCATGGGTGTAGGATTGAGGTTATTTAAGCAGCATTAGATAGTTAAAAGAAAGGACTACAAACTCAAAAAGAAAAATTCCAAATTAAGTTGACTAAATAAAGACTTATGAATAGTAGTTCAATCAATTAAGATGGATCAATTGCTTAAACCAAATTTTGTTTTTTAAGCCTCAAACAATTATATTTCACTCAATCAAGAAGGAAGTGACCTTAACATTGGCTACCAGGTTGAATAACAATATAACAAGTATTTTTTAAAGCTAAAGAACATAAGAAAGCAAGAGAACCAAAATGAATTAAATACTATAAGGATCAAAATGTTGAGTTATAATTAAGTTATTATATTCTAATGAAAGAAAGCTTTGTTATAGTGTGAGTAATGCAACTCTTAAGATAATTGTGTCATTGTGAGACTTAGAATTGTGTTAGAGTAAGTTATAAATAGTTAAAAATTGTAAGATTTATCTTGATTCTTGAAAAAGATGAATTGTACCGGTTTACTTTCCACCCATCAAAGATGAGCCAATATGGAATTCCTGAGCGAGTTTAAAGAGTGGATGTCGAACATTTTGATATAAGAGTTGTTTATTTTGATATTACTCCTATTGGGTGCCACAATATCCTTTTAGAGGATATGTCGGGGATCTGTTTCCTCAGACTCATTTTATAATCAGTTTTGTTAATTTTCTTTTTAATAAAAAAAGAGTGGATGTAAGTCTAGGAGGACCAAATTGTTAAGTCAAGAGGACTTTACTTCTATTAATTTTGATGACAATCAAATAATAATAATCTTAAAAATGTATGAACTGCTTTGACAAGTTTGTTAAGTGTGCAGAAAAATGTAAGTAACACTTAGTCAAATCCAGAAGATACGCGGTTAACAACAGATGACATGTCAACAACAGACGATATGTCAACACCAGATGAAGCGCAACATCAGACGAAGCGCAATATAAGACGAAACGTGATAACAAAAGAAATTTTATTCCAGACGATACAAAAGGAAGATATTCTAGAACGTTAGTCAGTCAGTCAGTTGGAGTTATTTACAAGACTCAACTAATAACGGTTTCTAGAAGATTCAAGAAGCAGTTTCTCAAGAAGATAGTTGGAGACTTAGGCTATAAATACTAGTTCTAGTCGAAGACTAAAATAACGTTTTTACAAGAGAGAAAATTTTGATTGTACAATACTTAGAGAAATTCTATATTCAAAGTGCGAAATAAGAGAGCGAATACAACTATAACGTAAAGCTCAAAAATATCTTTCTTAGAGAGAGAAAGAAAGGCTAGAGCCTAGAAAGGCTAAGATAGCAGAAAGAATACTTTATGAAAGAGACCTGAAGAGGCTCTGGAAGGGTAGAAAGAATAATTGTAAAGTTGAAGAGTATAGTGAAATCTCAAACAAACTCTGAGGACTAGACATAGCCCAAGGTTTTGGGTGAACCAGAATAAAATCGAGGCGTCTATTCTCTAACCCTTACACTTTAATTTTCTTATTGTTAGGCGAGTAGATACAATTACTTACGATTCCAATGCTTATCAAATTTAGTAAAGTGTTTTTGTATTCATCTTATATTTGTAAAGATATTCAAGAAATCTTAAAAGATTAATATTTTTGAAAAGATTACACAATTCAAACCCCCCTTTCTTGTGTACTTTATATACTTTACGTGATTCCTATATTAATAAGTGATTTACTTCAGTTGGTATCAGAGCTCAGTTTCCAAGAACCACCTTTACAAAGTGAGGACAAAGATCCATGGCTGAATCATATGTTTTTATAGCTAAAGGTGCCTTAGTCACAAGACCTCCTGTATTTAATGGTGAGGATTATCATTATTGGAAGGACAGGATGCGGCTCTTTCTAGAATCCACACATATTGATCTTTGAGATATCATCGAGAATAGTCTATACACACCAATAGATGATGAAGGCAATATCATTTCTCATGACAGATGGTCAGCTGACCAGAAAGCTCAATTTTAGTTAAACTCAAAGGCTAAGTTCTTTCTAAGTTATGCCCTAAGTAGAAGTGAATATGATAAGGTTCATGGATGTGAAACTACAAAGGAAATGTGGGACACATTATCCATCACACATGAAGGCACAAATCAGGTGAAAGAGTCCAAGATCAGTATTCTTGTACATCAGTATGAGCTGTTCAAGATGAAAGAGGATGAGGCTATTGATAAGATGTTTGGACAATTTCAAACTATCGTTAATGGACTTAAAGCTCTTAGAGAATCTAAGATAATCAAGATCATGTCAGAAAGATTCTTATAAGTCTTCCTAAAAGATGGAGACCCAAAGTTACAGTAATACAAGAAGCCAAGGACTTAAGCAAGTTGAAGCTAGATGAATTGCTTGGTTCTTTAAAGATACATGAAGTAGAGCTTGATGCAGAAGATAAACCTAGAAGAGATAAATCT
>JANZLC010000200.1:15729708-15740425 GCA_026413385.1 Erythroxylum gracilipes
CTGCTCTGAGAGTTGTACGATATCTCAAAGGAACTCCAGGCAGAGGAGTCTTGTTTCAGAAAAATGGGCATCTGGACCTGGAAGCCTACACAGATGCTAGTTGGGCGGGTAGTCCCGATGACAGAAGATCCACAACTGGATACTTCACTTTTGTTGGAGGAAATCTGGTGACATGGAAGAGTAAAAAACAAAAGGTTGTGGCTTTATCCAGTGTCGAGGGAGAATTCCGAGGAATTTTTAGAGGATTGCAAGAAGTCCTTTGGTTGAGGAAGGTGTTAGCGAATATTGGTTTTCTGGTGAAAAAAACTTATCGCCTGATGTGCGATAATAAAGCAGCAATTAGCATCTCTGAAAATCTGGTACAGTATGATCGAACCAAACATGTAGAGATCGATCGACATTTTATCAAAGAAAAGTTGGAGACACAAATTGTGGAATTTCCATTTGTGCGCTCAGAAATCAACTTGCAGATGTTATGAACAAGGAAATAACTGGCACCGTATTCGAGAATGTAATGTGCAAGCTAAATGTGTGTGATCCCATAATTTAGCTTGAGGGGGAGTGTTAGAAAGTCAAAAGTAGTATAGAATAGTCAAAAGTGTCTCCATAATTTACGAAGAGAATTTGGGCCTTTTTACCTATATCTTTGTAACACATCTGATGAACCAATATACTGAAAACCATAATTTCTAAGTGTAAATCACTAATGAAGAGGTCAACCTGTCTTGGATCAAGGAAGGTGATTCATGAAACTAACTTCTCAAACTGCCTCTGGTATTCTTCCACCGTACTCATCTGACGTAGTCGGGCTAGTTCTCCCAGTTTGCTTCTACCATTGGTTGGGGAAAATCGGCACGTATAGTGGTCCTTGAATTCCTCCCGTGTTAGGTTAGGCCGATCTTTGTCAAGTTTCAATAACCACTACTAAGCATCATCCTTTAGGTGTGGTGCTGATATGCTCAGTTTCTCGTCTTCTAGAACCTGGTAGTGGTGGAAATAGTAGTCGTAACGATTTAGCCATGACAATGGCTCGGAGGAACCGTCATAACGAGGAAATTCCAATTTGCGATATTGGTGTCCTCCATCTCCACGGAACACTCCACCCTCGACATGTCGCAGAAGGCTACTTTCTCTATATTCGTGATGATCACGAGGAGAATGGGTCACATCGTGAAACCTATGATGGAGATCTCAAATGTCCTGTTGTTGGGCTTCAAAAGATTTATGGTTACGTTCCCTACCCTCGTGCTCGTGATCAAGTTATTTGTGAAGGTGTTGCTAGTCATTTTCATATCTAGCCAAAAACGCCTCAAATTGCTGCTGGAAAGAGTGAGAAGTATTACCCATAACGTTGGGCTCTGATACCAATTTGTTATGGTCCCGGATAGAGGATCTGGTTATTGGTCGTTGAAGAGTGCAGTCAAACTCATAGAACTGTTCCTGCGAAGAATTCTTGTTAGTATTTCTACATTTCTTATTAGGATTGGGCATGAAGGGAATGAGTGCTCATTTAGAGAGAACTCTCCGATCTCTGGAACAATGTATTTAAAGTAGGCAAAAAATTGGTTCTACCATTTTCCTTTATTCATAATATATAGGCTTTAATGCCACTGTTGATGTTACAATAATTAACTACTATCGAGACTTAAAGAAAAATAACTGTAAGAATGCTAAAATAAAAAAAGACCAATTCTAAACTATTCCTCAACTGCTGCAACGTTCTTCTGGCCCCACTTCCCATGAGAATAGCGTCGATAGACCTTAGGACCCATAACACATTAATAACTACTAGTTACTACAGTGTTACTAACAAGTATTAATTCAACCTAATTATTCCCATTCTACGCCTGCAAATAATAGAATTCAATGCATCAGATAGATGTAAAATTCATAGGCATATTGTCATAATTATTAAAAGTGACACTGCTAATCATCTTCCATTGATGGCTGTTGATGTCAGAAGTAGTAAAATAGTTCAAATTGACCAAGCTTTAATTTAGCTTCAACTTTTATTTATAAATTTTTTTGAATAAAATTTTTTGAATAAAAATTTTTAAGTTTTAGATTGGACTCGATATAAATCTCTATAACCTAGACTGTCCTAAAGCCTAAATCCTAACTATATTTAAAATGATATCATTTTGTTTTTTTTAAGTTTGTTGTTTCTTAAATAAAAAGGACATTTTTGAAATGGAGATCAAAGTCTAATTGAGACATGTCAAGCTTAAAAGTTATGTGTTTCTTTAATAACAAAGGACAATTAGGATAAAGAATTCAAAGCTCAATATTTAGGCAAGTCAAGACTCAATATCTCAGCCTTTGGAAGATTTTTGATAAAAACAAATACTCAAATTATTTATTTATGCAATCACCTTGCTCCCACTTGTCTTCTCACTTTCAGTAAGGGAATAGAGATTGAAAGCTCCCAATTCCCATATTAAAAGTGAGAAGACAAGTAGGAGAAAGGTATCTTATAAATAAAATATTTAGGTTTTTGTCTTATTTACAAATCTTTCAAAGGGTTGGGATTTTAGACTTGACTTACTTAAAATGTGTTTTGGAGCATTTAATTTTTCTTTTAAAGAGTCGAGCTTTTGTGACTAACCTGACCTAAATGAGCAATAGACCATTCAATATTTTCCTTAAAGGATTGAACTTTTGAGCTTAACTCAACATGATTGGACCTAATCCTACCCGATTAAGATTTATTTTAATTGATGTATGGTTAGGTATGAGCTTAAGCTAAGCTACTCAAGTTTAATAGAGCTTCGAGCAAGGCTCGAGTTATAAAAAATTATAAAGCTTGGCTCATTACAATTCCTAGTTATAACCATCCAACTAGTTATCTTTTCAAAAAAGCTAATTCCACCAACTCTTAATAATAAGAAATATAATGGAGTTAACAGATGGCTCCATAAATAAGTTTTATATGTTTTTAGCATAAGTTTAAAGATTTTCACATTATTTTTTTTACTATTTTGAGTTTGAATGAGACATAGTGGAGCTAGTTGGAGTTTGGAAGTGCTTATTTCTTTTGTAGGTTATGTCATTACTACTCTGACTAATTATCCCATCCCTCTTTTGCTCTTAGATCCTCAAGACTATTTATCACTAGAGTTCGATATTAAATCACTTGACTTTTAGGATTGTTATGATACAACCCTTAATGTCAATAGGGTTATCCTTTATATTGCCCTAGATTACATTAGATAATATGACTTGGTCTAATCTTTTCTTAACTAAGGTTTGAGTCATTCTTTGTAAGACATATATGATTAACCTTACCAATATTTGCATATTTTTATGTAATCTGAGGGATAAGACGAGAGTTATCATTAGGTATTTATTTTCCTTGCCTATGTTCATACGGAATCCAATTGTCCCTTATTATATAGAGACACTTCTGCTACTTATCGGAAGGTAAAACATCTCTTAATCTTTGTCATTAATCTTGATCAATTTTGATCATTAATTATCACATATTACACGTATGATGGAAAAAGTTAGCTAAATTTCTTATCCTTAAAAGTTTGAGCCTTTTTTCTTGAGAGTGAACCATCCATTCTTTCTTTGTCTTAGGTGCTTTGATAAACTTTTTATAGCCTTAAAATTAAGTTTGAATTCTTTTCTTTTTCAATATAGAGAGTACTAAGTATGTTAGGATTAATTGAGGTAGTAAGGCTAGTTTTAATAGCTATATGAATTAAGGTATAATAATACACTATGGTATATGAATTAAGGTCTAAGAATGCACTAAGACGTGAAACTTTACAAAAGGTTTTATCCTAATATTGTAAGCATTACATACATATATATCTAGGACTCTATTTAATGCTAAATATCATACTTAAGTCAATCCACAAATAGGTCTTTTGAAACTTTTGTATGCGAACTAAGATCCGATTTAAGCTTTCTCTTAGATCAACACAAATATTTTACAAATACAAACCTCTTTTATAACTATTTTAATCAATTTATTCAAAGATAAAGCTACGGAATCCTTCTATCTTGCAATAAAAACACTTAGCTATTAATCATAATTGAAATAATAAAAGAAGAGTTAAAGAAATTATAGGAACTATTTTCTTGATGAAGATCTCAATCTATTATTATATTTTACTTCCTTAGAATGATTTTAAATCTCTTTTCTTGTCAAAGATGACACCTCAAATGTGCTCTAGAGTTTCTGGCTCTCTTATGGTTGCTAACCATAAATTGAAAACTAAAAACTAAAACTAAAACCTCCTCAACGAGAGTTTCTCCAGCTCTTTAAATAGGCATTCCACCATGGACATAGTCTAGGACACCATCATGTTCTAGGTTGTACGTACCTTTTCACTTTTGTTTTTCTTTCTGGAGATGAACACGGGTAATGGCACACCGTTGTTCTAGGTTGTGTACTCTACTACATCTCCTTTTCCATGTGACATAGACTCTAGCCTGCTCATGTATAAGATTCTATAATTTAATCTTAATTCTAAAGAGGAAAATACTTAGCACATGACCATATGCTAAGTTGTCTCACCAATTTTTTCTTTTTAAAGAGGGATATAGGCTATAACACATTCGTATCTAGGACCATGCTCATCTAAAGATGTATGTTCTTCATGATTTTTCTTGTAAAAATTTTCAATCCTTAACAAAACTCATCTATAAGCAACATATCTAAGATTGTCTAAAATATAACATAAAATCAATCAAATCAAGGTAATCTAGATAAGAAAACATAACAAAATAACAAGTAAAACATATACATACTATGTACATCAAATACCCTTACACTTAGATTTTGTAATCTTAAAAGCTATCAACCTAAGATAAGTTTCAATTCCAATAGAAATCACATTCCAATTAAAATAACTAAATATGATCATTATTTGCCTAATGACAGTAGTGCGTCATAACACTACACAAAATAAACTAGACTTACAATTATAGTAGTGGTGAGTCTAGGCCGATCCCGTTGAGATTGTTCGATTAGCTTTTGTTATGAAAATAATCGATGTTTATTCTTGGGGTGTTTGGTTTGGTTATGAAATAAGAAAATAAAATGAAACTAAACTAACAGAAACAAATTAAAGAAAACATTTGAAAATGCTGAAAGTGATGAATTCATTGGGAGTCCAATTCTTTGGTTTAATCTCGGACTACACCCAGTTGAACATACTTCATTGATTTATTGTTCTCAAACCTTTCCTAGCAACTATTAGTCATAGATTAATTACAAACTCTATTAATCCCAGTTTTTTCTTAGGTTGTGTTTAATTAAGAGATGCTCGTTAATTAAATCTAGCTACCGAATAACTTAGGATACAATCTCTAGGTTTTTGGACGGTTGCATTATGAATTAGGGAAACAGACTAATCTAAGTAAGAACCACATAAGTTCGAGTCATTTAACCTAGGTTATTTTATCCCTAATAATTACGAACCATTAGTCGCTATAAATGAATCTCAAATATAACAATTATAGATTATATTGAAATTCTAGTTATGGGTTCATACACAAACAATCGAATGATAATGAGAATACAACATTCATACATAAAAACCTAAACCCATACACGTAGGATAACACAATCAATTCCTAAAGAGAGTAAGAAATGATAAATATAAAGAAAAAATGCTTAATCGAGTCGTTGGTGTCGATGTCATCTTCATACCAGCGTCGGGATGATAGCTCTTTATGGATCTCCAAATGGATGGAGCTTTGCCCCTTCTCCTCATCTTCTCCTAAAGCTTCACTCTAGGTTTTCTCCTAATCGAAAACACCAAACTGTTCATATCCTCTCAATTATCAGCAAAATGTTCTATTTATATGAAAACTTATGGTTAATGGATAACTGGCCTTTCTCATGCCCACGAGTGGCTTCTCAGGGGTGTGAAAAGGGCCTCATGTGTGTGTGACGTGGTTTTTACACTCGTGACACCCTTCTTACCATCACACTCACAACTGTGAGAAATATTGTATGGGCATAGAGAGTGTCTCATGCCCATGCAACCTCATGCAGGCCTTGAGTAGCTCTCTTCACTCTTCACTCTTTATGTTCTTCATATTCTTATCTTCTTGTTGCTCTAATCTTCTTCTTCTTGATCCATGAAGACAAGTGAGTGTGATTCTTCAAAAAACGGTCCAAATATAGTACTTTCGACTCACTTTAGCTCTTTTGCTTTGAAATTGTTCCTAAAACCATAGATGAATTAAAATGAGTATCTTAAGCATTTTTATATCATTAAACACTAATTGTTATTGAATAAATTCATAATCAATTAAGCATATATCAATTTCTCCCATACTTAGCTTTTAACCATCCTCAGGCAAAACATCTAAATTAAAATCATAGACCCAAAATATTTGCTCATTTCTTATATTTCCCAAGAATACATAATCGTAAACAAAGATGAATGACTTTCAAAAACTATAGCAATAAGATAACATTCCAAGCTTCTACTCATGATCAATCAACATTCATCACCTTCAAAAATTGAGTAATCTAATAGTAGACTTGAAAAATGTGTTTAACTAAGATATATCTACGAGTACATTTAAATACCAATCATGATCATGACATTCATAACTTTACAAATCATTTCATTTCTCCACCACTAAGGTTCATGTGCATAATCATGAATCAAAGGACTTCTTAGGTTGTAATGCGGGCAAGGGTAAGGTGAGATGTATTTGGGTAGTGTAGTGCAAAAGCCATCAAAGTATTGAAATAAGAAAAATACTTAATATACCATCCACTGCAAAAACCAACATTCACTCACAATAATGTGGGCAAGGATAAGGTGAGATGTATTTGGGTAGTATAGTGCAAAACCCATCAAAGCTAGTGAAATAAGAAAAACACTCCATATACCATCAACTGAAAAAAACAACATTCATTCACAATTGAGTACATCAATTATGATGAATGCAAAAACTATGTTTCCTAGCTCAAATTCAAGCTCTCTCACCATAAACCACATCAAGCATATATCACTCACAAAAGTTGATCATAAATAAGACTTTGTAACCATAGGGAGTGACCATTGAAAGCAATATCCACCTCATATCCAACATACTCAAGTAACCTATATAATATAACTTTAAGAGGAAAGACTAGTCATAAGTAGCTTTGTAGCACATATGCATTTCCTCCTTGATACTTTCATTTAAACATTTTTTTTCTTTTTCTTTTCTTTTCTCTTTTTCTTTTTAGAATTTTTTATATAAAAATTAAAATAAACTAAATTAACATGGGAATTTCATTGATAAGTCATAAAATAGCATCCCAACAATATAACCATCCCACACATATGCACACCCCCACACTTATACTTTTTTACATCCATAATCATCAACAATCAACAAATAGTCCGCTAGATTTAAGGCTTGGGTAGGACATTTAGTTAGGTTTAAAGCATGTAATGTGGTTAGCACAAAAAGAAAGGCCAATAAAGCTCAAGGGGGCTTAATAAAGGAAAATTCATAACAATGGGTAGACTATTTGGTTAATGTAGCTTAGAAAAACAAAGAATGCCTAATCATTTTTATATAAATGCATGTGATAAAAATGTGGTCTTGAATAGAAAATCAAAGAAAAGTCAGGATCTACGTTTCATGAAGGTCATACCCATAAATAAAAGACAATGAGAATGATATGGATATGTCAGTATAATAAGGCTCAAAATATCACTGGCTTTTGTCTATCACTAGTTACTACTCTTCTAAAGATAATGCATATGGACTAATCACAAAAGTAAAAGTACATGCTAACTTGCTATGGATTCTTCTAGTCAATTCATTCTCTAATCATGACTATATAATCCTATAAGCAATAGATAACAAGAAGTTGTTTATTTGTTTTTTTGATTCTCTCTCTCTTTTTGATTGAAAACTTAAAAACAAGCAAGAAATAAACAAACTTAAAAACACATATGCATATAAAAAGAAATATGAAAATGTAAAGAAAAGAAATTAACATCCCTTGGGTTGCCCCTCAAAAAGTGCCTTTGTTTAGTGTCGTTGGCTCAACTCCATGTTTTCTCCTCACATGAAAAAATTGTGGTCTTCAGGTATCACAATTTGAGCTATCTCCATATGAGGTTTTTCAAGATAGGGCCTTGGTTGATAATCATTCACATTTAGCATCTTCCCCATCCTCCGACTTTTAATCTCTACTGAGTTCCCGCACTCTTGGAATATCTTGAATGTCTCTTCATCTTTTTCTTCCTCGTTCAATATCTCTAACCTGATGGGTAAAGTAAAGATCTAGTCTTAACAACAATTAGGAACTTAATATTTAGCTTCGAGCTAAAAGATGTATCCTTTTCTGCTTCGAACTCCTCCACTTTTTTAAAATAAGCAATTCCTTGAGTATTACTCTCAAGATTCTCAAGCTCCTCTTCACTCTATAAGTTCTCTGCATTAATGTCCCTTGGGTACATCTCGAGTTGATATCATTACGTTTCTTTGCGTTTTGTTGCTAGGCGGTTGATAGCTTCTGCCAACTGGCTAGCCTTGCTTGCCAAGTTCTGGAGTCTGGATGTTGTTTCTTGATGGAATTATATCATATCCTGCTAAACTTGTAAAGTATTAGCAACACAAACATTAACTGATTCTTTTAGAAATGTACCTGAGTTTTGCTGCGACTCTAAATCTTAGAAATTAGACCAAAATTATCTTTCCTCCTGTTGACATTGTAAAATATTAACATCGACAACATTAACTAGTTCTTTTAGAGATGGACCTGAATCGTAATAAGAAGCTTCTGGTCTATACAAAAATTGTTGCGCATCCTACAAACTATCATGGAAGTAATTCTGCTGGTTATCCTATCCATAACTAAAGTTAGTATGATCATTCCAATCTGAGCTATAGGATTGGGAATAAAGGTTGTGGAAAAAATTACTTCCGTCTTTGAATTTTTCTTTTCAACACACAAACACTTAAGAAAAATTCAAAAGATCAAGAAATAACTAAAAGGAACATAATTACAAACAAGTATGTACAAAACACTAATTAAAATTAAGAACAAAAACTAAGACACCACGCTCTTCGGCAATGGCGCCAAAATTGACAGTAACGTGTCTTAACGCTATGCAAAATAAACTAGACCTTCAACTATAGTAGGGGTGAGTCTAGGTTGATCCTATAGAGAGTGTTTGATTAGTTTTTTTTATGAAAATAATTGATGTTTAGGTTCGGGGTTGATTTGGTTTTAAAATAAGAAAATAAAATAAAACTAAACTAACAAAAACAAATTAAAGAAAACATTTTAAAATGATAAAAGTGATGAATTCGCTAGGAGTCTGATTCTTTGGTTTAATCTCGACCTACACCTAGTTGAACATACTTCATTGATGTATTGTTCTTAAACCTCTCCTAGCAACTATTGGACGTAGATTAACAACAAGCTCTGTTAATCCCAATTTTTTCTTAGGTTGTGTTTAATTAAAAGACGCTCATTAATTAAACCTAATCACCGAATAACCTAAGATATAATCTCTAAATTTAATTGGACAGTCGCATTATAAATTAGGAAAACAGACCAATCTAAGCAACAACCACATACACTTGCTCAGAATGCTTTCGTTAAAGCAAGATCAATAGGTAATAATATACTTATATGCTAGGAGATTCTTAGAGGGTATAATACCAGGTCTTCAATGAAAAATTGAATTTTAAAATTTAACCTGGCAAAGGAATATGACTCAGTGAGTTAGATATTCATCTCAAAGGTGCTTAAGGTTGTAGGTTACCTAATAAAATTTAGGGAGGGGATTGAAAAGTGTGTTTCCATAGCTTCCTTTTGCAATTTCGATAAATGGTGAACCAACAAACCTGTTAAGGGATAGGAAAGGTCTAAGACAATGAGACCCTCTCTCCCCCTACCTGTTTGTACTATGTATGGAAGTTCTATCAACCTATGTAGAAAGGAACATAGCAAACAACACAAAATTCCAATACCATTATAAATGAAAAGGTACAAAACTTTCACACCTTGCCTTTGCAGATAACATTCTATTTTTTGCAGGGCTGAAAAACAATCAATCAACCTAATAATGGAAATAATAAAGGAGTTTAAAGCAATCTCAAAGTTGATATTGTTGGATCCCGTTTCCGGAACCCAACTACTTAAACCGAAATCGCATTGGAACTTGACTAATCTGAAAATCTCGATATAAATTTTTTTTTTTCCATCTTATTCATCTTAAAGCCATTTTCATACTAATATATTATTAGAAAACTAATGCCTCGAAAATCGATAGAATCGGATGACAATTGCAAAAGTTATAAGCGGAAACTCAAAATGACCAAATGAATAGTAAAATGTCAAATTCCGATCCTCTTAACTTTTTACTCCTAACTCCGAATAGGACATATCTTATCTCGTCGGAAAAATAACGAGATCCTCTACATCTTTTATGAAATGACCAAAATCCCGATTATCGCTCTAAAGGGGTGAAAAATCCGCTTCAAGATTCAGCCTAAATTATCCAATGAATAGTACTTTAAGAAACCCTAAACGCATAATTGGGCAGCAAACTTTAAAAGCTCATAACTTTTTCATTTTAAATCCGATAATAACCTATTTTATACCGTTTTCAAGATCTTAATACGCTCTACAACTTTGCAGATGACCTCTTATTCTAAATCAATCGTTTAGGAGGTCTAACACTTAAGCGAAGTTGCTGCCCAAATTTAGGAAAATTTGGACAGCACCTCCCCT